>CM040173.1:13290000-13722500 GCA_022606695.1 Vaccinium macrocarpon | reverse complement strand
CCTCAGCCATCTAGTTGCACGACGCTTAACCGTGTCGCAAAGCTCTCGATTATAGGTGCAACAGTCACTTGGTTTTGTATCGGACAGTTTCTGCATTGAAGCTTCATCATTCATAGATCTACTGGGATAGTAAAGAATCGACAGCGTACATTGATTACAGACATCTAATAGTCGAAGCTAGCCCTTACTAGATATATATTCTTTATTTGTTTTGGTTCTGTTTAATGTTTTTCTCCTCTATATGTTGTTGTTTTATTTTGTTATCTTTGTATCCGGTAGTCTGTAATAGTATTTGTTGGTAATGAAATTCTATCTCTTTCACCAAAAAAAAAACAAAAAAACAAAAAGAGGGGGAAAATTTTAGGGAGGATATTTTTTTCAACGGCATTTTTTTTTGTAATGGGGTTGAAAAATTAATTGAGAACAAAAGTTGATAGTGATATAGATAGTTAAATTAAGATTGAAAAAGTAGGAAAAAATGGGATTGAAAGATATGTAATTAAAATTTAAAACTGATAAAGTTAGGATAATGATATAGACAGTTCCATAATTTTGTGCAAAGTACTTTTTGGGTGCGATACTCTACAGATTCGGGGTGAGTGTTGTGCATCATGTTATTCGGCAAAATTACGTCATTTTGCTTGATTTTTGTTCACATTTTTAAAGCTTTTAAAGGTCTTATTTGGAGAAAGAAAAAACTATTACAAAGTGACTAAACCCTAAGTGCCGAAATCTTAAACCTGAAGTGTCTAAATTCAAATGTCTAAACCATTATACCATACTCTAAAGAGTCTAAATTCTTTAAAATTTAACCACACAATTAAACCCTACACTTAACTCTCCAAACAAAACCTTTGAATATACTAAGAAACTGAACAAAACGACACAATTTCGACACACAACGGCCTTGTTTGGTTTGGTTCTTGAGGACCGGTCTTGAGAACTCACCCTTGTTTGGTTTCCAAATTGGTTTTCTGCTTTTTTTTTTTTTTTGTGACCTCCGGACAGAACCAGACAATGGTTATTAATCTGGTTTTAACACATGGCTACAAAAAGGTTTCTTTTGGGGAATATTTAGCCTCATAAATTAAGTGTTTGCTCTACTACGTGGACACACTTTTGTTCATTATCGACGATGGAATCGTTATCGTTTAAAACACTATTCTGAGGAGCTCAAAATGCTAATCGACGCAGTAGTGCTTGAACAATATTCTCACCGCTTCAAAGCCATGCTTTCGCTAAAATCCAAGGTAATTTTGGGCTCAAAGACTTAACCGTCCGGATCGAAATTTCCGATTTTTCGCGCCTTTAATAAAACAAATTTAAGCAAATAACGAATGAACGCTCGGACATTCGCATTTTAATCCCAAAAGTGGGCCCCGTCGCCGTAAGCAAACACTACACGTAAAACCTTTAAAACCAATCGCAAACCGTGTTGTAACCAATTTCAAAACTCAGCCTCTAACCCAACCAAACAAGGTGAACACATACCACCCAACGCGTCCCCCGAATTCATATTGTACCCACCCGACCTTTTATGAATTATTACATCAACTTTTTCAGCATATTAATTAATTAATTCATGGCACCATCTTCTTCCCTATTCTTGTTCAGAAACTTCCTCGCATGCAATTGCCTTCACTTTCCTCTTATCCTAACTTTATCAGTTTCCTCTAAACTCGCCCTCGGATGCTGCTACTCATCCATCTTCAGCTTCGGCGACTCGCTCGCCGATACTGGAAACTTATTTCACATCTCAGATTTATCCCTTCGGCCTCCCCACTTCACCCTTCCACCCTATGGGGAGACCTACTTTCATCGCCCCACCGGCCGCTGTTCCGACGGCCGCCTCGTCATCGACTTCATCGGTACCAACACTTTTCCTGTATTCTAGGATTTGTAAATTTAAAATTTCAGAATGAATTTTTTTTTTTAAATTTCCAGATTTTCTGGCAAAAGCTTCTACTAGTACAATCCTGGTAGTCAGGAAAGAGGAACCACGAAATCAATTTGTATTAGAATTTGAAAATGCAACCTCTATAACAGAAAAAATAAAATTAGGCACCAGATTTTTTGCGTTCCTTTCTGTGTAGTGAATATTGAATAATAATTACTTCACCGATTATACATATATACAAAATGGTATAAATCAAGTTAACCTTTTAAAATACTAATTAGGGCCAATCGTTTAATCCATCGGATCGAATCCACAACCTCAACCTGAGGACTCAAAACTCTTGGGGATAGACAACTGGAAACTTGGTTTTGCAATGTAATGGGTATTGTGCATAAGGTAAAATTACCAATTAGTAACTGGGTTCGTTTGTTTTTTCTTTTGATGGGGTCTGATTTTTTTTTTTTGCAGCTCAGGATCTTGGTCTTCCGTTGGTGCCTCCATATTTCAGGGGTCAAAATGCAAGTGTAGTGAATTTTAAAGAGGGTGTGAACTTTGCTGTAGTAGGCGCTACTGCGCTAGATGATACGTTTTTTGAGGAAAGAGGAATTCACAATCCTTTCACAAACATCTCTTTGAGAGATCAATTGGGTTGGTTTAAGGAAATGTTGCCCTCTCTTTGCCACTCCACTTCAAGTAAGTTTAGCTAGATGCATATATAGATTCAATTATTTGGTGCGCGCGTGTAAGCTGACCCGGACACTCGAATTGTTAAAAAAAGAGCCAACACATTTGTTGACAAAATCCAAAAGCTAAGGGGAATGAGATCCTGTGATCACATATTAATGTTTCCTTTAGGGAGCATCTCTTCCCATTCCTAAATGTGACTAAACTGACCATTTTGTTCTAGGCAGGAATTCTAGTTGTTCGACCATCGATAGCTACATAAAATGAAATCTATGTATTTCTTTTACTACTTGATGACAGACACGTTTTTAATAATTGAGTCTATTTTTTATCAATTGCATGCCTCTCGTGTTTGATAAAAACATTGTTTGGATCGATATTAATTGCCCTATCCAATAGATCGAGATGAACGGTTCCTAAGCTTGAGGTATGCCCCAGTGGGACAGTAAATGGGACTGGACAGGGGCCAAACCCTTTATGTTATGTCTATAATTATGTAAAGAGCACCATCTTTTAATTTGTCCAAAAAATAGGCCACTAGTGAGTTAACCCTTGGGGGCAATTGATTGAGTCAGTTTCTCCATCGCCAAATTCAGTGAGTCTTTCTTTCGAGCGCTTCCGGATTTGAACATAGAAGGGGGAACCTATTAGGTTTTCCTTTTTACAACTGTACTATTCTGGCACTACATCAAAAGCTTTTCATGGACCACAAGTTAGATTTTTATTACAAAGAGACAAGGCCGCGTGTACGCAATTGATGATTGGTTGTTGGATCAGGAGTTGTCAACCTTCAAAACTTGGCAAACTTCTGATAGTAAAAAACAAAAAACTTGCAAAATTCCAAAAATTACGAATCAGCTGCTTTAATTGATCAACAAAAATTGTGAAAACATGGTATGAAATATCTCTGCCTCCACAAAGAAGTTAACATTAATTTTGAGACCTGACGTGGGACTATTATATTACAACTATACCCTCTCATATCAGACTTCGTAATCCAGCAGGCCCCCTCATTTCAGTGAGTGGTCTTGCCATGTCATTCTGGTGATTTGCACCCTATTCCAATATGACTTGAACCCTTAACTAATTATTGACTTGCTCCTAATAACATAAGACTTGCACCCTAACCCATCAACCACTCAATGAATGGTCATGTCATTTATGGGCTTATTACTGGTAGTACCCAATGCATGTGTGATCTCTACCATTTTACATATTTACTTGTTCTCCTGGTAAAACAGACTTGCATCCCAACCCAAACAAAAAAATCACTCTATATTTGGTTATCTCATGTCATTCTAATGACTTGTGACTGGCAGGCAATTCTAATTTGACTTGAGGTATTGTAGTTATGAGCTTGTTCCTTGTAATATGAGACTAAAATCCAAGCTAGCAAACCAAATAACCACTTTGATTGTCATGTCATCATATTTTGTTGGCTTCTGACTTGTGCACTATTCAAATGTGGTTTGAACCCTTATAATTTATTTAGTTGCTCATAGAGAGGTAAGGCTTGCACCTTAACCCAGTCAAAAAATCACAATGTGAATTATCATAATTCTAGAGACTTGTGACTTGCACCCTAAATTATCTTGTCTTTGTTTAGTTGCTTTTGATAATATGAGACTTGCATCCCAACTAAGCCAAATAATCACTTTGTGACTAATTATGCCATATCACTTTGGTGGATGTTGAAATATTATAATCGATATGTATTCTTCTCACTAGGAGGCACAATATATAGACTGTGTACCAAATAATTTAGGAAAGGAAATAATAAGGAAATTGCTAACTACCTTATTAGAATAATTACAATCTTCCTAATTGCCTAATTGATTACAACATGTGTATTACAATACTTCTTTCCTTTTCAACACTCCCCCTCAAGCTGGAGCATATACATCGTACACTCCAAGCTTGCGACAAATAGAATCAATGGAAGCCCTGGGAAGAGCCTTCATGTAAATATCAGCAAGTTGAGAGCCTGAAGGAACAAAAAGCATGTTGATCTCTTTGGACTCCACTTTTGACCGAATGAAATGACAATCAACTTCAATGTGTTTGGTCCTCTCGTGGAATACTGGATTATTAGCAATGTGGATAATAGCCTGATTATCATAATACAAGGGAGTTGGGCCATGTATTGGAATCCCAAACTCATGTAGAAGTGTATGCAACCAAGTCAACTCACAAGTGGTATGAGCCATTGCTCTATTCTCTGCTTCGGCACTAGAACGTGCTACAACTGACTGTTTCTTACTTTTCCATGTCACAAGATTGCCACCGATAAATGTGCAATAACCAATGGTAGAGCGATGATCAGCAGGTTATCCTGCCCAGTCAACATCCGTACAAAGATGTCCAGACGCTTTGTAGAGAAGTCCACACCCAGGAGCATTTTTAGGATACTTCAAGATACGAATCACCGCCTCCATATGAGAAACTTGAGGACAAGTCATAAATTGACTAACAAAACTGACTGCATAGGAGATATTGGGCTGAGTGATAGTGAGATAAATAAGTTTACCCACAAGTCTCCCATACAGCTCAAGATCGTCAACCAACTCACCATCGTCAGGCATAAGTTTATGATTAGTCTCCATAGGAGTAGCAATAGGTTTAGGACCAAGATAACCTATATCTTTCAAGAGATCGAGAGTGTCTTTCCATTATGATAAACTGATGCCTGCTTTAGAACGAACAACTTCAATGCCAAGAAAATACTGAAGCTTGCCTAGATCCTTGGTGAGAAAACTAGAACAAAGGTGACGAATCAATACCTGAATCCCATCAATGTCACTCTCTGTAATGGCAATATCATCCACATAGACTACGAGAATCACAATACCATTGGTGGTCCTTTTAAAGAAGACAGTGATTAGCTTGACTTCGTGTCATACCATGAGACACGACGGTACTACTGAATTTATCGAACCAAGCCCGGGGAGATTGTTTGAGGCCATAGATAGATTTGCGAAGACGACACACAGACTCCCCCTTGGACTCAAAACCGGGTGGTTGAGCCATATAGACTGTTTCAGAGAGATCTCCATGAAGAAAAACATTCTTGACATCAAGCTGATGGAGAGGCCAATCAAGGTTGGCTGCAAGAGATATAACAATGCGAATAGAATTGAGTTTGGCAACTGGAGAAAAAGTCTCAGTGTAGTCAAGCCCATAAGTTTGGGTGAAACCTTTGGCCACAAGACAAGCTTTTAGACAATCAAGAGTACCATCAAGATTGTGTTTGATAGTAAACAGCCAACGACAACCAACAATATGTGCTCCAGAAGGCTTGTGAACAAGATCCCAAGTATGATTTAGTGACAAAGAGCGCATCTCTTCTTCCATAGCAGAACGCCATACAGGATGAGAAATAGCCTCCTGATAAGACTTAGGAATAGTAATAGAGGACAGAGACATAGAAAAAGCGCGAAAAGAGGGAGACAAGCAATCATAGGAAACAAATTGAGAGATAGGATGAGAAGTGCATGAACGAATACCTTTACAATGAGCAATAGGAAGATCGAGAGTTGGATCTGGAGACGCTTGAAGAGATGGTGTGGGCACAGAAGCTGTATCTAGAGTTTCAACATGAGGAGCATCAGTAGAGGAACGTCGAACATATACATGTGTAATCAATGGTCGAGTACCAGTCTCAGGAAGAGCAGCCGGTAAAGGAGCAATCTCAGGAAGACAAGTGGTGCCAACAAGGGTGGTGTCAACTGAGCACCCTCAAGAGAATAATATGGGATATTTTCAAAAAAAGGTCACGTCTGCACTTACAAAGTGTTTTTGTAATGAGGGACTATAACTCCTGTATCCTTTTTGTGTCAGAGAGTAACCCGGAAAAATACATTCGTAAGAATGTAGATCAAGTTTATCACGACTTGGAGAGAGATTATGGACAAATGCCACACAACCAAAAAGTTTTGGGGGGAGAATGTAAAGATCCTTGTCAGGAAACATGATCTGATAAGGAATTTTTCCATGCAAAACCCGAGAAGGGGTGTAATTTATTAGATAATTCACAGTAAGAACATCATATTCCAAAAAATGTTTTCGAACGTACATGTGAAGCTTAAGGGCACAAGTTATGGCTAAAACTAGCCCATTCTTCCGTTCAGCAACCCCATTTTGTTAGGGGTTAGTGACACAAGTAGTCTGATGAATAATACCATGAGTTTCAGTAAACTGTCTAAATGGATAGGAAAAATATTCTTGGGCATTGTCAGATCGCAAAATATGTAATTTAGCATTAAATTGGTTGACAATCTCAACATAAAAGGCTAAAAAGACAAAAAATAATTGAGACCTATCTTTGAGAAGATACATCCAAGTTAAACGAGAAAAATCATCAATAAATGTGACAAAATAGCTAGCACCACACAAACTCGTAGTGCGCGAAGGTCCACAAATATCAGAATGAACTAAAGCAAATAGTTCTACACATGGTGACTGAGTTTGTAAAGGAAAAGAAACTCTACGATGTTTACTAAGTTCACATGTGTCACAATTAAAAGGGGAAAAACTAGGTAAACTAGGTACTAGCTTGCAAAGGTTGGCCAAGGATAGGTGCCCAAGACAACAGTGCCACTAATAAGGTGTAACAGTAGTATGTAAAATAGAATGACTTGATGACGACTGCTGCTGCTCCTCAAGGTAATACAGACCATTCTTCTCATACCCCCCACCAATCATCCCATTCGTCTTGAGATCTTGAAACTCACAATGAGAAGGAGAAAAAAGGATAGAACACTGGTAAGTATGAGACAGTTGATGAATAGAAAGAAGATCAAACGGGAATTGTGGCAAATATAAGACAGAAGAAAAAATAAGACTAGATGAACGATATGTACCAATGCCTTGAACAAGAATTCTAGTGTCATCGGCAATAGTAACATAAGACTTAAAGAAGGGGTAACAACATTAGTCAAAAGAGACAAATCACCTGTCATATGATCAGATGCGCCAGAATCGAGAATCCAAGGAGTGCTACGAGAAGATGAGTGAAGACACATATTACCTGTGGTGACATGAGTTGCAGTGGAAGAAGAAGAAGATGCATTGGCCCTTTGAATCATATAATCATACTCATTCTTGGACCTAGTAATTTGAGTAGGAGCAAGAGCAGATGGCTTCCCCTCAAGTGTAGCTTGATTAGCCCAAGCGGGCTTGCCATGTAGCTTCCAACAGAATTCAACATCGTGGTTGGTCGCATCACAATGAGTACACTTCTTGGTGCCACGACCACCACGTCCTCCACGATGACCACCTCGCTCTGAAGAACTACCACGACTGTGGGAGGTATTGTGATTCCCAAAATGTCCAGAAGATTAAGCAGGAGAGGTTGTGGGGGTATCTAGGGCGGATGGAGCCAAATTCTCTCAATCAGAAGAACGAGGAGCCAGAATGGTGGGGACTTCCTTGCTAGAAAGAATCTGTGAACTAAAAGGAACAAGATCTGAATTTAATCCAGACAGAAATTTGCAAGTTCTTAATTCTTCTATGTACTTCTGCTGAACCTTTAAATTTGTAGAGAGAGGCTGGTAAACATTTAACTCGTCCCACATACCCTTTAAGATGGAAAAGTACTCATCAACAGATTTGTCTCCTTGTTGAAGGGAGAAAATATTCTGATAAATCTGAAAAACTTGAGAGATATTTTGATCTGATGAATATAACTTGCGTAGAGTGTCCCAAATAGCTTTGGACGTCTCTTGGCAAGCAACATTATTAAAAATGTCAGGTTCAAGACTATTCCACAGTAAAGTCATAATATGAGTATCATGTTGGGACCAAGTAGAATCGGGATTAGGTGGATCATGGTAATATAGGAACTCTCACCACTTGCACGTAGAGAGATAGTCACAACCCATGACCGTGACAAATAATTAGATCCATTTAATTTGATTGTGGTTAGAGACCGACGATAATCCCTAACAATATCCTTAGTTTCAGAGGTTTCAGCAGTGTCTGTTTGCTTAGGTTTATCACTCATAATGGATTCAAGAGATAAAAACAAAAGCCAAAAGGAGAGGAGTTGTTACCCAAAAGATTGGCAAGTGCAAAAAGAGGGTACCTAGTTGATTTAGAGCTTGGGTAGAAGATTAGGGTTACTATTCATGTTGCTACAGTGTGCGCGAGCACTGTTCACAACTGCTAACAACTGCTACAGTGCATGCAATCACTATTCACAACTGCTATAGTGCACATGAGCACTGTTCATGGCTGGATGGTGGTTTTTTCTGGATCGAGGGTTGTTGATTGAGGTTAGATAGGTTTCGATTGTGGTCGATTTGAGAGAGAGAGAGAGAGAGAGAGAGTATTTGACGGAGAGAAAAAAAAAAAAAAAAAAACAGAGGTAACGTGAAAGAAAAGTTAGGTTCCTGGAACCCACTCTGATACCATGTTGAAATATTATAATCAACATGTATTCTTCTTACTAGGAGGCACAATATACAGACTGTGTACAAGATAATTTAGAAAATGAAATAATAAGGAAATTGCTACCTACCTAATTAGACTAATTACAATCTTCCTAATTGCCTAATTGATTACAACATGTGTATTACAATACTTCTTTTCTTTTCAACATGTGTATTACCATGTTAAAGCATCCAACTCAAAACCAATTGGCAATGAGTGTAGAGGCCATCCAGGCTCATATACTGGACTTAGAGGTTATAATTAACCAATGTAGGACAAGCTCTAACACTCCCCTACACGTGTGACCCCTGACCCGCACGTGGAGAGTTAAATAACAAATCCACAACATTGGGATCACAACGAAACTAGGTGCACCTATGGCACAAACAACGGGGCAATAACCAAGAGAGTCTTGTCCAAAATCCTTCGAAGGCCTAGCTCTGATAACATGTTAAAGCATCCAACTCAAAACCAATAGGCAATGAGTAGAGAGGCTGCCCAGACTCATATACTTGACTCGGAGGTTATAATTAACCAATGTGGAAAAAGCTCTAACAGTGGATTTTTCTGACTTGCACTGTATTCTAATCTGACTTGAACTCTTTTTGCATAACTCTTATCAGCAAATGAGTAAGGTAAATTAGTTGACTAAAATTTATAGTCATAGAGTATTTTTTGGGTACAACATGGTTTGAGGATTTGCAAATTTGGAACCACGAATTTGGACAGTTAGTTTAACTCTCCAATCATATTTTCCCTTTCAAATGTCAGTTGCTCCTATTTAATGAGACTAATAATTTAATAATCATAACTAAAAACGGATATGTCATCCCATGGTATATAATCCAACCTTGTGTTTATATTCCAATCAAACAATTAAGTTTCAATCTTTCTTTCTTCTTCCACCGGGTGGGTTTTTGAGTTGTTCTTAAATGGTTTTCAAAGATGCTGCCAAGTGCCAATGAGTTTGGGATAGTTTGTGTATCAACTTTGGATTCCTACGAAGGTTGTCCCAATAACGAAGTACTGAAGTCCCATTACTAACTGTAATTGTGGAAATTATAGTTGTCTGAATTAATGGAGAAAATTTTGGGTGGAAATAGGGTACCGCACATGTGGTGCCCAAGCGCGCATCTTGGCCGTCCAAAAGTGTTTTGGACAGCCCAGATTTCTCCCTCCCTTTCTTTCTCTCTCTAAAATCAGGACAGTCCAAAACACTTTTAGACTGCCAAGATGCGCGTGGGGTACGCCACGTGGTGCCTGTCCGGCACCCAAGTTTTTCTCGAATTTACGATTAAGCTGAATGAAGCAGGTAGCAAAAAGCCAAAAACTCATTTTGGGTAGCTTCTGGTTTTGTTGTTTAAATTTGTTCACTCGCTCCCGATGCAACATGGAATTTATTGGCAATGGGTCAAGAATCTACTGCATGCCATATATCATTCATTCGTTTGTAATTGCACCTCACGCAATAGCATTCACGGGTGACAATACCACTTTGGACCAACGAGACAAACCATTTGTAGATCTTCAGAGTCTTAGAAATCTATTTATAACCATGAGAGAGGATCTTTTTCTGTTCTCCCCTCCCCACTTTCTTTATAAGTTTCCTCCTGAAAAACGTAGATCCCTTTGGATGACTTGCGGTTGACAGTCATTTTAGTTAGTGGTTTGGTACAGTTAGGAGCAGGTAAAGGCAAGGATTAAAATTCTCATCAAAGCTTTGGGGCAAAAATATCTGATATTTTGAGGTCAAATATGTAATATAACAAATTATGCATATTGTTGGTATTTTTGTAATTCAGCGGGATCACTTGTCACCACATGCCTCCGCCCTAGTTGGTTCCTATGTCTTTTTAACCAAAATTTAATCTGTATCCTTGAAGTATATTTATGTTTGGCAGAGTATTTTCCCTTACATTACTCCTTCGTGGCATATGGGATTAATTATGATCTATAATTTCAGATTGCAAGCAACTCCTACGCAATTCTTTGATTCTCTTGGGGGAAATTGGAGGCAATGACTACAACCATGCATTTCAATCAGGAAGAAACATACAAGAGATTCAATCATTTGTTCCTTTAGTTATTAATGCTATTTCTTTGGCCATCAATGTAAGTTCCTGACTGGGAAAATATAATCAAAATGCTCATTCATGTACCACTCATGTTATGCCCAGAGAAATTTAAATAGTTCGAAATAAAAGCCCTCACAACAACGAAACGTGTAGTGCTTACCAGTTACCACTAAATGCTTAAAACCACATAAACCAGTGGCTCTAAGAATTCTAGGACCAGTGGTCTGGGACCCCTGAATAATGTCACTCTTGGACCCTACTTCTCATCTCTAATATTGGTGAACATTTGCTATTGACAAGAATGTATTCCCTCTAGAGATCCTTTTTTACAACTAATGTTTACCAATGGAGGATGCAGGAGTTGATTGAGCTTGGGGCAATGACACTCATGGTTCCTGGGAATCTACCTACTGGATGCGTACCGTATTATTTAACCACTTATATGAGCTCAAATGAGGAAGACTATGATGCTGAAACAGGCTGTCTAATCTGGTTGAATGAGTTTGCAGAATACCACAACGAAATGCTTCGTTTAGAACTAAATCGAATACAAGAACTTCATCCTCATCCCACCATCATCTTTGCAGATTATTATAATGCAGCAATGCGTTTCTATCGTTCTCCTCTCGAATACGGTACTTCCATCCTTTAAATCTGATACATCTCCTATTTTTATTGCTTTCATTTTTATGTGTAGGAAGATCAGTAGGTTGCTTTCATTGGGGTATAGACATGGTATCATAAGGCGCCATATAGTAAGGTATGTAGGAAGCTTGTGGGTTGCTGAATGTAGTTTATTAAGATTTCTGTCTTTCAATGGCCTGAAAAAGAAGCATTAATGGAGCTCAGCAATTGACGATGGTCTATTTGGTATTATCGCTTTCATCAAAGGTAAAGCACGGTTCAAACATAAACATGTCCAAAATTCTTAGAACCGAAAACTGATTTTTGTTGTTTTCAAGTCAAGTTCTCATTCCCTTCACCTTTCCCTACCTTTTTTTTTGCCATCCGCAATCCCTCTGCCATTCCATTTTTTTCCCTAAGAGAGGCTGCTGCCACCCCTTACTTGTTTTTCCTTTTGTCCCAGAAAAATATATGGATAACATTAAACAGAAAACGGGACACTTACAGGGCTAACCGATGGTAGTTTTTGGCTTGGATTGATATTAAACTAGCTTGGATCAAATTCGTAGAAGTCATAATAATAAATCAATAATATTAGGTGAAATGTGAGTAGTGCAAGATTTCACATGGGAATTACTTTTCACTTTCTCCTTTACGCAAGTGTACTCCCCCTTTTTTTTCACAAGAAACTACAGAAGTACCCTTTCACGTATGAAAAACGGAAGGTACAATGATAGTTTTAGTTTTATGATTTCACGTTGATGGAGTCAATAAAGTAAGTACATCTGGATAAAAAGAGAGGTACTAAAATCAAATGGTAAATACTAAGCACAATCCTTTGGCGGCAGATAATATGTAAAATATCGATAGTCGTGATAGTGCATTAATATCCTTAATATGCGTGCAGAAATTCAAACTAATTTAGCATTATATGCTTATTATCGACCACCTAGTGAGGAGTGGTTATCAAAACTCTCATCAGATTCTTATTTCACAACTATAGAAGCTTTGTAACGTTGTGGTTGCAGGATTTAGCAGAAATGTTCTCAAGGCATGCTGTGGAGCGGGAGGCCCGTACAATTTCAAGGCAACTGAGGAATGTGGGTATCCACCGTCAAGAGTTTGTGATGAGCCTTCTTTGTATGTTAGTTGGGATGGTCTACACTTCACAGAGGCAGCATACAGGTGGATTTTCAAAGGCTTATTGGAAGGACCTTACACTATTCCTCCCATCAATCTCTCTTGCATTTCCCATCCTGTAAGTACTGGAATCATTAATGTAGATTGAGATGATCACGGTATTATGTACCGTTATTGTTTAAACCCTCAGAGGTTGGTGCAGTGGTAGTTACCTGGCAATTCGTGCATCCTATCAATTCCTATATAGGCAGCCCAGGCGACTATAACTACCCCGACATCTGCAACACTGCAAGCTTGTATAGTTTTTCTGGAGTGATCTCCAACTATAATTATTGTAGCAATGCCACTGACTTCTATGTTATTGTCTCTGCCTATCCTGACGATTGTGGATCTGCATAAATCCCTCCTCAACCATTTATGCATTTGGTGCAGTTTGACAAATTTTCCCAATTTTTTGCTCGTTTAATTGGTGTTTTTGGTGATGCTGTTTGCTGTGGATGAACCTTTCACCAGCTAGCAGCGTAGCAATACTATGTTACTCAGTTTCCATGGCCTCACCCCAGGTTTAGTGATGCAACATGATTCACTCAACACGAATTCATTAAGCAAAAATAGATATTTTGAAACAAAAATTTATTATGCTATTCATTGAACATATTTATTCAACAGAAATGAATTCATTGTGCTATTGACACAAAAATTTAAGACCTTGTTTGGTAAATCTTGCTTATTTGCTTATTTTGACCTCCAAATTTAACTTCAGAAAATTGGTCTAAAGGCCAAGTTTGAAGATTTAAATAGTGTTTAGTCTAGTTTAATTTATTTTAATGCTTTCAATGCATTGATAGGAAATATTTGAGGGCTCAAGACAATACTAAAACAAAAATATTCTTAATGAACCCTATTATTCAAGCGCATCATGTGGAGGAATTTTCTGCAGACAAAAAGTTGAAAACGACCCGACATTGTATTCTTTGTGGGAAATGGGAAATGCTTTGAATGAGAGAGAAACGGTGGAATGGGTATTAAAGTTGTCAGACCCTTAACGCTATTGACCTGTCGCTATCAACCCTCTCTCTCTCCCTCACTCATGCGTGGGTGGGACAAGATTGATGGGTGGTATAAAATTAATCTCCGTCTCTCTTTTTAATTTTGGGTGTGGGTTCAATTTTTGTGGTTCAATTTTAGCGGGTTTGGCTCTTTGGAATAGGGTATAGTGGGTTTAGGCATTTTGGATTTTGGCACTTAGGGTGCACTTTCCAATTATAGAGTTTTAGTTGTTTAAGCTGACTTTCATAGAATGCAGCTAGTATTTTAAAGCGACTTTCATTATTAGATGCTTATAGGGATTTAGAAACAACTTAGGGTGCACTTTTCAACTGTAAGATTTTAGTTGTTTAAAGTGACTTTCGTATGATGTACTAGTGTATTAGAAGCAACTTTCATGGAGAATCTTAGAAGATTTAGGTTTTAGAATTGAAACTTTTCGATTATAGAGTTTTAGTGGTTTTAGAAGCTGACTTTTCTTAGAATCTTACTGGGATTTTAAACACTTTCATGTAGAATCTTACTTAGGATTTAGGTTTATACATTTTCATTAGGTTTAGACACTTTCATTGGCTAGTGGGGGTATTTTTAGAATGTATGGGTGATTTGTCATTTTGGCATTAAGGAAAAAGTTTGTCCTTATTGAACTAAAGACTCATTTACTATGTCCTCCCCAAAACGGACTTCATTTAACTTATTTTACATCTTGATTGAGACATAGAATATTGAATAAAATAACTCATGACTGCCAAATAGTTCGTGTGGGTTGGTAAAACTACTACCGGTAATCACAGATTATTTGTTTAGATTAGAGAAAATGAACTTTAATTTTTTGTATTCATTTGGTTTCTTTGTCTTTTGTGCCCTTCACTGGATTTATGGCAATTAGAGAAATACTCAGGCGCCAAATTAAACAGAGGAGCCTAATATATCTCCTACACATGCTCAGTTACCCAACAAAATCAATAGGTCTTCTTGTTCTTTTTCCTCTCTTCGTCATTCCGCGTGTATATCAGAAAGAAGATGCTTTGGTTGAAACGAAAAGAAAAAGAAAAGCAAGGAATATATATATATATATATATATATACAGTCCACATTGATCCCTCCCGATTGAATTCTGATGATCCGAACCATTCAATGTGTTTAAAAGATGATTTTTAGGGCCCCCGTTAGAAATCAACAAAAAAAAAATACCGGAAAGGGCTTGATCTGTCACAAAACTGTACATATAGCAGTTTTTCACAAAACTGCTCGAATTAAGTCCTTCCAAGTTTTTTTTTTTTTTGCTGATTTCGCATAGGGGCCTTGAAAAACACTTTTTAAACACTTTGGACAGTTCGGATCATCAAAATTCGATTGGGATCAATGACGTGTGGATTTTTTTAAAATCCGGGATCCTTGATAGGAGGTGTGGTTTGTATATATATATATATATCCTTCAATTTTATGGTTTGGGAAGAAAGCGAAGAGAAAATAACAAAATTGTTATAAATGATGTGTATGGATGACCATATAGATATTCTAGGGTAGTGTGCTTGTAATAAGTAGGATAGCTATGCCTTAAATATGTTGGCTGCATTTGTAGCCTTTTGGCTATATAAGGCAATTGGCCAGAAAGAAATGTGATACAACAAGCAAGAGAGAAAGAAAAAGCAGAAAGCAAAATACCACTCTGAATAATATTTGAGTAGTTCAGAAGACTAACTTATTTTCTACATATTTGTGTCCAGTTTATTTATTTTTCAACTCTTATTATTTGCTTGGTTTTATAACACGTTATCAGCACGAGACCCTAACCAACTGAGAGAGGTAAACAAAATCTCCTACTCTATTTCTACACATTTGATTTTATGTACTGTCTTATATCTTTTCATTCTAAATATCAATGTATATGGGATACTGATCATATGAATGAAAAAAAATGGGAAGTACCTGAAGTACTAATCAATAATGAATCCGAAAGCATTCTACTCTTAAGAAGAAAAAAAAAGGAAAAATTATTGTACTAGAAATACATATCAACTATGAATCCTGAAGCATTCTAGTTATGAAAAAAATAATAATTTGGAATCCTGAAGTATTCTTGTAACAAAATAAATACCTGAAGTATTTTTAGCAACATGGTGGATATGTTTTCAAATACTGAATCCACCACACTGCCTCAAACCCGTGACCTTCCATAAGGGAAAGCATGAGTTTGGCCACTCGGCTAACCCGAGTGGTTGTGTATGCAGTCACTAACTTATTTATTTATTGTTGATTTATTAAATTTCAAATACCTGAAGTATTTTTTGCTGATAGAATACTTGAAGTATTTTTGTTTTCAGTACCATAAGTATTTATCAACCATAACCACCAGAAGTGTTTTTAAGACCAAAAAATTGATACTTGATGTGTCATACTCATTATATATATATATATATATATATATATTATTGTCTGAAGTTCTTCATCTAATTTTTGTTATAGTGTTAACTTTATTATAATAATTTTCTAAGTAATCAAAGAAGTGAACTTCTGTTCTGATATCTTTCATGAATTGTTTCCAATTTTTTACTATTTCAGATGTTTGACTAGGATTATATTTACTACGATATTCTTTTCTTTTTACTGCATTATTTTTTTATTTAAATTCTCGAAATAATTTTTTTACATCTATAGTAAAATCTCTATGTATAGTTAGTAAACTTTTATCTATAGGATGAGGGGCTATTTCTTCAAAATCACTTTGGGTTGGTGATCCTTGGGATGTTTCTTCATCCTCAAATTTTGACGGGTTTTACTAGAAGAGGGAGTACTGCTAAGAGATCCATCATCAATTTTAGTTTCTATTTTATCTAATTGTTTACTTATAGTTTTAAGACATTGATTAGTATAATTATTTTGTTCCATTATTTTTTTAAATTCAGTTTCTCCACTTGGTAACTTAAATGGGGATGCTGTAATAGACGATCCTTTGCAATCAATAAGAATTGAATCTAAAGGAGGGTGACTAGCAGAAACCATATTATTGTCTGAAGTTCTCCATCTAATTTTTGTTATAGTGTTAACTTTATTATAATAATTTTCTAAGTAATCAAAGAAGTGAACTTCTGTTCTGATATCTTTCATGAATTGTTTCCAATTTTTTACTATTTCAGATGTTTGACTAGGATTATATTTACTACGATATTCTTTTCTTTTTACTGCATTATTTTTTTATTTAAATTCTCGAAATAATTTTTCTACATCTATAGTAAAATCTCTATGTATAGTTAGTAAACTTTTATCTATAGGATGAGGGGCTATTTCTTCAAAATCAGTTTGGGTTGGTGATCCTTGGGATGTTTCTTCATCCTCAAATTTTGACGGTGTTGAGCAACATGGTTTACTAACCTGTGAAGTTGTTTCAATTCCTTTTATCTTAACTTTTGGATCTAACAAATTCCTATCTTGCCTAGGTACACTGGTTGAACTTTCTGACCTACTAAGTTCTCTAATTTTAAGGGGAGTGTTAACTCGCTGTTGATCAAAACTAATTCTAACTGTGCCATCTAAGTATTGTTGGATGTAATCTAAATCTACTGTGTCATTTTGTATTCTTTGTGGGAAGCTTTCATTTTCACTAAGCCAACTGGCTAGTAACTGGATATCAGTCCATTGGATTGTTTTTGGTACTTGGACATTAGCATCAGCAGTGCTACTTTGTATGAGTACAGTTTTGTCTTTTGGACTTTTGACTAAGGCATGAATATTTAAATTAGTTTTCATACACTTGTAATAAATACGATAAACTAAAGCAATTGAGTGACTTCCTTCGAGCATATTGGTAATTGCTCCAGCAGTTTGGATATTTAGAGTTAAAGTTTTCAGGATATTTTTATCTCTTAAACTAAGTGGTAAGTCAGGAAAACAATTAAAATATACTGGACCATTGTATAAGCTAGATTCCATTAAGCCTAACAAACTGTCACTGTATACTGTGAATCTACTATCTCTTAAAGCTAACAGAATTGAAGAATTAAGTCCTCTTCGTGTTAGGGGTTTAACTGCAACTTGTACTAATCCTACATGAATAAAATTATAACCTCTTTCTATATGTTTTTTAACTGACTCTTTACTTAAAAGAGCACATCTTTCTTGTTGTTTTGTAATTGCATAAACTTGTTCTACAGTTTTTGCTACTTGATCAGTCTTAAAGGTATCTTCTAAAAAACTAGTTTTATTAGTTTATGCAATTACAAAACAATAGGAATAGGATGTACTGATAATTGTTGCAAAAGAATAAATGTACTAACTAAAGAAATTCCAGAAGAAGATTTATTAATTGATTTAATTAGTAAAATAGAAGATTCTGAGTTAAAACAACAATATGTTAAAAAACTCAGACAACTTTTAGTACAACAAAGTAAAAAACCTCAGTATACCAAACCAATAGTAAGCCTTAATGCTACTATAGATAGATTTAGTAGAAAACAAAAAGAAGTTACTTTACTAGATTTACAACATGAAATAAATCAAATTAAACAAGACATTATTAAGATAAAAGAAAATGGTAAAAAATTAAAAGATAGCATAGTTGTATTAGAGCTAAAAGAAAGTTTTAAAAATTTTGAAGAAGAAATACATAATTAGTCATCTGACGAATCTCCAGAATTAAATAGTAAACCTTTACACAGAGATGAGTCAAATAGTGATCAAGAAGAAAATGAGCAACTGGAAAATAATTTAGAAAATAATAGATTAAATATAATAAATCAAATAAATATCCAAAAATGGCATGCTAAAGTTAAGTTAATAATTAATGATTTTAAGATTGAAGTCAACGCCTTATTGATACTTTGGAGCGGATCTAAAAGCTGCATCCAAGAAAGTTTAATACACCTTTAGATATTATCAAAAAACAATTGAACAATTAAGTTCAGCAAATGGTAGTAGAATGCGTATTAAGTATAAATTACGCAAAGTCCAGGTTTGTCAAGATAAAGTTTGTTTTAAAACATCATTTGTCCAAGTAAAAAATTTAACTGATAAAGTAATTTTAGGAGTACCTTTTATTTGCCTCCTATATCCTTTTACTACAGATAATGAAGGTATCACCACTGTAACATTATATCAAAAAGTTACTTTTAAATTTCTAGTAAAACCAGCACAAAATGAGTTACAACAATTAAAAAATTGTTCCATATTTTCTTGATCATCTAACATTTTGTTTGAATTTTCGATGTATTCAAAGCGAAAGACAAAAACATTTCGATCAATCACTATCCCAAAGAATTCCCGATGGATCACGCGAAACAAATTTAGAAAACTTCATTATTTACAAAGCATTGATGACACCCAACAATGTCTCTTAGACAACATCCGAGCACACGTGGGGATAATCAAAGAATTTTAGCCAAAGATAAATGCTTTAAGCATATACTTTCAAGAACGAGAATTTCCAACAAGCTAAGAATTGGTTTCTTTCCGGTTCTTGAGATGGTGTTTCTTCTAACCCATCTTTAGCGAAAGCGGTTCTAACATTGGTTCATCTACCGGGAATTGCGGCACAATACCCCCCTAGATGTTTCCACATTTTAAATGACAGGTGTAACCAAAATTTCAAGGAGCAAGTCAACTCTCTTCGTCAACAACTACAACTTGCAAAGAGTAAAACCTCTCAAGTTGCCCCATCGGCAATAGTAGAGAATGTCTTGATCATCCCCACCGGATGATGGTGAAAGTGTGTGTAAATCTTTCCTAGAAAAAGCAAGTAAAATTTTAGCTTTACCCAAAACAACTGCTCTCTACTCCTCCAACTCTTCCCCGAAAAATTATCACGGATATCCAACATAAAGCCAAACAGACGGTCATTATTTTCAAGAATTTTTATTTGAATCCCTAGTCAAAATTGCCACCAAACCCCAAATCAATTACCCGAAATTGTCTCCGGTTTATCCTTTATTTGGGATACCCTTTACCACAAAAAATCCGATATAGAGTTGAATGTCCAAAAATAGACCCCTTTGCAAAAGAAATCCCTTTAGAACGGATGGATTGCAAATGCAATTTAATCTATAGTATCCCCTTGGCCTGTATAGATATGTCCAAATTTGTAGACCTTTCTTTAACCTACCAAGGAAAAGAGATCCAAGTAACTCCCATGACCTTGCTCGATCATGGTTTCCTTCATCAGTTAATTTTCACCTCCCGGAAACCAACCACGAGTTACGGAAAATAGCCATTTGTGTCAATAATATTTTCTCGTCACCAAAATATGACGCAGTTAAATGTTAAATATTGATCAGAAGCAAAATCCCGAATGGACATCTTTTGGGACTATTATTCCAGCTCAACATATTATGCATGTTACAGCAAATTTGCCATTTAATAAGAACCACCCACCTATCTTCCCCAGGTGTTGTGAATTTCCCACTTGGATTTGTTCAAAGTCAATCAGAAGTCAAATTAGGCATCACATTGCTTACCAAGTTGCAAGTAACCTTGGAGATGCAGATGAAAATATCTACAGCCTCTACACCTATAAATTGTTCAAAGAAGATCCAATTGAAGATTCAACTATTGATGATTTAGGAGAAGTTCCATTTTCTTACCACACCAGATACAAGAAATTAGTTAAATTCTACATCAGTTATTTAGAGGTTCATGACGCATCTGACTCAAACATGGATTTCTCCCAAGAAAATAATGATGGGAAAAATTCGTGGAATGAAGATGATGGGCGTGATTTTTGGGATAATTTATCCCCTGAAAGACTAGCAAATATAGACAACATGATGGAATAAGTTTTCGCCCTCTTGCAAAACTTTTCCTCAAAGTAAATTGTACTCCCTCAAGTAAAAGCAAGTGCAAGATACTCCGCAAACTTCCAAGATAGATCTACCCTCCAGCAAAGCAAGTCACATGGAAGATTCTCAAGTAAAAGCAAGTGCAAGTTACTCCGCAAACTTCCAAGAAATATCTACCCTCCAGCAAAGCAAGTCACATGCAAGATTCTCCTCCACCGAAAGCAGAGACAGCATCATACATGCACCGAAAGCTGAGAAAAATTACCCCTTTAGTCAAAAGTAAAATAATTCTAGCCCACATGGCTGAGTCACCCCGCACTTGTAAAATAATTGTAGTCTCAAGACCTTTGGTTATAAAAGGATCCTTTAAGTTTTGTAATAGGCAGAGTTAGTTTCAGAGAGAAAGTTAAAGAGCGAATTCAAGAGCGAATTCAAGTAGAAGTTTTAGAGTGAGAGTAAGAATAGTCAGTCAGTCAATTCCCACTGATAGCTCCTTGGAGCATAATTATTTCCTTCCACCACTTGTAATCATGCATTCAAATTGAAGTTCTGAATCAAGTCATCGAATTTTCAGTAAGTTTACTTGTCAATTTTCAGCACTATTCACATACTATTTGAGTACTATTTAGCACTATTTGCCACTATTTAGCACTATTTACGTTACTATTCATGTCACTATTCACACTACTATTCATTACTATTCACATCGCTTTCGTTCTTTTCCTTTAAGACTTTCGTTACGTAAATTTCCTTTCCTTTGTTCAATCTGTCTATCTGTCTGCTCTGGCATGCTCTTCTACTGTGTCTGTGCTATATATATATGTATATATAATCTGTAAGATTATAAAACATTGTAAATTTTATTTACAAATTATCTAGTTGTTTTTTTGGCAATACAATATAAGTCTAGTAGACTTATACATTGTTCATAATAAATTCATCAGATTTGTTATGTATCCTAGAAATCATAAAAAAAAAATCTAGAAGATTTATTCCAATCTCCTTTCCAGAAGAACAAGAATTAAGTCCAGAAGACTTATTGGAGTAGTATTGAGCTCCAACGGACAACTTGACAATTGCCCCGTTACTCTGGTTTTTCTAGAGGAGAAAAAAGGAAAGGAAAAGATAAAGAAACAGACTAGAAATTATTACACAAGAAGTCATATCTTATTGGAGAGGGTAAAATCCAATTATATAGGAAAGTACCAAGCACATATGAAACACGTGCTTAACCTGGACACCACATGAGGGTGGCTCAGTTCGGGGGGGACCACAAGAAGGTGCCCCAGGTTATGGCCGAGCAGGGTAGGTCAAGTGTACAACCATGGCAGCACCACGAGATGGTGGCAGCACCATGAGAAGGTGTACGAGGCCATTGCCGAGCTATGTATATGGTCGGCAACTATATATGAGAATAGGCAAGTATATTGCCGAGCTAACCGCCTACGTGATAAGGTGGCAGGTCTTTGTAGAGGGATCTAGAATAGCCTCTTACGTGATAAGGGTTAAATCCTGAGAATTAAGGGATTGTCATTAAGCTTCCATATTGGGCAAGAAACCCAATATAGATACAGAACCCTGACAAGAAGGAAATTCTGATTGTATTGCCATATGGGACGAATCCCATAAGAGAAAGAACTCCTAACTTAAAGAGGATTTCGATAATGACAAGGATTCCTAACGTGGGGGGAATCCTTGTAGAATAAAGATTGTGTTTCTATATGGAACGAGTCTCATATAGGAAAGGACTTCTAATGAGAATAGGTGTCACGCCCTCAATTTTAAATAGCGGAAATACAAATAAAAATCCACGTATGATTGATCAAAGTCAAATAATTTTCCATATAAAGTCAAGTCAAGTACAATAAGTTTCTGATCAAGGATACCCGTACCCATACAAAATAACAAAGGTTTAAAGTTATTACATAAACTGAAATAGTCAAAAGTTTGGAGAAATTAAAGTTACATGATTTTCTTTTAGAACATGTACTTAGTATGAAGTTGAGAAAAATAACTTCATGCTCAAAAAGTCTTCATGGCATGCATCACACTCCATGCATCCGAGATCATGCTCCATGCTGTGTACCTGGGAAAGATAGGGTGAGCTCACTAGCTCGTAGGAAACATTTCTACCAACACTAAGGGTATGTGGAATGAAAGATGCACATGAAAGTATAATACACATGAATGAGTAAACCTAGATGGACCAAGATAAACCAACTCGATGACTAAGTGTCTAGGAGATGCCTCAAAGATCTAATGAAACCAGAATATCCATAAGTTTTCTCATAATCATCACATTACGTGTCATAGGTTCATTCCCATCAAAAACACAGTTATTCACACAAGCATTATATTTCCCAACACTTCACAAATACCCAAAACGTCTAAAATAACCCAAATATCCTTTACATTTATCAAATACACCTTATTCCTTTTAATCGTTCACTTGTTCTCCGGGCATGCCACAAAGGCCCCGTGTCACTCAAAGAAAGCACATCATCAATTAGATTTCATTTACTCCCGTTATTCATGTTTGACACTCACTCAACATGCCTCATATATTTTGCACAATATTCATATCCATCTTCTTGAATTCCAACCATTTGATCATTTTCCGGGCATGCCATATAAGCCCCGTGTCACTCCGGGCATACCATAAAGGCCCCGTGTCACTCCGGGCATACCCTTTCGGGCCCCGTGTCACTCCGGGCATACCCTTTCGGGCCCCGTGTCATCCATTTCACCTTTATATTACCATCTATCAACTCATAAGTTCAATTTACTGCCCAAAACCAATTCTCGTATCACAATACCCTTTTACGAGTGTCCAAAACATTCACACAATCATCTTTGTTTCAAAAACTCAAAACATGTCGGTGATAGTCAAATCAACACGTGTCCAATGTGCGTGAGAAACCAAGACAACCAAAACAAAGCATAAAACGCACCATGATAGGTTACCGAAGCTTAGAGGTCAAATAGAGAAGCTATGAAATGGCCAATGAGGGCCCGGAGCGGTGGAACACGAAAACGGAGTTTTAAACCTCGAGAAAATACGACACGCTGATAGTAAAAAGGGAATTTTTCTCAAAATACAAAGGATATGAATATGAAACTAATTGGGTTTGAAAGTAGACTCGTAGAGCTTTCCAACGGTTCAAGAATCACCTCAATCGGAGTTCGGACGGCCGGCCGGGCGTGCCAGCGAATTTGGAAAAAAAATCTGTCTGGACAAAGGAATCTGGATCGATCCACTCAAGGAGTGGATCGATCCACTCTAAAGGAAAAACAAATGAGCGGACCATTTTGGATCGATCCACTCTTGAGTGGATCGATCCACTCTTGAGTGGATCGATCCACTCAAGGAAAATCGATGAACAAGCCATTCTGGATCGATCCACTTGCTGAGAGTGGATCGATCCACTACGCACTCAAGAGGAACAGAGGGTTTTGGATCGATCCACTGTTAAGAGTGGATCGATCCACCTGGGTTCGGGTGAAAAATTACAACTTGGCTCAAATAGATGGGGCTTCATTCCTAGTCCAAATTTGGGGTTCCAAAGCACAACAAAACATCATTTTAGCATATCTAAACACCCAATCAAGGATCAATCTAACAAATATGGAGAATCAAGCTTATACAAGTCCAAATTCAATTTCCATGGAGGTATGAGAGTTATGTAGAAATTTGAGAAGAGATATGAACATCATGCATTAATTCATTCAACATACACTTAGAAAAGGTAGAGTATTGTTCCCTACCTCAAAGATCAAGCTTTGATCAAGCCAAAAATGCTGAAACCCCTACTCCTCCTAGCAAACCCCAAAATTTAAACTTGACTTCTGAGTGATTCCAACGTAACCCAAGCTTCATAATGTGTGTAGGTGAAGGGTTTGGGTGGAGATCTTGGTGGGTTTTAAGTATTAGTGTGTATTTTGGGAGAAGGGTGAAGAGAATGTGAGAAGGGAGGGAGAGAGAGAGAGACGCTGGAATTTGGGGGAGGAAGAGAGAGAGAGAGGTGTGTGTATATGAACAAAAATCAGCCACAACAAATCTATATACACACCACCAATTACACTAGCACCCCTTGTGTTTCTAATATGTTCTAAAGGCACCCCAATGCACATACTTCCATCACACTGACCCCACATCACTCTAATTTCATTTTCTCACATTTACCCAACATTATTTCCGAAAAATTATTTTAAAACACGGGTCTTTACAATAGGATTTCTGGACAACAAGCACCCCGCATCTATAAATAAAGAGCAATACTCATGAAGAAAGGTACGCTGTAATTCGTGTTGACATGCTTTATGTGTTTTATGGTTTCCTCCTAGTATGTGATACTGACTTAAGCATCGGAGGGCCTTTGCCGACGAGAGGCAAAGGTGCTCTAACTATTTATTGTCTTGTAGTGTTAAGGTTCCTGCGAAGGATGCACTGTTGATCTCATAGAGCGTGGAAGATGTATGCCCAGATTTTTCCCCTCTACACTTATTTCGGTGGAGTAATTGGGTAAAGGAATCAAAGGAATCCAAGGAATGAAATTATTAAGTGTGACTGGCACCTTGGAACGTATGGTACATCCGTATATACAAACAGTACCTGTATACTGGAATAGTACTGCTTGACCGACCAGGTGATTAACAAAAAGACCAATGAAGACGCGTCCCAAGCGTAGGACTCTCGATCAGTGTAGCACAATAATTCCGGAAGTACCGGAGTCGAACCACAGAGACGATGGAGTGCTTAACCTAAATGTGTGGAGTGTAGTTTGAACCGGCTCTTAGGTAGCCACCCTTTTGATTGGTGAGATTGATTAATTAACTCCTAGACTGATTTAATTGATTGAATGCGTAATAATTAAGAGAGCGCAGCTATGGGGACCCAGCGTCCACACCTAGCCTAATCGATAACCACTCGGGCCACAATGAAATATTTTCCTGATTTTAGAATCTGAGAAAAATTTCCTAACGAATGCGCACCACCTGTCACCAGATTCCGTGCGCATTCGAATTCCGGTAATGCCTGGGTTTGTTCGTTAGAAAGTTCCCAGTTCCCAAAACTGCTCGAAAAAACGGTTTAATTCGGCCCCGAGGTGGAATATCGACTAGCCTAGATATGGGCACCTTCGCCCCGCAGCCACACTCGATGCGACTACTCACTCATAATTATTAAAGTTGCAAGATTCGGTAAAAACCTAGAACTATGCATGCTTGATGGATTAAGTATAAGAGCGATAACGAAATACGAAAAAAAAAAACTATAAATTGCAAGGAAAGAAAAACTCAATTTAATTACCAACGCCAAGCAAACAAAAGTAATCAAGTAAAGGTTTGGAGAACGAAACTTAAAACGAAGCTTGAATGTAGAACAAAGATCCGTAGCCGAAAACTTTAAACTTGAAAACACTAAAACCTAAGTAAAATTCGTGGAACCTCCTTAAGTCGCAAAACAAAGTATATATATAACCCTAATAAAGTCAAAGCCGGTGATGAAGTCAACAAAAAGCCATGTGACCTTCGGTATCGATACAGGAGAAGTGTTGTATCGATACCCGTGCCTTCTGTCCTCAAGTGATGCAATCGGTATCGATACAGGAGAAGTCCTCAGATCGATACCGCCTTTATAGTTCCTTCCAAGCGTCGGCGCCGTCCCCACTTGGGCCCCGCAGTTCCTCACGTTCCTAACCGCCGTGTCCACTTCTCGCGTACTTTTCCGGCTTGTTTCCCTACAAAACAATCAAACACACGAGAAACCAAAAATACACTGCATCAAGTGGAAAATGAGATAACCCCGCGCCTCTAACGTGCTAACTCGCCCTACTTAGGCGCTAATATCTACGACATCACGCGCCTATCACACCCCCCAACTTGAGCGTTGCTAGTCCCTAGGAACGAACGAAATAAAGCTAAAGAGAGAAACTAGAATACACCAACGGGGTACGACGGTTATGTCACCTGTAGAAACAACCACAAATCATAGCAATGGAAACTTGCCTCTCAATATGCCTGTAACCTACATGCATGCATGCTTTGACAAAACATTGAAAACAACTAGCATTACTTGGCACGTGAAAATGAATACCCCACAAGACAAATGCGTCACACAACTCACTAGAACACTCAACATCCCATACAAGCGCTTTGGCGGCAGTGCGTGGAACCGAACAACTGGTCGCCACGTGCCAATCAAAATAAACGCTCAACAAGAATACACGCACATCGAAATATGATTCCACAAAATGAGAAACATCATTATCAACCATGCATAAGTGAGAGTATAAACACGTGCACAAGATCTACTAAGGACTTTCTAGATTATAATGACACTGGTCACACAAGAAAAGGAACCGCAAAAATCAGGTGCTGGCCTATTGAAGCTCAAGGTTAACTACCCAATCGGCAAAGACTCCCCCGTAACTACACTCACAACGCGCCCATTGGCGCCAATCAAACCAAGTCCACCAAATAAAAACATAAACCATGCAAGTTATATTACAGACCCCAAATAAAAAAAAAACGAACATAAGTAGCACATAAAATAACAAGTTCCTAAACATGAAATAACAGAAAACTCCACATAAAATAACACCTCCTCATCAACCCATCTACTCAAAAGTCAGCCCATGCAACACAAGTGTCCCAGACTCAATCCTCATCATCCCCACTTTCCTCACTCTCCACAACAGGCTCCTCATCATCAGCAAAATCATCACTGACCACTAACTCAGGTAACTCCAATGGAACATAAGGCTCTGTGGTCGACCCCTCAATCCGCCTCACCATCCACTCTTCCCTGTGATTCATCTGCTGCAGAATCCTTGCATTCTATCGCACCTCTCTCTTCATCTTTTGCTGACTCCGGATGGTAGCAACACCCTGACAAAATATTTTCTGCAGCCAAGTAGTATTGGATGCGTTGGGGGGTGGTTCAGTAGTTAAGAAGGCTCCTCCCCTCGCACCACGAGACTGGGCCACACTCTTAGTAAGAACAGTGCTATCCATCGGCCTAGGAACCAGTGGATCGTTGTTGAACCACTTAGCTCCCGCCAAACCGGCGTCTCTAGCAATGGCAGTAATCAGACAAGGGAATGGCATGCGAGTCTGTGTCGGGGCATCACGGAAATCAATAATCTTAGTGTAAATAAATAGAGCCCAATCACAGACAGTACCCTCCTCCATAAAAACAGACAGCAAATTCCCGGTATACTCAGAGGGCTTGTTTTCAGTGGATCTAGGGTCTATGTTATAACACACCACCTGGTTCAGGAATCTAAAAGCTGACTTAAACTTGCACGGGCGCGGTGAGGATACTAGCATCTTTACTTTTCTCATACAACAACCTCGCCACCCTACGTTGAACAAACTCTTCAGCGGAGCAAGGGTAATTGGTTTCAACAGTAGGCCTTACATATCGCAAACTTGCAGCAATAATATCGGGTGTGACTACAATAGGAACCCTAGCCACCCGTGAGGTTATCTGGGTCCCAGCACCCAACTCAGTTCCAGATGCTGGAACTTGCATATTCTTATAGAATTCCCTCACGAGTTCTAGATTATATTCGGGATTCGGCTCAAACCAAAATGTCATACCTTGCCTCACAATGGCTCGTATGGTGCTGTCGTGTGGAAGAAACCCGTCCCTAATAATGTGACGCTCGTTCTTCACCCCCCTCTGATCAAGCGAAGCCTCCCACCGTTCCCGCTCATCCCGGGCAATTTGATCCTTCGTCCTCCTACCCCCGGTTGCCTGCTCTGGAGGGGCACTAGAGGATGCTGCCCCCTTCCCCTTAGCGCTAGTAGAAGCCTTCCTAGGTGCCATACTTTGGATTAAGGTTAGGAAACTAGGGTTTTAGATCCGGAAAAATAAGGGCTTTGGAACGGTTTTGAAAGATATATGTGGTAGAGAAGGACGAAAGGAGTATTTTGGTGAAGTTTCGTGGAATTTGGGCAAGATTTGGGTAGGTTTTGGTAGATTTTTGAAGGTTTGGTTATGGAGGGGTTCGTGGGTATTAGTATGCCTGTTTAACTTGAATGCATGCATATATTTGACTACTTGGTTGAGCATGATGCATTGCTAAAGCATGAGAATAGGAGTCCCCACATTGATAATAGCGTGTTTCTGATAGCATTCCCATGTTCTTTGACTCATTTCTGCAATCGCATAAAATAGTAGGCTTTGTTCTACATTTAAGAAATCGGATTTGTCTATTAGGCATTTGTGAGAGTGAATAACGTGCATAGGGGATGACACAAGGCATTCTTTGCATGATTGAACCACATACGAGTCCCGTTGACCCACTTTAACCCAGTCCGAGTCAATTCCTGTGTCTAACCATAGGAAACCGGTGTTTGGTTGGAGTTAAGTTGGGGGGAAAGTCAAGCTCTGTGCATCTTGAGTGTCTCACTACTGTGGGAAATGTAGCAAAGTGTGTGAAGGATTAATTTTGCAGCAGTCCGACTAGGTGTCATGTTTTGGAAACAAAAGCCATAAACCTTAACCTCAAGCAATTGCCTTTCCTTGTAAAAAAAAAAAAGAAAAGTTATGCTTGACCGACCAGGTGATTAACAAAAAGACCAATGAAGACGCGTCCCAAGCGTAGGACTCTCGATCAGTGTAGCACAATAATTCCGGAAGTACCGGAGTCGAACCACAGAGACGATGGAGTGCTTAACCTAAATGTGTGGAGTGTAGTTTGAACCGGCTCTTAGGTAGCCACCCTTTTGATTGGTGAGATTGATTAATTAACTCCTAGACTGATTTAATTGATTGAATGCGTAATAATTAAGAGAGCGCAGCTGTGGGGACCCAGCGTCCACACCTAGCCTAATCGATAACCACTCGGGCCACAATGAAATATTTTACTGATTTTAGAATCTGAGAAAAATTTCCTAACGAATGCGCACCACCTGTCGCCAGATTCCGTGCGCATTCGAATTCCGGTAATGCCTGGGTTTGTTCGTTAGAAAGTTCCCAGTTCCCAAAACTGCTCGAAAAAACGGTTTAATTCGGCCCCGAGGTGGAATATCGACTAGCCTAGATATGGGCACCTTCGCCCCGCAGCCACACTCGATGCGACTACTCACTCATAATTATTAAAGTTGCAAGATTCGGTAAAAACCTAGAACTATGCATGCTTGATGGATTAAGTATAAGAGCGATAACGAAATACGAAAAAAAAAACTATAAATTGCAAGGAAAGAAAAACTCAATTTAATTACCAACGCGCGAAGCAAACAAAGTACTGCAGTGCTGGAGAACGAAACTTAAAACGAAGCTTGAATGTAGAACAAAGATCCGTAGCCGAAAACTTTAAACTTGAAAACACTAAAACCTAAGTAAAATTCGTGGAACCTCCTTAAGTCGCAAAACAAAGTATATATATAACCCTAATAAAGTCAAAGCCGGTGATGAAGTCAACAAAAAGCCATGTGACCTTCGGTATCGATACAGGAGAAGTCCTGTATCGATACCCGTGCCTTTTGTCCTCAAGTGATGCAATCGGTATCGATACAGGAGAAGTCCTGTATCGATACCGGCTCCTTTATAGTTCCTTCCAAGCAGATCTGGCCGTCCCCACTTGGGCCCCGCAGGTTCCTCACGTTCCTAACCGCCGTGTCCACTTCTCGCGTACTTTTCCGGCTTGTTTCCCTACAAAACAATCAAACACACGAGAAACCAAAAATACACCGCATCAAGTGGAAAATGAGATAACCCCGCGCCTCTAACGTGCTAACTCGCCCTACTTAGGCGCTAATATCTACGACATCACGCGCCTATCAAGTACCGTATACATGGATAGTGGCGTCCTCGTGAATAGTGTCGTATACTTGAACAGTACTATACATGTGAATAATACCGTATGTGTGAATAGTATCGTATTTGTGAATAACACTATTTGTATGGAATAATTTCTTACGAGATAATAATAGTAATCACCAATTTCGTTTAATTTATCTTATACCATTTCCAGAAGCGAATGAAGTAACTTTCAATGGGTTGTTTCCTGAAGCAAACAAAATCCCATGTAATGGGCAATTCCCAAAAAGCGTGCAGAGCCTCATTTTAAGGCTACAATCATGGTTGTAGGCAAGATTATGATAAATATATTCCCTGAAGGAATTATTCTAAATCAAATGGCCCTTGACAGAACTCAATGGAGAAAAAGGATTCATGTGGCCGACCCCAATTGATTGAGATTTAAGATTCGGTTTGGTTCAGTTTGGTTTGGTTAAATGGCAAGAATCCTAAAATTATTCCACATGAAGTGGAGCAAGCCTAAGTCTTAAATTGGAAAGGGAAAGAGAAGTTGAAAGCAATTTCATTGATCAAGTTAACTACAATCAAACTGACCCTTTTTGAACCTTTTGACTTCTCATCTTTTGATGTGTCTGATTTACTTGTTGGGCCTAGTGGGACAAAAGATGATTTCTTTGATGATGGAGATGACTACCCTGATTGGTCAATGCATTTGGACTAAATAGGTATCTTTGCTTATGTTTGAAATAATAGTCTAAGGACTAATCTATCTTTTAATAATGTTGTAAGAAATATGTCACGTTGTATTTGATTTTGGAATAAAAGTTTCAAGATGTGTTTCAGTTACTTATTTGTGAAATCTTTAAATTTGTATTTTTGCATTTAGGAGCATGGATACTAATGAGACATTATCAAATGCAAAGATAAATGGTGAAGATATCTATGTAGTAGTGTTTACATATAAAATTAAACAATCCAATAATTAATTGACATGTAATCAAAAGTGTCAAACGTTGGCAATTATTTGTCAATGAAGATACACTGGATTAATAAGACAAAGTTGAGTAAATACGGTGTCGTATTATTTCTCAAATTGGAAAAGCAGTTATTGGCAGTTACAAGCCATTGCTAAAATTAAAATTGGCTTCGAAGCCATGATGTTAACTTATTAACGTATAAACTCCACGTGGAAACTTGTGAAACAAGACAAATTAGCAGTTAGAACACGTGGAGTACTTATAGAAGGCATTTATTTCCTTAACATGTTATCATTTGAGTTTGTGTAAACAAACGTCCAGATTTAAAGCTTCTGGAGGAAGAAAGAATTCAAATTCAGACGTGGAGGAAGAATAACTACTAACTCAAAGAGTGGGAATTAGAGTTTGACGCAAGCCAAAATTCAAATTCATTGGGCGGGAAGTCCAACTGCAAGCAGCATCTATAAATAGAAGAAATTGAAAAGTAGAAAGCCTGGACAAATCTTCAACAAACAGCTATCAAAAACTGATACTTGGTTTGTTCATTGGCAAAGTAGTTTAGGATTTCGAACTCAGTTTGAAGTAGATTAGAAAGTAGATTAGGATGTATCTTGATTGTTCTTGTAACAATCACCTGTTCGAAGTTCTGTTACTCTGTATTTGAAGTTGGAGACGATTTCGAAGTAAGTTTATCTTTGATTCATCAATCGAAGTATCTTGTTTTCTTTATTGTTCTTTGATTTCCTAAGTTTATTGGTTTGCATTTCTTCACTTATTAAGAAAAATCCTCTTAATTGAGGTAATTGAACCAATAAAACACAATTGCCCGATTAGATTTGGTTTTTCCAAAGTTAATCTGAGGGAGGAGATTGAAACTCTCTCTGGCACGTTCACACGCAATCATTTTCCATTGCAAAGAAATAAAAGAACCAAACACATTTTTTTGGCACGCCCAGTGGGACACCTGAAAGTGTTGAATGGTTCCAAAACTTAGGAAGCAAGCAGATGATTCTCAGGTTGGTCAAATGCCAGAAGATGAGAATAATGTTAATTCTAAAGAGAATGAACAAGTCAAAGGCCTTCAAATAGGACCAGAGACTCGTACTGGTCAAGACTTAAATGCGGGAATTGGCCAGACTTCTCGAATGAATACTAGGAATAATAAAATTGTGCATGTTGATGACCCAAAGAATCCAAAAGTTGGAGGGAATATGTCATCTACCGAGTTTGCTGAAATGATTGCTACATTTAAAGAATTGGCTCAGACCCAAAAGCTTATGCTACAAAAATTGGAAAAGCAATCAGGGCTTATGAGTGATCCTTTGCCTTCATTTGAGAAGGATAAAGGAGAGGCTAGCACAAGCAAATTTAAGTCAAGGCTTGGAAAAGATCCTATAAATGTAGATGATATACCAGAATCTTGGTATGAACCTGCAAAAACTCATGATTATCAAACTCCTAAACATAAGAAAGTGTTCAATCAAAACACTAATATCCCATTCAAACCAAACTTTGATAGTGTAAATGAGGATAAAGGTTTTAGAAACAATGATTACGGGTTTGATGAGTATATGTATACTCCTGGAAATCATTTTAATGAAAATGATAAGACTAGTGCAAAAAGGTCTAATCCAGAGATTGGGATTCCTAAGTATTCAGGAATACCAGAGAGGGGAAAGGTACATTTGAACTACCTTTATGAACCTTTTGTAAAACAGGAAGGAGGTTTCAAGCAACCTAAGCCTTTTGATGATCCTTATTAGAGGTTTCCAGAAGATCATATGCCTAGAAATGTCACTTGGGAACTAACTATTAATTCAAGGGTACCTTTAGGGGAACGCCCAGCCCTTCAAGATGAAATATTAGGTCTCATGCAAGAAGTTTATGGACCTTTAAACCGGGGGGTACAAACTCAAATTTATAGAAAGCCTTATCCAGAATGGATAGATAGATAGTTCGAAGTCCCTAGGGGTTTTAAAATCCCAGATTTCACTATATTCCATGGAGATGGAAAACAATCAACAATTGAACATATTGCTAGATTCAGTACTCAGTGTAGGGAATTAGGCAATAATGAGTTCATTAAGTTGAAATTATTTTCTGATTCTTTAACAGGGACAACCTTTGAATGGTATTCCAACTAGACACCAAAGTCAATTCCAAATTGGCAAAGGATGGAGGAGTTATTCCATGCACAATTTTATCAAACTGAACCTGAAGTCACTATGGCTGACTTAGCAAGATTAAAGCAGAAGCCTGATGAAAAGGCTGCTCAATTTATTGCTAGATTTAAAACGGCCAGAAATAAGTGTAAACTTCAATTACCAGAGGTTGAATTTGTGAGAAGAGCACAAGATGGCTTAAGTAGAGAACTTAGGAAGAAGTTCGATTCTACTGAATTTAGGGATTTGGTTGATTTAACTTACAAAGCATCAAGATATGAATCTTTGTTAAAAGAAGATGTTGATAGAAATAACTCTTCTTATTCAACCTATTATGAAGAGTCCACTTATGAAATTGATGCTGCTGAAATTGTTGAACATTATCCTTGTGTGTGCGAATGTCTAGTTCGAAAGGACTCTTCTATAGCACCAAGGACCAACAAGAAACTAGTCAGTAAAGTATATTCATTTGATGTTTCAAAAGCAGATGAAATTTTTGATTACCTTTTGAAGAAAAAGTTTATCAAACTCCCTGAAAATATTAAACTTCCAACTTTGGAAGAAACAAAAGGGAAACGTTATTCCAAATGGCATGCTACTTGGACTCATTCCACTAAGAATTGTAATGTTTTCCGTGATAAGATTCAGGAGCAGATCAAGAAAGGAAGAATCATGTTTCCAGAAAAGGCTATGGGGATCGATACTGATCCATTTCCAAATATTGAAGAAGTGACTGCTAACACTAATGTGTCAACATCTCTGGCCAAAACTGTTAAGGAAATGTGGCAGAACAAGCAAGTGCAAGTGGAAATGAATTCAGTGCAGTTTGGTAGAAGAAAGCCAAAAATTGGTCAACTTCGAAATGATGATGGGAAGACCTACTGGCAAAGAACTGCATGAGGAAGTTCTTTTAAAAGAGGTTTTAAGCAATCTCATCTTCACATGCTTGAGGCATCCTTTTTGGAATGTTTGGGCATGGAATGCAAGGCTAATTATTTGATCTTCAAAGATTTGGATAGACAAGGGGTTGATTTCTTTCCAAAAAGGATGGAAAGAAAAGCTTTGGATCAAAATAATGAAAGAAAACCCTAGATAAGTCCAAATCATGAAAAAAATGAGAGGCCTTGGTCAGTATCAAAGAGAAATATACCTTCTAGTCCAGTTCCTCGAGCTTCGAAGAGGGATTACCCTCCTTCGAAGAAGGTTAACACTGGAAAGACCCCAATGGGCCAAAGAAATGGAGGAGAAGAGGAACAGTTTACCTTGGCAAAAGGAATTCCTGATTGGTTTCTAAAAAAGGTCAAACTAGAACTCTTCCAAGAGTATGAAACTTCTTCTAAAATTAGGAACAAAATGGTTAAACCTCCAAGTGCTCCTACTGGTTAATGGGTTAGTGGTCGAGATCCAAATACCAAAGCACCTTAAATGATTCCTATGTTGACAAGAACATGGAAGAGGAAATTACAAATGAGGTATACCAGTTTTCAAATGGAGGAATATGCCTCCAAGAGGAATCCTAATGGGGATGATAAGTTCAACCCAAGGTTTAACAAGCTTCAAAGAGAAAATTCTGAAGATTCTCTTCGAAGGAAGTTTACTCAATCAGAAAGGGAAACTTTGGAAAGCTTGGCTGCAAGAATGGACAAGGAGGTACCTTAAAATAGTCCAACTTCACCAAATTCCTTGGCAAGCTATCAATCTAGCTTATTAGAAGCCATGATAGTGGAACAGGAAGAAGGTGGAGGAACAAATTCATCTCCTGTTGAAACATTCTCCCCTATGGAAACTTCTGTAGCAAAGTTTTCTGAAAAAATGAACACATCAGAAGTTGGATCAGAGTTACCAATGCAGGAAAAAAGGACCATTCAGTTTGGGACTTTACCTGAAGTTCAAATTAACATGGTAACTCCTTCATTTGTTAACTTTGGACCTTTTGGACCAGACTGCTCACCAATTCGAAGGGCATTACAATCAACAGTTGCTCCTATGGAGGTCATCGATGTATCAAGCGATGAGGAATATAACCTTACATATGATAATGTTTGGAATGATGGTTGGGGAGCTTTGATATCCAATATTCAAAAGGAAGAAGAAGAGCTTATGATTATGGCTAATGCTATTGAAGAACCAGAAGTCACATCTAAAGAAAGAGCAGTGTTTGTTCTAGAGTCAGACACTGATTCTGAGTATCCTTTGATTGTTGATTTGAATTGTGCTGATCTTTCTTATCCTTTCAAATCACCTTCGAATGATATGAGGCACCATTTGAAACCATTATACATATCTGCATTATTTGATGGAATTTTGTTGAATAGAGTTTTGGTTGATAATGGTGCAGCAGTGGACGTTCTACCTTCTAGGACTTTGAAGAAGTTAGGAAAAGAAAAGGTTTGATTGATCCCAACAAGCACATCCATCGCTGGATTTACTGGTGAAAGTAAAAACCCCAAAAGAATTGTTTCTATACGCCTGAAAGTTGGCCAAGTAGAAACTGATACAGCCTTCTTTGTGGTGGATACTTTTACAAGTAAGTATAATGCTTTACTTGGTAGGGATTGGATTCATGTCAATGGCTATATTCCATCTTCAATGCATCAAGCCCTAATGATTGTGCAGTATGAAAATGGGAAAGAAGTGGGGGTCAAAGAGGTGAAAGCAGACCCACATCCCTTCAGCACTTCAGCAAATTGTGCAGAGGCAGAAATGTATAAGCCTGAAATCATCCCTTTGAGCAAAATTGCACAACCTGCCACCCTCCATCCAACGTATTGGAAATTGAAGAATTGACAGAGTTGAAATCTAAGCTTAAACAAACGGTTGATTATGAATCAGACAATCCACCAGATGAGGCTGCTTTGATGTGAATCCAAGATAGAGTTCGAAGAGGCCAACTTATTGGCTTTAGTTAAATTTATGGCTGTAGATATAGAGCAGAAGTTTACAGGAATTCGAAGCGGCAAAGACACATTAACACTCATTCAAATTCTTTGAACAACAATGTTAATGTGGGGGGTATGTTTACATATAAAATTAACCAATCCAATAATTAATTGACACGTAATCAAAAGTGTCAAACGTTGGCAATTACTTGTCAATGAAGATACATTGGATTAATAAGACAAAGTTGAGTAAATACGGTGTCGTATTATTTCTCAAATTGGAAAAGTAGTTATTGGCAGTTACAAGCCATTGCTAAAATTAAAATTGGCTTCGAAGCCATGATGTTAACTTATTAACGTACAAACTCCACGTGGAAACTTGTGAAACAAGACTAATTAGCACTTAGAACACGTGGAGTACTTATAGAAGGCAGTTATTTCCTTAACATGTTATCATTTGAGTTTGTGTAAACAAACGTGCAGATTTAAAGCTTCTGGAGGAAGAAAGAATTCAAATTCAGAAGTGGAGGAAGAATAACTACCAACTCAAAGAGTGGGAATTAGAGTTTGACGCAAGCCAAAATTCAAATTCATTGGGCGAGAAGTCCAACTGCAAGCAACATCTATAAATAGAAGAAATTGAAAAGTAGAAAGCTTAGACAAATCTTCGACAAACAGCTATAAAAAACTAATGCTTGGTTTGTTCATTGGCAAAGTAGCTTAGGATTTCAAACTCGGTTCGAAGTAGATTAGGAAGTAGATTAAGATTTATCTCAATTGTTCTTGTAACAATCACCTTTATCTCAGTTGTTCTTATAACAATCACCCGTTCGAAGTTCTGTTACTCTGTATTTGAAGTTGGAGACGATTTCGAAGTAAGTTTATCTTTGATTCGTCAATCGAAGTATCTGGTTTCTTTATTATTCTTTGATTTCCTAAGTTTATTGGTTTGCATTTCTTCACCTATTAAGAAAAATCCTCTTAATTGAGGTAATTGAACCAATAAAACACAATCGCGTAATTAGATTTGGTTTTTCCAAAGTTAATCTGAGGGAGGAGATTGAAACTCTCTCTCTCGCACGCTCGCACACAATCATTTTCCATTGCAAAGAAATAAAAGAACCAAACACATAGATAGTGGTACGACACATATTATTCTTCAATATAACAGATATTTCAAACATTTGACAAAGATAAAAGCTTATGTCAATACAATATCAGGTTCTGCAGACCTAATTGAAGGCTCTAGAAGAGCAAATATTGTTCTAGCAAACGGAACAAATTTAAATATAGACAATGCTTTGTATTCTACCAAATCCAAAAGAAATCTGTTAAGTTTTATGGATATACGTCGTAATGGTTATCATATTGAAACCATAAACGAAGGTAGAAAAGAATATTTGTATATCACTTCTAATATGTCTGGCCAGAAGCTAGTATTAGAAAGATTTTCTGCATTATCTTCTGGGTTATATTATATGACGATTAGAACAATTGAATCATATATTGTGATGCACCAGAAGTGCTCCAACTCAAAACTTTTTATGCTATGGCATGATTGCCTTGGGCATCTAGATTCAATAATGATGCGTCGTATTGTTGAAAATTCACAAGGGCATCCATTAAAGAACCAGAAAATTCTATTACCCAAGAATTTTCCATGTAATGCCTATTCACAAAGGAAACTGATAACTAGACCATCAATCTCCAAAGTGATTGTTGAATCACCATCATTTTTACAAAGAATACAAGGAGTTATTTGTGGGCCGATACACCCACCATGTCGACCATTTCGATATTTCATGATTCTAGTTGATGCGTCAACTAGATGGTCACATACTTGTTTACTGTCTACACGAAATGTTGCATTTGCTAGATTCCTTGCTCAAATCATTAGATTAAGAGTACAGTTCTCAGACCATCAAATCAAAACAATTCGTCTTGACAATGCTGGAGAGTTCATATTTTAGACATTTAATGATTACTGCATGTCAATTGGTGTTGATGTTGAGCATCCTGTTGCACACACTAATACCCAGAATGGTTTGGCTGAATCTTTTATTAAAAGACTTCAGTTTATTGCTTGACCATTGTTTATGAAAACAAAATTACCAGTTTCTACTTGAGGACATGCTATTTTACATGTTTCATCTGATACTCCTGAGGGGATCAAACTAATAAATGTAAAAGCTCATGATGAGGCTAAATCTGAAAATAAAAGAATGAAGTTATAAACATTTCCTCCTACTTCTGAATCTCCCAAAGAGTTATTTCCTAAAATGGAACAGGTACTTGAGAATAATGAGATCTCAATACAATTTATGAGTACGGGAGAAAGGTTGGACAGAAATAAAACCGTTGTCAACAACGCGTTTTCATTTAAGGTTACTCTTAACATTACTAGAAGTGATGATGAAAGTGAACCACAAACTATCGAAGAATGTCGACGCAGAAATGATTGGCCAATGTGGAAAGGAGCAATTCAAGCAGAGTTAAATTCTCCTGCAAAGAAAGGGGTATTTGGAACTGTAGTTCAAACCCCTAAAGGAATAGAACTTGTGGGATACAAATGGGTGTTTGTGCGAAAATGCAATGAGAACAATGAAGTTGTACGATATAAAGCACAACTTGTTGCACAAGGTTTCTCGAAAAGACCTGGAATTGATTATGAGGAGACATACTCTCCCGTAATGGATGCTATCATATTTAGATTTTTTATTAGCTTGATAGTTACAAAATGTCTGGACATGCGTCTGATGGACGTTGTGACAGCATACTTGTATGGATCACTAGATGCTGACATATACATGAAGGTCCCCGAAGGATATACTATGCCTGAAGCATGCAATTCAAAACCTCGAAGTGTTTATTCGCTTAAGCTACAAAAGTCTTTATATGGGTTGAAACAATCTGGTCATATGTCGTACAAACGCCTTAGAAACTATTTGTTAAAGGAAGGATATGAAAATGATCCTATTTGTCCATGTATTTTTACTAAGAAATCAAACTCTAGTTTTGCAATTATTGCGGTTTATGTCGATGATTTAAATCTCGTGGGAACTCCAGAAGAGCTTATAAAAACCGCCAAATATTTAAAGAAAGAGTTTGAGATGAAAGATCTTGGCAAAACAAAGTTTTGTCTTGGCCTGCAAATCGAGCATTTGCCAACTGGGGTTCTAGTACACCAGTCGACATATACAAAAAAAGGTTCTTAAGCAATTCTACATGGATAAAGCACATCCATTGAGTACTCCTATGGTTGTTCGATTACTTGATGTGAACAAAGATCCATTTCATCCCCAAGAAGAGGGAGAGGAAATTCTTGGTCCAAAAGTACCATATATGAGTGCCATCGGTGCACTTATGTACCTAGCAAATTGTACACAACCAGATATTGCACTTTCAGTCAATTTATTGTCTCAATATAGTTCAACTCCTACTCAACGACATTGGAAAGGAATTAAACACATATTTCGATATCTCCGAGGAACAATTGATTTGGATTTGTTCTATTCAAATGGATCGAAGTCACAATTAATTGGATACGCAGATGCTGGTTATTTATCTGATCCACACAAAGCTCGGTCACAAACAGGATATGTGTTCACTTGTGGAGGCACTGCTATTTCATGACGTTCTATGAAGCAGACGTTGACTGCCACTTCTTCTAATCATTTTGAAATTATTGTGATTCATGAAACAAGTCGTGAATGTGTTTGGTTGAGATCTATGATATAACACATTCGGAAAAAGTGTGGATTATCTTCAATTAAAGATAACCCGACCATTTTACACGAAGACAATGCTGCATGTATCACACACAGATTAAAGCTGGGTATATCAAAGGAGATAGAACTAAGCACATTTCACCAAAATTCTTCTACACCCATGATCTCCAGAAAAGCAGTGATATTGATGTTCCACAGATACGTTCTAGCGACAATTTGACAGATTTATTCACCAAGGCATTACCAACCACAACATTTAAGAAGCTGGTTAACGGTATTGGGATGCGCCGACTCAAAGACATATCATGCAAAGTTGAGGGGCAGTAATTTATGCTATAAGATAAATGATTGTACTCTTTTTCCTTCGTCTAAGGTTTTGTCCCACTGGGTTTTCCTTAGCAAGGTTTAATGAGGCAATATATATAGATAGTTTTTACTATATACTCTTTTTCCTTCACCTAGGGTTTTCCCATTGGGTTTTCCTTGGTAAGGTTTTTAAATGAGGCATGTTCTTAGTATTTGGTCATCCAAGGGGGAGTGTTATAAATGATGTGTATGGATGACCATATAGATATTCTAGAGTAGTGTGCTTGTAATAAGAAGGGTAGCTATGCCTTAAATATGTTGGTTGTATTCATAGCTGTTTGGCTATATAAGGCCATTGGCCAGAAAGAAATGTGATACAACAAGCAAGAGAGAAAGAAAAAGCAGAAAGCAAAATACCACTCTGAATAATATTTGAGTAGTCTAGAAGACTAACTTCCTTTCTACATATTTGTGTCTAGTTTATTTACTTTTCAGCTCTTATTATTTTCGGGGATCAGTCGGATTCGGATGGGGCGGGATGAAATGGCCAACCCTAGTCTTTAATGTTACCATTGACTGTATATATCAACTCCATAGTTCTATCTTATATCCTTTTCACTTGCTGAATGGGATGGGGCCTTATGTGACAATTTATTTAATCTTGACACCTACAAAAATAAACTTAAAGATCAAGGAAAAATAAAATTTTCAATGAAAGGTGATCGTGATTTTGATTCACAATATCAAAAGTTAGGGCAATATCAAATTTTTATGCTGGGAATAATTTTACCCATTTTCAACTCACATCACCCTGATAATGACTCTGACGGGTGAATGTTCACCCACCTAAAAAGTGGTTGAACCTGTTGTGCGGAAAGCCACACAAGACTCAACCACACCCAATACAATTGATAGTATTGATTATTGATTCGAAGAACAAATAACTAACTGAAAAGTAAACCTAATTAACCAAACCAAATGTGAGAGAAGGAGAGAGAAAACAAACAAGAAAAGAGAGAAAGACACAGATTTAAGTGGCTCGGCCTTACTTTGGGATGTAAGCCTAGTCCACAGGCAATCGATCAATGACTTCACTAACAAAAAGAATGCTCAAAAGAGTTACAACGAAGAATTTTGTAGAAAATCTTCTACCCAAACTCACCAAAAGCCAAAACAAAGGCAACTCTCTCAAAACCCTAACCCAATGCCCTAATATTTGCTCTCACACCAATAAAAGAGGCATAATATATATATTTATACTAAACAAAGGAGTACCCAAAAAACCTTCTATAATCTTGTTTCATGTCACCATGGTCCGGACCAAACCTCCGCTGGTTCAGATGAGAGATGCTGAGACCTTTCTTAACAACACGAACTCGCTGGTCCGAACCACTGTAATCCTCGTCCGAACCATGGTACCTTGGTCCAGACCAATAAAACCTTGGTTCGGACCAAACATGCAGAAACTTCCCAAACTGGTTAGACTTGCTTAGTTCGGACCAAAGAAGCCTTGGTCCGGACCATAGATGCTGCAAATAAGGAAATCGAGCCAAAAACCAACAAATCTCCATCTTGGCGAGAAATCTAAAACCAAGCACCAAGTGAAGCCAAAACCAAATTCAAATCGAACTGCCACAAATCAAACTCTCATCAAGCTCGAAATATAATCAAGATAAAGATGGGAATGCAATTATAATTCTTTAGTGGTGTGAATTATAATTTGTGAAATAAGAATAGAATACGGGTGAGATTAGGTTTTCTTATTTACACAAGAAGCGCAGATTTATTTCTCCTCAGGTCCCTGCTCTAGCCTTATAAATATATCGTTATGTTCTCTAGGTCACAGAACAGTCATTTAGAAATTTAGAATAGAGGCTGTGAGAGAGAGAACAAAGAGATCATGTAGAAGTCCACACTTGGCTATATGATTGAGATATAAGGGAATATGGCATGAGGTACTGTCGAGCAAAGCTTGTTGCATACAGTAATTAGGTCTGTCAAGTTCTCAAATAAACAAGTCAACCAGTGTTCGTGTCTACGGATGAGAAATAAACCCTAATTCTGCCTTGTAGGGTTTGTGTTTATTTTTGTTGTTTACTCCCTCCGTCCCAATTTCTTGGTCCTTCTTTCCATTTTGGGATGTCCCAAAATATTTGTCCCATTTCTAAAAACATCCATCAAAACTAGGTCACTTTCCAATTTTACCCTTAAAAAGTACTTTTCCCATCTTAATTGGCAAGTCTATTATCTTTTATTTATAACGGTTTTTATGATTTTGAAAATTTTGTATAATAAAACTAATTGATATCTATCAAATAAGATCCATATTGAATATGTTTTGACTTTCATATAATAAATTAGCCTCACAAATTTGGTCACAGTAATATTGACTGGATTTAGGGGCAAAATAGAAAAGTCAATACAAAGTTTTCACACCTCTTAAAAACCCACTTCCCCAAAAGGGGCAAACAAATTGGGACGAAGGGAGTAATCTGTACGCGTAATTACTGGAATCTGGGATTAGTTTCCCAACAATGGTATCAGAGCGGTCTGTAATCATGCGGATGGATTAAACAAGTCATGTTGTCTGTAGAACCTAGATATAGAATTATGTTAACCGTTGTTTTGCAGAGTTCTAATTTGTTCTAATGTCTGTTTTGCACAATCGATTATCCCACTATTATAGTCACGCATTTTTTTGTTTGTATGATTGGATCCCACACTTTGTAATTGTTTTATGCGTGGTTACTGTTACTGTTTTTTTACTACAAGTTTAGTTTTGTAATCTGTAATAGTAGTATGTGGGAGATATAAGTTTTTGATGTAATCTTTGTTTCTTCAGTTGTATCGTTTTAGATATATAAATCTGTTGTAAGATTACAAATTTTGTAATGGGGCATAGGATATGGAGAAAACAATCTTTTTTGACAAGATAAGTTTTGTCAAGAAAAAATAATGTTTGGCTCGCAGCAGAATTTTTTCAGATTTTTAGGGTCAGATTGCAAGGATGTTTTGACCCAGTAAACATCGGAATTGGAAATTCTGTTCTTCACAGAAATTGTAGATAATTGAATTTTGAATCCAACCCAATTGGAATCAGTTCAATCGGAGTTCAGATGAGGGAGAAAAATCCAAAATACTGAAGGCTGTGCAATTTACTCGGGAAATTGGTTTCCTTGATTGATTCAAAGTATCTAAGTCTTCAACATACGTATTGCTCAAGGATTTATAGTTTGGAAAGGATTCCTTACTACTTAAGGATTTCAAGACATGAAGGATTCCTGACTACTTAAGAATTTCAAGAATGGAAGGATTCCTTATTGCTCAAGGATTGCATCTTTGACCATAATAGTTGGGATGCATATTATTTATGTTTCCTTTTTATGAATATATGTATATTCATCTTGTTTGCATGTGTGATAGTTTACCATATTTGGACAACATGGTAATATTTGGCTTTTGACCTAGATCACAGTTTTTGCAAACATGTTAATTTTAATAACCCTCACAAATTTTTAAATTACTAAGTGGGAGAGGGAGTTTATTTTGTATAAATCTCATGGTCTCCATTACTAGTATGTAGATGATATAATTAAGTTTTGTGTGTTGGTTTTAGTACCATCCTCCCCATCGGACAAAATTAATTATGGTATCTTCGATACTTACTTCTTTAGAGGATAGTTTCAAGATAATTGTTGTGTGGACTACTCCTCCATCTGGGGTAGTTCATTACGGAACAATGGATCTTGAAGTTAGGTAATGGTATACACTTAACTATAAATAACAAGTATCCTCTTCATCTGAGTCACTGCTTTTATTTATAGGACCGAAGCAAATTAGCTATTTAATTTTATTAGGCACGTTATAGTGTCTTGATAGTAAAATTAAAAAGTTTTGCCTATCTACACGAATGATGAAGAGTAGTGGACCTACCCATCGAGGCATACTCTTCACGGTGTGTAGGGTTGCTAATGTTTTTCTTTTAATAGACTGGTTGAGGGAACCAATTTAACAAAAATACAAAAAGTTTTGCCCTTCATAATTGTTGTTATGTGATTCTCAGATTCAAAAAGTGAATTCTTTCAATCCACTTGATGACATTGCCAAACAAATTTACTGGTCTTAATTATATTGACTAGAAAAGGATCTGGATTTTGTGTCGACTGCTTAGGGGATCAAATTTGTGTTCTTTGAGGTGTGCTCTATCAAACCCACTGAAATTGCAACAGAACCTAAAATCCAGTATATAAGGACTGAGTTACAACTGATGAGATGGCGCAATGTTACATTTTAGCTTCTATGTCGAATGTATTGCAACATCAGCATCAATTTTTTGGAAACTGCCTATGACTTGATGCATAACCTAAAATAAAGGTTTGGGGTGCGACTTGGCAAGTTGCAATGTGGAATTAATCATTGGTGAAGGAACCCTAGTAAGGGGATTATGTTCTGAAGATAATAAGTCTTCTGAATGAACTAGAAATCCTAGGAGTTGAAATCAATGGGGAAACCCAAGTTGATATTGTACTCCAGTTGCTTACCAAGTTTTTTCAGCAGTTCCGCCTGAATTATAATATAAACAAAATGCATTATTATTTGATGAAACTGCTGAAAGAGAGTTAAATTAGCCAAAGGTCTTTTGGTTAATAAATAGACAACCGTGAGTGTAGTTGAATAGGTTTCTACTTCTTAGCTGGAAGGCAACAAGAAGCAGGAAAAGGTTTAAATACAAGTCACGGTTCCTCAGACAGTTTATGAGCTTGGAGGTAGAGTGAAAAAGCCTAACGGCAAGTGTTTTCACTATAAGTAAAAAAAAAAAAAAAAACTAAAAGAAGGTTTTCCGAATTATCTCAATAAATTGAATAATCAAGGAAATTTTTTTCACTAGTAGTTGAATCATGTTTAGCGGTGTTATCTACCAGTACCTGGTGTGTAGATACGGGTGGCACTAATCATGTTTGCAAATCATTGCAAAGGTTCCAGGAAACCAGGAGACTTAGTGATGAAGAGATTTATCTACATATGGGAAGTGTTGCAATAGTAGCAGTAGTTGTAGTAGGCTTTTAATTTCAAGAGATTGTCTTTATGATCATTGAATTAGAAGAAACTTAGTTTCAGTTTCTAATTTGGTTGAAAATGGATATTTTGTTTATTTTTAATAACTCTGTGGTTATTAAGTTAAATAAACATTTTATCTGTTCGGGTTCATTAGATGACAATCTCTACGTTATTAATGTTATCGTTCCTGCAATGCAACTAAATGAATTGAATAACACTAATAGATTGCCATATAAAAGAAAGGAGCCTTATAAGTTGAACCAAACATATCTTTGGCACTTACACCTAGATCATATTAATCTAAATAGAATTTCTAGACTGGTTAGAAATGGATCTTTGGGTTCATTAGAAATGGAGGCACTTCCGATCTATGAATTCTGTTTGGAAGGTAATATGACCAAGATGCCCTTTTTCAGGAAAAAGGAGAGCCAATGAAATGTTGAAATTGGTTCACTTTGATATGTGTGTACCTATGAACATCCGGGGTAGAGGTGGTTTTGAGTATTTCAATACTTTTATTGATGATTACTCAAGATATGGTTACATTTACTTGATACACCGTAAGTCTGAATGCTTTGAGAGATTTAAAGAGCATAGACCAGAAACGGGAAAGCGTCTGGGTAAATGTATCAAGACACTGCGAACACATCATGGTGACGAATACCTCTTGGAAGTATTTAGGAACTAGTGGCAGTAAAAGGGATTACATCCCAGTTGTCTGTGCTAGGTATGCGACAACATAATGGTGTAGCAAAAAGAAGGAAAGGACTTTTATGGATATGGTGAGATCAGTGATGACTTATTCAAATTTACTAAATTCGTTTTGGGGACATGCACTATAAACAATAGCGTACATTCATAACTTGATACCATTTAAGCTAGTACCAACTGCACCCACAGAACTGTGGACTGGGAGTAAAACTAGTCTATTTAATGTTCAGAATTGGGGTAGTCCAGCACATGTGCTGAAAGGGAAAGAAGATAAATTGGAATATAGGACAAATGTTTGTTTGTTTTGATGGGGTACCCTAGAGAAATGAAAGTTGCTCTATTTTATAGTCCTAAGGATCATAAGGTCATTGTTAGCACCAATGCTTGATACTTAGAGGAAGGCTATGTCAAAGATCACAAGCCTAGTAGTAAGATTGTTCTAGAAGAATTGAGAGAAAATAGATCGGTACAGACTTCTTCAATACCAATAATACAATAGGCTACATCACATGAAATTGTTGTTAACACACCAATACCTTGTCATAGTGGGAGGGTTATTATTTCACCCAATCGGTATACGTTGTTGGGAGAATCTTGTGATGTAATCCCTGATGAACAACATGCTGATCCCTTTAAATACAATAAGGCATTTTAAGATATAGATGCGGAATTTTGGCAAAAGGCTATGAATTCAAAGATGGACTACGTGCTCAAATCAAGTCTAGGATCTTGTAGAACCACCCGAAGGGATAAAACTTGTCGGATGCAAGTGGATTTATAAGAAGAAGAGAGGAGCAGACGGGAAGGTTGAAACCTATAAAGCTAGGTTTGTTGTGAAAGGTTATAGTAAAAAAGAAGGGATCGATTATGAGGAAACGTGTTCATCGGTAGCCATGCTTAAGTCCATCCGGATTCTCTTATCCATTGCAGCTTATCTCGATTATGAGATTTGACAAATGGATGTGAAGACTGTGTTCCTTAATGGCAATCTGGATGAATGCATCTACATGATGCAACCAGATGGATTCATAGCAAAAGGTCAAGAGCACATGTTGTGCAAGATTAAGAAGTCTATTTATGGACTTAAGTAGGCATCTAGGTCTTGGAACATCCGTTTTGATCAAGCAATCAAGTCTTTTGGTTTTGATCAATGTCCGGATGAGTCATGTGTGTACAAGAAGCGCAACAAAAATGTGGTGGTGTTCCTAGTGCTATATGTGGACGATATCTTGCTCATTGGAAATGATGTCGGAGTGTTATTTTTGGTATAGTTGTGGTTATCCAGCCAGTTCGATATGAAGGATTTAGGAGTAGCCAGTCACATCCTTGGGATTAAATTTTTGCGAGATCAAGCAAAGGATGTTGGTCTTCTCAAGCTTCCTATATCGATGCAATTCTTACATATTTTAGAATGCAGGATTCCAAGAAAGGATTGTTTCCTTTCAGACACGGAGTCAATCTATCAAAGGATCAGTGTCTTAAGACATCTGAGGAGATGGAGAAAATGAAGGGAGTTCCTAATGCTTCAACAATAGGAAGCCTCATGCATGCTATGTTGTGAACTACACTTGATATTTGCTTTGTTGTCGGCATGGTTAGCAGATTTCAGTCTAACCCTGGACAAAAAGATTGGACTGATATAAAATGTATACTCAAGAATCTGAAAAGAACTAAAGATTATACGTTGGTGTACCAGTCAAACAGTCTAATGCCTTATGGGTACGCAGATTAAGACTTTATGTTATATAAGTGTTCTAGATAGTCAACATCGAGATATGTGTTTTCCCTAGGAGGTAGAGCCATGAGTTGGTGGAGTATCTAGTGATCGTGTATTGTAGATTCCACTATGGAGGCCGAGTATGTGGTAGTTTTTAAAATAGCCAAGAAGTCGTTTGGCTCAAGAACTTCTTGATGGATCTAGAAATGGTACTTTCAATACAGCCAGCAATTTCAATCTATTGTGACAATAGTAGTGCAGTTGCTAACTCGAAGGAGCCAAAGATTCATAAGAAGGGAAAACACATCGAGTGTAAGTATCACCTTATTCAAGAGATCGTATAGAAAGGTGATGTAGCTGTGACCAAGATTGCATCAACAAACAACCTAGCAGATCCTTTTACGAATGGCTTACATGCCAAGACTTTTGATAGTCACGTAAAGGGAATGGAAGTGAGATGCGTGGCAGCATGGTTTTGAGTCTAAAAGGGAGATTGTTAGAAACTTATACTAAAAGTCATGCTTTTATGTAATGGATTTAATATTTAATTAGTTAATTATTAATCAGTTTTATCCCTTTTGAATGAGAATCTATTATGGGCAATGTTTGCATGATATAATTGTATGTTGTGCATGTGTCTTTTATTTTACATAGTAAATGATCCAGTGTGTAGAGTATGGCTTACACACAGAAGATTGGATCATCGGTTCTTGTGAAATATAAGTTTTGGTTCACAATCTTAGATGGAATTCGACACACCATCAGTAGGATTGTAGTACAATGTTTTAGTAGGTTTGTCTTGACTACAGGGAATGGTTCTAGTTTCGACTCATTGTGCTAGTACATTTTTGTGTGTATTGAACAGGACCGCTTTAAGGTAATTGTCTTAGTACTGACATTTCAAGACAATTAGAACCTTATAGTTATTAAGAATACTTATGCTCTTAATCTGGATATAATTAATACCTATATACATTTAATGTTGTTAACTTTGATTCATTATAAAGTGATATCTTTTTTACGGGCAATAGTCTTGGTGGGTTGGGTCACGACATTATATGCATGAAATATATGGATATTAATTATTGATAGAATCCACGTCTCGTTAAAGATTGATGATACCCCCTTGAGTAAACTTATAAGTTTCAGTTATGTCAAACCCTGCAAGTGGATATTTGTATCCGACATATCGAATAAGTTAAGTGGTTAGTCTCAAGGTGTTTTAGAAGATGTTGATTAGTGGGAGATTGTTAGTAATCGACATTTAATCAACGGGTGTCTGTAATCTTAACGTGGGGAGATTAATAACTATTTAATAACGTGGAGCTCGAAATATAATCAAGATAAAGATGGGAGTACAATTATAATTCTTTAGTGGTGTGAATTATAATTTGTGAAATAAGAATAGAATACGGGTGGGATTAGGTTTTCTTATTTACACAAGGAGCCCAGATTTATTTCTCCTCAGGTCCCTGCTCTAGCCCTATAAATATATCGTTATGTTCTCTAGGTCACAGAACAGTCATTTAGGAATTTAGAATAGAGACTGTGAGAGAGAGAACAAAGAGATCATGTAGAAGTCCACACTTGGCTACATGATTGAAATATAAGGGAATATGGCAGAAGATCATGAGATACTGTCGAGCAAAGCTTGTTGCATACAGTAATTAGGTCTGTCAAGTTCTCAAATAAACAAGTCAACCAGCGTTCGTGTCTACGGATAATAGGTAAACCCTAATTCCGTCTTGTAGGGTTTGTGTTTATTTTTGTTGTTTAATCTGTATGCATAATTACTGGGTTCTGGGATTAGTTTCCCAACATTACCACCATCATCTACTCGGATTATTATAATGCAGCAATGCGTTTCTATCGTTCTCCTTTCGAATATGCTACTTCCATCCTTCAAATCTTATACACATCATATTCATATTGTTCCATTGTTCTATCTTAATAGGTTTTGTACAATAATCTACATGCCATGCACAAAGTAAGGTAATGATTTTAAAGCATTAGAACTTTACAATAACAATCAAGAACGTTTTGTTTTCTATTGTTGCTTTGTAGAAGGTTAAAACTTCAAACCATAAAAGTGTTGGTTCAATAGGCAAGTATTTGAAGTTTCTCGTTCAATGTTTGGGCTTAGACTGAATATGGCTAACGATTTTGGTGTATTCTTCCAATTCCCACATGTTTTACCAATCTTAACAGTAAGATTACGTGAAATGTGAATGGAATTGATTTCACACTCCTTCGATCCAAATATTGCACTCTCTTTTTCATTAGTATCTTTTCCAGTAAAATTATAAAAAAATTATTGTTTTCACGCAAGGAAATTGAAAAAAAATGTATGAACGATCATTTTGTTATTTCACAAAGGCGAAGACTAAAGAAAAAAAGAATGTATGACCTTTTGACTGCAGGATTTAATGGAAGTAGAGTTCTTACGGCATGCTGTGGAGCGAAGGATGGTCCGTACGATGTCAACCTAACTGTGTTATGCGGGTATCCACCATCAACACCTTGTGATGATCCTTCTTCGTATGTTAGTTGGGATGGGACACACTTAACAGAGGCAGCATACAGGTGGATTTCCAAAACCTTATTGGAAGGACCTTACACTATTCCTCCCATCAATCTCACCTGCATTTCCTTTCCTGCAACTACTGAATCTAAAGTAGATTGATTGATATCTTGTACTTGTCCGGCTATACTTAATCTGAAGAAGCAAATCTTATGCTTGTATTTGTTGTTATACACGAGAAATGGCGGTTGTTTTAACCCTCGGGATCAACGCTGTGATAGTCACCTGACAATTTTTATGCGTTACGAATTTCTGTGTTGGGGCCAGCCCCAGCGACTGCAACTAGCTTGCACGGCATCCTCAGCATACAGAGCATGTATAAATGTTCTTGTATGATCTCCAATTAATCTTTATTGTAGTGGTGCCACTGCCTCTTATGTTGATGTATTGATCACCACATCTGTCTAGCGCTCCAAACAAGTCGAATTTGAGCCAAGCTTTAGAATGTTCAAATTTGTTTCGTTAAATTCTAAAACAAACCCAAGCCGAACTCGAGTTCAATGAAAATTTGACGAGCCGAGCTCGAGCCAAACTTGCTTAGGTTTGAGTCGAACTCAAACTTGTTCACGAGCCTTAATGAGTCAAAAGTATTAAATATTTATACTCTCGTACAGATTTGGAACTTCAAATAAAAATTTCATTTTAGTTATAAAATTTTCATTATGCACATGCATATAAACGAAGCCGAACACGGTTAGGTTTTAGATTTGACTAATTTACTAATTAAACAATCCTAAAAATAAGGCTCAGGTTCGGTTTGTTTAGTACTCGCAAGTCAAACTCGAACGAGTTTTTACCGAGTCGAGCCTCGAACAGTTCGCGGACGGCTCGGTTCATTTGTGGCTCTACTTTTTCGAGTATCGAACAATTCACAAAAGGCTTGGTTCATTTTTATTTTTTTGTATATGTTTTTGCCGTGGACGAAACTTCTGCCAGCTAGCAATGGTATGGTATTCGGTTTCCATGGCCCCACGTTAGCTTCAGGGATTCAACATGATTCGTTGAGCATGTAGTCGTTGGGAAAATAATTCATGAAAAAAAAAAAAAAAGATTCGTTGAACATGTAAACTTGCTTATTTGCTTACTGTCTCTAAATTTAACTTAACTCCTATTTTGCATCTTGATTCAGCTACACAAAATAAGTAAATAACCAAAAATAAGAAACGACAACTAAATAGGTCATTTTTTTATTGGTAATGGCAAATTATTCGTCCTAGAAAAAATGGACGGTAATTTTTTTTTATTTTTTTATTTTTATGCTTTGGCCATTTTTTTTCTCGTTTTTACCCTTGATTTTGCATTGTTATTTTGCTTATGATCGAGGAAAGTTTCGTATTTCCATTTGTTTTTGCTTAACTCCTATTTTTGTTTTTGTTTTTTCGCACCAAGTTAAAGTACTCGAGGAATACTTTAATTTGGTGCCAAAAAATCGAAAAATGATAAACGGAACCACCTAATTTTGTGATTTGAAATTTCCATGATTTTAGCAACTCAACTCATTTGATAAAATCATGGTTGATTTTAGCAAATGAGTTGCTAAAATCTTTTAGGAAACTAGGGAACTTGGGAAATTACCAAGAGTTCAGGATTTTAACTTAAAGGTGTCAAAAGTATGTACAAAACAATCCATATTGTATACAAAACACTACATAAAACAAATGTACATATTTTGGTTGAAAACTTGTCGTACTTAGTTTATTTTGTTATGTTGAGCTATATGATCTATTTACTTACAAATTCGAGTGGATTTTCATTCACTCTGGCTTTGTATGATTAATTCAGTGCAAATAATAAGAAGAAATATCAAATTATATACAAATTTTTAGTTAGGTTTTCTTTTTTCAATCTCATGATCCATATTTCATGTTTCGTGGGGCATAATATATAGCTAAGAAGAAATCTTTTTTCTTCCCTCAGATAAAAGGCGAAATGCAACACGACGACTAACCAGCTTCAAAGAATCCAGCCTTTTTTTTTTGTGTGCGCGCATATATTCAACTGAACAAACATCCAACATGGATTACCAACAAAAACATCCAAGGAAAAACAAATGGTGCAATTTGCAATAAAGGTAGAAGAAGATGAAGGAGATGAACGAATATAAATTACAGTAGATCACAATCTAACACGGAATTTGTTCTGTGAACCACTTCATGACGAGAAAAGGAGCCTTGATTAACCCCAGCGCCAGCTCCACTATCACCGTCACGCACAAGCAACACGGGCATATGCATGTCAACAATAACCTGCAGGTAAATTCCAAAATTCATAAACCCAACATTCTCTCTCTCTCTCTCTCTCTCTCTCTCTGTGTGTGTGTTTTAAATACCAACTAGCAATTGGCCCCACGCGATGCGCGTGCATAATTTTTAAACTCACGATCTAATTAGCGAAGGATAAATTATAGAATCATGCTCCTTTCCGTTGGCATAAAGACGGAATTCATTGATGATAAGCGAGAAACTGATAATATTTATTCGTGCGTTAGTTTTAAATTAACATTGAGTTACTGTGTTACCGCTAACAAATTCTAATATCTAGAGATAAGATAATCATAAATGGTATATTTTTAGACATTTAACAAAAAATGACAGCTTCATTCATCAAAATGAGAACTTCAAGAAGTTCCCCTATCATAATATTTTCGACATCAGATACCCATCAAAAAATGCATATTTTATGCATTATTTGTTGGGAAAAAAGCAATATGATTAATCAATGTTACGACAAAATATAGGCCAATAAGAAACAATAATTTCTGATGTCTCAATAAGGGATGTTCAACATTCCAATAGGTATCATAACAAAATAATGCGTAATTAAAAGGATCGGATCTCAATGATGGACTCTGTTAGAAATCATTGTGAATTTTGATCCCTTTTTTTTTTCTGAATAATAAAATCAGGTTAGCATTGGATGGAAACACATTTATGCCAATGCAAATGTAATTCAATCATGTGTTCATCAATGTCTGATCAACCAATATGATATTTGACAAAATTGATGGTTCTCAACGAGATTTAAAAAACACGACCATCAACATGGACATGGCAAGGATCCACGATTACATCCAACAGGATAATCCAAATGGCCAGACTGATCAAGGGATCCTCCCGGTATCGAAAACCTTACAAGAACCCCATCTCAGCTTCAGTTTTATACACAGAGAGAGGGAGAGGGAAAGAGAGAGACGAACCCGACGATCCAGATGATGACACCGACGAGAGAGAGGAGAAGGGACAGGAAGGCGAAGGGAAGACCCAAGAGAAAGCCCAAGGGCCTGCATTCACAATCCTCACAGCAACAGCAACACATAGATCCTGTGTTATCTTTCTTCTTTCTACTTGCTCTTCTGCGTCGTCTTCTTCTAGGATTTAGAGGCTGTTCTATGTTAGAATCATATAAATAAGTATGTTATTTTTAACACAGAACACAAAATAACGCACCAATGAAATAAGAAAAAAACAACTTCTCTCCCTTCGGTTTACTCTTAAAACAAGTCTCGTGGCAGCAATTGTTGTTCCACCAACCAATGCCACCCACCTCATAATAATACAAACGCTATGTCTAACCTACCTTCCTTCTATTAATTTCTCAGTATTTTTTTGAGTAGTTTTCACAAGCAGGTAAACCTATTTGTAGGGGGCTGAAGCAGACATGTCCCATTGGGCCTAATGCCCTAACAGCCACAATTAGCTGAGCACTGGGCCAGACTGCGCTACTGGGCCCAACCCGCTCATTTTGGGCTGTCATGCGGGTACGTCCTTGTCAGGACTAAACATTACTCTTGAATCAATCCAGACTCTATTGGGTCTGTCAGCACCCAACCCAGATCTGAACGGGTTGACTCGTGCAATTCTCGGGAATTCAATTCAGGCATGTTCACATAACCGCTACGCTCAATAAATCACATATGACGTCATCTGAAGCAGTTATTGCGCGTGTCGCGCACGAGGATACTTGGAGGGAAACTGATTCTATCTAAAGTATATTTTCATACCCTAAAGAGGTAGGCTGTTCGTAGCAACCCTTGAGCTCTATACTTTCCTTCGTCCTCCAAGTTCTTACTTAACCAATGAAGCGCCTCCCCGGTCGTCAGCGACTGGTCAGGCACTAATGGTGTTCTCTGTCTTACAGGGCTAGATCAGGTACAGGAGCTTAACCCAGATCTGGGCATGAGTCTGATTGAGCTAGATCCGATCAAATAGCACACCACATTATTGTCTGAAATTTATACCTTAATTGTCACTTATGGTTGTTGTTGAGGTTGATGGGGCAAAAACATACAAGCTACATTTGGTCGCCTTCAATCGGGAAAAAAAAAAAATTGGTCATCCGAGACAATATACAATGTGATTTTGTGAATAACACTTCGACTCGGGGTCACTTAGCCCCATTAGATGATTGTGTAGTTGCAGGGCTTTCTCAAAATTAATAAAACATTAAGATTGAAAACTGGCCCACACAACCTGAGTTATCAACAAAAAAACAAAAGACAAGTCTTACTATCTTGTAACCATATTGAAGGTGTATAATTGAGCAATTGATTAGTTTTCTTTTTTTAGAAAAAAAAAAAAAGAAAAAAAGGACATCATGTTATATATAGAGAGCGAAATATTCAACAGATATCAACAAATACATCCCCAAAAACAAGAGACTGTCACACACAAAGCATTACATTAGCAGCACAAACAACCTGCGAAACCTGGTAAAGAACAGTAGGAAGATTATTCAGCATTGTCCACCCGAATTATGATCATTTGGCAATTGATCAGTTGATCATCCAATTATGATTGTACTATGCCAATACGATAAAATGCCTTGGGCAAGACATAAGAGAGAAAAAAAAAAAAAAGAAGACTAGTCAGGCTGGTTCCTTGGCAGAAAATTATCCATTACTTTGTCCAATCTCTAGTATCTTCTTCTTTTTTTTAATCAGAAATTTAAGTACTCTGATAACCATTACTTTGTCAAATCTTGAGTCCCCTAAGACCTGAATTGTTTTGGACAAATAGAAATCATGTAAATACAAGGCAATAGAGCTGGTTCAGCATTCATCAAACACGCTGGGGTGCACAAGCCAAACAATGAGGTTTTAATGTGGCTTTTTCAAAATATGGGTTCTAAAACTATTTGTGCAGGTCGGGGTTGAGAATTGGAGGCACTCAGGCAATTTTTCATGTTCCCATAAAGAGTTTAATCCAAGTAATTTCCAGATGTACCAAACAGGAATAGTTATGAAATGCAAATATGAACACCGGACGAAAAATTAAAAATCCATTTCATCATATCGGTATTGTGTAACAGACATATGGGCTTCTAATTGCTGCATATAACAATACAAAATCAGGTAGTGAGGGATTGAGAATACATACAAGCATATGACCAAGGTAGAAAAAAGAATTGGTGCCCAGTGAACTAATGTAAGCAAGTGATTCTCTTTGATACTTAACAGATCTGGTACTCACAGGTAGGGAAACGTATGAGGTATAAATGGGAGGAATAGCATAAGGTCCTTCCAATAAGACTTCAGGAACCCATCCAAATGCTGCCTCTGGCAACCAGCCAATATATGTAGAACAGTCATCACAAGCTCTTCACGTTGGAGAACCACATTTCAGAGATGGGTCGCATTGTAAAGGCCTCCCCCTCAACAGCATCCCACGAGAGCTTTTCCGCTAGTTTCTTCTACTGGAGCGAAAATTGAAATGCAAGATTATGCAATAGCTGCTGCACTGAGTACTAACTCATTGAATATCCAAGCACACCTAATCCTATTGGCAAGAGTGGTGTAAGTTGTGTAACAGAAAAAAGTGGTATTGATATATCACAAATTAAAAATTGCTCTGCTGGATTGGCAAGTAAATAGTCTGAGGAACACTAAACCAAAACATATTTATAAAATGAATAATTGCACCAGCTGGGATTACGAATTCAATAACATAAACCTCCCCGTATTTTTTACTCCACAGTTTGTCCCCAGCAATAATTACCACTGAGTGCTGGCAATGCTGGTGCCATGGGACTAGTCATCCAATTTCATGGTCTAATTTGGAAGTTTAACAGACCCACATCATTAGCCGTATTCAATTCGTAATACCATATCAATAACCAAGCACGAAAGCCGAGCTTTTTGAGAAATCAAGTTTAGTCTACCTCCAATGCAGATTGTTTATGAGAAAGATCTTGACAAAATGCAAGGAGAAATACATTGAGCTTCACAATGAAAGGGGATAATAATTGACGTGCATACAGAGTTTAAGAAGGAAAAAGTACCATATTCCAAAGAACGGTAGAAACACATTGCATAATTGTAATTATCTGTGCAGCTAATGGTGGCATTGGATGTGGCTCTTGTATAGGACACAATTATGGTTGAAGCATTTCATTTTGGTACTCTACAAACTTGTTCAACCAGACAAGGCAACCTGATTCAGGGTTATGTCTTGTTATTGAACTCATGAAGTTGACAAAATGCCTTCGTGTGCATCCGATAGGATGGTTCCCTAGAAACCCGAGCTCAGTAGGTAAAATCTGTTTGCAAAAGAATACATCCCCAAAAGAATACTGGAAAACTTAAAACAAACATCTTGATTTGTAATTGTCCACCGAAAAAACCGGACAAGTCTGTAAAACCAAGTCCAACATTGCACGGTACAAAAGTATATGAAGCATATAAGTGTGACCCCCCTCACCTCAATAGCTAGTTTTAGGTGAGTTCTACCCAATATCATGTAACATGAAATCAAATACAGAGCACCAAGAGATTGGTAGGCTATGTCTTTGGCTTCCATGGGACTGCCTAGTGTTAGGGAGGGTGTGAAGTGAATTCCCATCTTGCTTGATTATGAAAGTGATGGGCACTATATACGTTTCAAAAGCCATCTTTTACAGTTGAGTTCTTCCAATTTTATTTAAGAATCGAAGTACATCGTTGAGGGTCAAGCATGGATGTTGTTGTTTGGCACGTGGTTGGTGTTTGACCTAAGAAGCACGGACCCTTCCCTAGGGCTCACAAATCCGTATCCCGGACGTGTTGAAATGAAAATAGGTATCCGAATAGTTCTTTTTTTCTTTTCTTTTTTTTTCTTTTTTTTCTTTTTGCGTCGGACACGCAATAGACACACATGGGACACATTTTAGACATGTTATGGATCATAGTATAAATTTTAAAACTATAAATGGGGTAAGAACTGTTATGTTCAAACTTAAAAAGAATAAAAAGGTAATACTCAGTAACTAAAGGATAAAAACTATAATATGTACAAAGCATAAACACAAAAGATGTTGTCTTCAACCCTCTATAAATTAGTGCGAAACAGCAACAAAAAGCCCTAGATATTTATGCTTATGAGTGTACTTTACCAATTATTATATACAATGTGTCCCCCAACGTGCCGTGTCCTAGATTTTGGGAAAACCAAGTGTCCTTGTATCCGTGTCGTGTCGTGTCGTGTCGTGTCATGTCCATGTCTTGTATCCGTATCGGTGCTTCTTAGATAGTGACAAGCAAAGCCTTACATCACCTGGATACCAAAGTAATGTGAATCATGTAAGGGTGAGGACAATATCATCTTCTACTTAGTACCATTTGCCACAACTGTAAAGGCATTAAGTTGATGAGTCATACCTTGAAGTTGTGGGAAAAAGTAATTGAGCATCGATTGAGGATCGTGACTATAGTGTCAGAGAAACAATTTGGATTTATGCATGGAAGATCGACCATGAAAGCAATTTATTTATTAAGGAGATTAGTAAAAAAGTACAGGTAGAAGAAAAGGGATCTACATGTAGTTTTCATAGATTTAGAAAAGGCTTATGATAGAGTACCTAGGGATATCATATACTGGATTTTGGAAAGAAAGGGAGTGAGAAAAGAGTATATCGATGTGATTAGAGACATGTATGAAGGTATTGTCACTACCATTAGATCACCAGCAGGGGATACGAGTGAATTTTCAATCATAGTAGGTTTGCACCAAGGGTTAGCCTTGAGTCCATACCTCTTTGCCTTAGTTATGGATGAATTGACCAAATATATTCAAGACAATATCCCATGGTTTATGTTGTTTGCAAATGATATTGTCCTGATGGATGAAACTGCTAGAGGTGTTAATACTAAATTAGAAGTTTTGGAGAGAAGTATTAGAGTCAAAAGGCCTTAGGATAAGTAGGAGTAAAACTGAGTATATGGAGTGTAAGTTTAGTGGCAGCAGAAGTGTGCATGGACAAGGAGTGAAGATTCAAGATCAGGAGATATCACAAAGTCATCATTTTAGGTATTTAGGCTCTAATATTAGCAAAGATGGAGAGATTTTAGATGATGTGAATCATATGATCCAAGTGGTGTGGCTTAAGTAGAGAAGCACTACTTGTGTACTATGTGACAAGAGGATACCCTGGAAGTTGAGAGAGAAATTCTATAGAACTGCCAGAAGTCCAGTGATGCTTTACCGGACAAAATGTTAACCTATCAAGAAACAACAACTGAATAAGATGGGTGTAGCGGAGATGAGAATTCTAAGGTGGATGTGTGGTAAGACTAGAAAAGGTAGGATTAGAAATGCAACCCATCCATGAGATGGTGGGTGTAGCACCTATAGAGGAGAAGTTGAGAGAAAATTGGCTAAGATGGTTTGGACATATCTACCGTAGAATTGTAGATGCAGTAGTTAAGAGAGTTGATAGGATAGATTTGGGTAGTAACACTATGAGGAAAGGAAGACCCAAGTTGACATTAGATGTGGTAGTGCGCAAGGATACGAGTATACTAGGTCTAAGAGATCGTGTAGCCCTTGACAGAGCTCAATGGAAACATCGGATTCATTTAGCCGACCCGAATTGATTGGGACATAAGGCTCGGTTTGGTTGGGTTTCTATATAGTACCATATAACAATGTCTACCTTCCTCATATGCTTGATGTCCTTTTTGACAGAAAATATTCGGAAATGCTTTTGGCATGCCTAAATAATTGTTCAAATAATGTAAGTTTGTACAATATTTTTAAGTTGGAGACATTTTTTAAGTTGAAGCAATAGGAAGAGGCTGGGGACATTTTATATGCGTGTCAAGAGGTAAGATAACAATTGTAAACATCTATGGCAAGACAAAATTGTCGTGTATTCTTTGTTCCATAGATGGCTTAAGCCTAAAATTACAAGCGAGGCCCTCCGATATCTTTTTAAATTCTTCAATTAAATTATCATATCTTTGAGATGCAAAACTATTAGTTACGCTTTATATTCAAGTATATGAAACATATCTTTGTCGAAGAAAAGGATAGAGTACATATCATTGGCGAGAGAATTGTTTTTGTTGATAAAGTTGAGAGAAAGAGATTAGGTTGTAGAAAGAGAAAGAGTGTCCTTTTGTAGTTTTATTCCCATGTAGAAGAAAAGGGAAAAGTAAGCATGATGAGGTTTTGCGCTTTCTCGGGAGGAACCTTATGACTTCAATGGCTGTGTTCGTTTGGGGGTTTTGGGAGAGTTTAGTTTAGTTTTGATGATGTAAGCAGGTGTAATAAGTGGAGAGAGATAGAGAGAAAAGTGAGAAAAATGATGATGTCAGCAAAACATAAACAAAACAAAACCGGAGCAAAGCTCCCAACCGAACATGCCCAATATGTTTTGACCAAGAAAAGTATCAATTGGATGTTTTTAATTAGTAATTATACTATGGCCGTCATGCTGTACTTAAGTATATGTCTATGTATACCTGTGTCTATACTATGGTAGAAGGGAAGGGCCTCATAGGCTTTGGCCTTAGGTATTTGTTCTTGAATACTTGTTTAAAGCTTGTCGCTTTTATATCTTTGAGATATCCACATTCATCAATTCACTCAATACCCTAAGAGCAGTTGGATCCAGAAATGAATACTGCATACATTTGGATTAGAAACAGATGCTAAGTCTGTGTGTCAGTTAGCAAACCTAGTCCAATAGACCGCCAGTTAACAAACTCCTTTGTCAGAATCTAAGTGCATCTTTGCCTTTAGCAAGGCGTATAGGCAGTCAAAGTGAAGCGGGGGGTTATGCGGATCACTATTGCATATGTTTAAAGCTTGTTTAAAGCTTGTCGCTTTTATATCTTTGAGATATCCACATTCATCAATTCACTCAATACCCTAAGAGCAGTTGGATCCAGAAATGAATACTGCATACATTTGGATTAGAAACAGATGCTAAGTCTGTGTGTCAGTTAGCAAACCTAGTCCAATAGACCGCCAGTTAACAAACTCCTTTGTCAGAATCTAAGTGCATCTTTGCCTTCAGCAAGGCGTATAGGCAGTCAAAGTGAAGCGGGGGGTTATGCGGATCACTATTGCATATGTTTTCCTTCCTTTACATCAAATGGAAAACCAATTGTCTGTAAATTAACATACCATAACAAACGCTTAACATTGCGTTGATCCCCACATTGATTTTAGGCGATTTATCACGATGGATTCAAAATGACTATTCAACATGGCCGTCCCATGGAAAACATGTCTCTCCTCTTACGAATACCCAAGTATCAAATCATTGGTTAGATAAATCATACTCAGCAACATTTTGAGAACACTTGAGAAAGTTATGAGTAAAGTAGATTGTTAAGCCTAACCAAGACAAGAGAGTCATGCTATACCTTGAGATATTAAATAAGTAAAAAAAAAAAAAATTGTTTTAGACAGTCAATTAATCAAAGAAAGAATGGTATTAGACAACAGTAAAATCAGGAAAGGGTTTACCTAACTTGTTCTCTTACATTTTCTTTCCAACATGGAAACCTTCCAAACCACTATCAGTCCCAACCCAACTGAAGCCAGTATCTTTAGATATACCCCTCAACTTCATCAAATCCCTTACTTCACTCACAGTATCCCATTTCCCAGCAGCCGCCAGAGTATTAGACAAAGCAACATAAGCCCCCGGACGACTTTCGTTACCCAACTTGAAAATCTCATTGGCAGCTACGTTTGCCATATCCACATCACCATGTAACCTACAAGCACTGAGCAAAGCCGCCCACACATCCGAATTAGGCTTCTCAGGCATTCCCATTATGAACTCCCATGCCTGGTTTAAACTTCCAACTCGCCCCAAGAGATCAACCATGCAAGCATAGTGTTCCATCTTTGGTTTCATAGAGTAATCTCTCTCCATGCTGTTGAAGATATCTTGGCCTTTTCCCACTAAACCAGCATGTCCACAAGCTGAAAGAGCACTAAGAAATGTGACATAATTGGGTGTAGTTTGTTGATCTCTTCGCATTCTGCTGAAAAGCACAAGTGCTTCCTCTGGATTACCATTCTTTCCATATCCATCAATCATGGAAGTCCACGAAAACACATTCCTCACAACCATGCCGTCAAAAACTCTTCTTGCTTCCTCAATTCCTCCACATTTGGAGTACATGTCTATAAGAGCACTTCCCATTTTTATGTCAATGAAGAATTCAGTCTTCATAAGTTGAGCTTGGACTTGCTGACCAATTTCAAATGCCGATAACACAGAGCAAGCACCAATAATGCTTGCAAAGGTTGATATCGTCGGCCTAAAATCCAACCGTAGCATGTTCAAATAAACCTCAATAGCTTTCTTACCAGTATCCACTGATTTGCTATAACCTTCAATCATCGCATTGTAAACTACCACATCTTTTTCTAGTGTTTTCTCGAATAACCACTCCGCGTCTTTAACAAGACCTTGATTCATGTACCCCGATATCATTGTTGTTGAACAAACCACATTCTTTTCCGACATCATGTCAAAGATTACCCTTGCGTAATCTACTCTCCCGGTCTTAACATAAAAGTCAACAAGCCCCGTATAAAGAAAACCATCGACCACCACATCCGATTTCATCACCTGGGCATGGACTTGTTTGCCCAAACTACTTGCCACTGACAAAACACTCTCACAAGAAGAAGCCTTCAAAACCATCGAATACGTGAACCCATCAGGCTTTTCATTTGAAAACATCAACCTCTTAAACAAATTCAGCGATTCATATACCTTGCCCATTTTCACGTAACGAGAGATCATATAATTATAAGCAGAGACCGTTGGTTCCGGCATTTCATCAAACACCTGGCGCGCAAATGCCAAACAACTACATTTAATGTGTAGTATGAGAAGTTTGATGGAGATGTTGGTGTTGGGTTGAAACCCAGTTTTGAGAATGTGGGAATGGATCTTTTGGCCATGGGATGGGCAGTCGGAGTTGATGTAGTGTTGCAGGGCAGAGGAGAGAATAGAGGCAGCTGGTGGGTCAAAAAGGTAGTTGGCCTCTGGTGGGACCAACGTTTTGGAACAGTGGATGGATGACAAAAGGGTGGATCTGATTGTGGGTACAATGGGTAGTCTTCCATTTTTCATGTTCCCATTCGATATGATTGACAAACTCTGCAGTCCTACACGATTGGAGTGTAGCAAATCAGAAACTCAATGCTGTCTCGACCAAGGTTGTTTCACCAACCGGTATATACAGCCGGAACGTGGCGGAAGAGCTTCGGCCGGTACATCCGGAATTGACCGTTACTTTCCGGAAAGTTGACGGAACGAAATCAGATGTTGATAAAACCGGATTTCCTCCAAAACCGGGTGGTACCGGAAGCCAGCTTACTGTGAAGTCAGATCTCGTTTGCCCGGCGACCTCTGAGCATCAAACGAAGAATCCACGAGCAGACAACGAATCGAAAAGAGAATTTGCAGAGTTATTGCTTCTCCATGCTTCTTCCTCGTCCTCAAGTTGACTAGTAATAAGGGTTTTTTGAGCATTCCTTTATGTAGTATTTTGATGCAGTAGATTCGTTGTCTTTGTGTGTATCACGAGCACACCACGATTCAGTATCCCTACCTAGACCCGGGGTGCTGTGCAGCTTGATTATGCACAGTGTGCTGTGCACGCCTGGGCCGCAGCGGCACTCCGGTAGCGCTTCGACGATAAAAAAACGTTCACTATGTATATTTCGTCGATTAGAATAAATTTTTCAAAAATTAGCGCGATTGGATATTAGAGTTTCATTGGAACACATGTAATTTAGCAAAAAAGGATTCTAGTGGTTTGATCTAGTGTTTTGGATCCATTATTTTTAAAGTACTAATGTTCCGATGATGTACTTAATGATATTTGAACGAGCTAATTTTTGCACACTCCTTCTACTTGACGAGCTCTACACTTAGAATGTTTCCGATTGTCGCAGCATTGCCACCTCGCCGCGTGTGCACAAAACACTGCACAACACTAAGCTGCATAGCACTCCCATGGTTCCCTAGTAAGTAATATGCATTCTGTGTTGTTACTGTGTTTGTTTAAATTAAATCTGAATATGTTTTTCATAAAAATTAGTTGAAAATTTTAAGCAATTCTTGGGCAACATAATGTGAACTATGTAGATGATATTTTGGGGGTAAAACTACATTTATTTTATAAATACATATTTAGGGCGATAAATCCGAAACGGAGCCCTATAAGACATTGGTTTTGGCATGTACCATACCGGTGACAAAAACGGTAAAAGGCTAGTACAATATTGAGAACCTTGGTCTCAACAACTATAGTTTTCTAACAAGAAGAACTCTAGCTTCCCTACAACAACTCTTCCAAATGAACCGAGTAGCTCTCCTGCCTCAGTTCATTATGAACATCTCCAACCATTCCTTGTCCCCATTTTTGTGACCCGTCCTTATGGTCATAGCCACACTTTTTGCCTTTCGCAAAATCTCCACAATCCCCTTCTGTTCCAGCGTCAAAGGGAGAGCCAGATTAACCTTCCCCATCAGGTTGAGATTCAATAAGTAGCATACATCCTTTAGGGTCGACATAATATCACCTCAACCCAATTCCTATCCTGGGCAATATTAGCCCCAAAGAGGTACACACGGCTAAGGAGACTTAAGCATTTTCAAAAATGTCAGCAAATGCAAAATCACCAAGGATTTCTTCTACACAACTTATACGCACGAGGAGACTAGACATGAGACTTCCATACAATGTTTGAGAATGGATAATCTCCTCTTTAAACCCCGAATCTATAGACATCGGTGGGATCTAACTCATCATCTATCATAGCCTCTGGCATCCCTAGCAACGGATTCAATGGACCTTTCTCCGCTCCCTTAAATTCATGAGCCATCAGCCAAAAGTTATCCATTCCACCAAAGAAAGGAGCTTGAAACAAAAATTATTTCCCAAGCATCTCCCGTATTTCCCCCTTTTTACTCAACCTTTCACACCCACCCTTCCCTGTAGTCTCAACCACGCCTTTAGCTTTAACCATCTTCCTAGACTTTTTATGAGAATTATTACTCCCTTTTGATTGACCCTTCATCGTTTCATTTGTCTCACCTGCAACAAGTATCCACACAAAAAATTTAGAGAGCAGTAAAAAAAAAAATTCGCAAATTTTCTCTAAATGTTGAGAAATACCCATTTTGTAATATCCACTCCAAACCATCCACTCCTCAATGCCCACTCCAAAGTACTCACTCCATAGTATCCACTCTGTAGTACCCATTCCGCAATACCCACTCCGAAGTCACCCTGCTGAATTTCACTAAGTGTCGAAGAAGTGCCAAGGGTTACTCCGAATTCATCCCTGAAAATTATTACTGTCCAAATTTTTAAGTACAAGAGATTTTAGTATAATCTTATTGTGCAATGCCAATACTCTGGATGTTGAATGAAAGAAGCATGGTAATGTGCACATAAATCAAAATGATTCTTGGGTCTGCCCTCTTTGATGCCTTTTGGCTTTGATTTGATGGCATAATTCCGCAACAAACTTGACGGTATAGGGGGCCACTGTTTTCAGTGGTATTCTGTGAGCAGCCATTTTGTGCATTTATTGCCAAAGGTTAGGTCTATCTCAAATCCATATGTTTCAGTCAAGGTTGTGAATCTCGTACCGTACCGGCCGGTACATACCGGATTTCAAGAAAAAGGGTAAGGTCACCTACTGATACCGTCCCGTCCTCAATTCCGGCAAATACCGGTCGGTTCCGGTAATTCCAAATGATACCAGACGGTACGGTGGTACCGGTTGTTCCGGCCGAGAAATTGCAGATGGCATTTTTGAAAATTTCTCAAAAACAGCTTCATATTTCTATACTGTTTTTGCAATTCTCCATCTGTGCAAAGCCGATCGGAATCAAGAGAGAGATCGAAGAGAAAGAGAGATCAGAGAGAGGAGTAGCTAAACCTATTATAGGCTATGGCATGACTGATTAAAGAGAGAGAGAGAGAGAGAGAGAGAGAGAGAGGGAGAGGGAGAGAGAGAAAGAGAAAGAGAAAGAGAGAGAAGCTTACCTATTACGCGATCAAAATGTTTGCTGCTTGAAAGGCTTCACGCAGCAGATATAGAAGGGTAGAAAGTGGTAGCCGCTGAGGAAGATAACCTTTATATGGGGTGAGAACCCTAATATCACTAAATGACCAAATTAGCCCTTTATCCCACCTTTTCCAGCAACTGGCACATTTTAAAATGGTTATGCACTTATGCTTTTTGCCCATGAGCCTCATTTTACTTTATTTCTTATAGTATTTTAAAATGGTAGCTTTATTTTTTATCTAGGATTTTTTTTGTTTCATTTTCAATTCCGCAGAAGTTTAACAATTGATAGTAATTTTGATTCAAAAGCTTTAAAAAAATCAAATAATTTTTTTTGTGTGTTTAATAAACTTTTGATTGCATTTTCTCTCTCTCTCTCTCTCTCTCTCTCTCTCTCTCTCTCTCTCTCTCTCTCTATATATATATATATATATATATATATGTAGTACCGCTAAATCCGAAACGGTACCGATATTCGCCCAAGACCGGTCTTCACTGCACCATACCAAGAAGAAAAATCGCATCCCCTGCTCCAAGAGATTCGAGAACCTTGGTTTCAGTGGTATTCTGGGAGCAGCCACTTTGTACATCTATTGCCAAAGGTTAGGTCTGTCTCCTATCCATCCCCCGCCCATACCCCCAATTATTGGGGACTAAATGGGTTATGTTATTGTTGTTGTTGTTGTAGATGTTAGTATAATCTCCAAAAGGAATTTTATTTTTGTCCAAGTAAAGAGGACCACCCTCTTACCCCCAATCTGTTACCCACCCTCCCACACTCAATCCACTACTTCTTCCTCCCTTTAAAAAAATAAAGAAAAAAAAGGTGAAAAGTAATTGTCCACCCTCCTACCTCCAATCTGCTATCTCGCTCCGATATGCACCAATCTGTTATCCCACTCGGCACCAATCTGCTATCGCGCTCTGCTACCCACCAATCTGTTATCCCACTCGGCAAAACCACACACTTTACCCCACTCGAAAAAAAAAGAGAAGAAAGAAAAAAATCCTGCTATCTCTCTCTCCGAGCCCCTCCACCCCCCCTTCCCCAATCGGCACCCGCTCCACCCCACTTCTCCAATCGGCAAAGAACAAGAACCCCTCCACCCCATCTCCACTCGCCCCCTAGAATAACCAATCGGAAGCCACACAGACCACAACTATCCTTCAACCATATACCGATCAACAATAAAAAATAAAAAGAAACAAGCACCCATTACTTATTTCACAATTTTCACCCATAAGTCAAGATATCGACCCATCAAATTTCAACCAAGGACCCATTTGATCCAACATACTGGATTATGTCCTACGGAGGCTAATTTACAAAAATGAAGAGATATACAACAAACAAGAAAGGTTTTTTTATACTCACCAAGGAATTTGAACCTAGATTACTCCATGCCCCTCTATGACATCCAACCAACGAATCAGATGAAGGCAATACGAAATTGAAGGCCAGACCCAAAAAATAGGGCTTGATTTCAACTTTCTAAAAGAGAAAGGAAGAATTTTCTGGGTTGTCGACAATTTTTAAGAGGCCTCCATCACTCCTACCATGATATAAGGCCATCTCTAGTGGTGAGATTAAACCCATAAACTAGTCAGATTTTAGAACAGTTAACTGACTTTTTCTATTTTTTACGTCGTAGTAGTGTAGTTACTGTGTAGTTAACTCTAGCAATTGTTAGCAAAGAGCTATACCAGAAATCAACTGTAACTCCAGCCGGAGTTACAGTCAAGTGGGACCCCCGTGTGAAAAGGGGAAAAACTTTCCGTTGCAATGCCCACTCATCTGACCCACATCACAAGTTGTTGACACGCTATTGCCAATTACATGATATTGTAGCAACCAGTTGACACGTTGTTGTACCGAGGGGGACCCACATCACACTTCAATTCATTTTAACACCACCACTGCAACACTTTTTAACTTAACAACATATTTTGTCATAATAACACATAACAACACATAAATGGGTCTCACTTTTTACACTTTTGTGTCATATAACTACACAAATTTAACTCCACCACTACGGATGGCCTAATGTCTCAAATTCACCCTACTAGACCTAACAATCTGTTTTTGAGGAAACCCAGTAGAAAGAACCCTATTCAACTTTATTACGTTACATTTTTCCTTTGAAATCACACTTTTACACTTGTACTTTAGACTTGCACCACTCCCCCCTATTTCAATTTCAAAAAAAAAAAAAAGAGAGAGAGAAGTAAGAGTAGTGAATGCTTTATCCTGCTCGTTTATTTTGTTAATTTCAAAAAAATAAAAATAATACATATATGTATATTAGTGGGATCACACAAGATGAGATATAATGTCTCAGATTTTTAAGAGGCCTCCATCACTCCTACCATGATATAATGTCTCAGATTCACACTACCAGACCGAACAATCTATTTGTAGAAAGAACCCTGTTCTACTTTATTACGTTACTTTTTTTCTTTGAAATCACATTTTTACACTTGTATTTTAGACTTACACCACTCCCCCCTATTTCAATTTCAAAAAAAGGGGGAGAAGTAAGAGTAGTGAATACTTTGTCCTGCTCATTTATTTTGTTAATTTCAACAAAATAAAAAATAATAATAATACATATATGTATATCGGTGGGATCACACAAGACGAGAAATTAGAGCGAGCTAACATGCTCCATTAAAAAGTATAATAAAAAAAAGGAGAGAAATCATCTGGATAGAATGCCCACCCATTCCTTTGAAGTGAAGCTCCAAATCACCTCCACAAGATGGATGGACTCCCATTCTAAACTAGCCTCCAATAAACCCAACTCCAAGCAACCTCTCCACCACACCAATAAAATAAAAATTCAAAGCCACCCAAGCAACCTCTCCACCACACCAATAAAATAGAAATTCAGAGCCACCCCTCAAGCCCCGAGTTAAAAGAAAAATCACCGCTCAAAGAACCTCCAAGGTGAACAAGTAAAATAATGAAAACTCCCTTCATATTTATAGTGGATGAATGCTCCTCGAAAGACGCATTGACGTGACAAGACTCTCCAGATACAGAAAAAATTCCTATATGCATAGAAAAGAAAGGAAAATTTGTAAAAAAAAGACACCGGAAATTACAGGGTATTATGCACGCAAGCACTCATTTAAGACATGAGTACATGCGCACAGGGGGACATTAATGTGGGTATCCGAAATAATCATCCTCCGCGATACCCCTCTGGAGTGCCCCTTTGAGGCACCTGCTTTATAGTACCCTCCAAGGCACCTCTTCTATAGATGCCTCCTCCGAGATATCCCTTTAGGGCACCTCCTCTACAAAGCATCTACGTACTTAACTTGATTAGGATCTCGTGAGCCTAGCAACTCTAGACAAGATCCTGGGTCTAAAGCAAGGCCTGGGTACCCGTTTGGGACCTAAGGAGGTATTGACTTGGAGGCTAGAGCAAAGGGATTGTCAAGACTCACCTCCCAAGGTGAGCTCCATCACTGATCATAGAGAGAGAGGGACTCGCCTACGTCATCAATATTTGTCAGGAGATCTCTGCAATATCTCAACTAACACACCAATATAAGGAGCCTATATTATACCTAACAACTGGTCATGATATAGGCGGCATCCATATATCACCTAACTGTGCCTTTGAGAATCTAATCATAAGAATCCTAGTTCTGATCATAGTATTCAAAGAGAAAATTGCATTCCGATATGCATTAATGAGGAAGATATGCTTCCTTGCCCTCCAAGACCTCAAGGCTCCTATATAAATAACAGTTTGCGAAGCATTCAAGATAAACATTCAATACATACCTACCACTCCTACTCACTAGCGCATCACTCCATACTGCAATCTCTCTCTCTCTCTCTAAGATTGCCCTAAGCTCTCTTCTCCTCCACCTCCAGTGGTCTCGAGCATCATTGTAGCACCTACCATATCCTTAGAGGGATACCTCAGGTACTCTGCCCACCCCTTATACTCATAGGTGGTTTGGATTATTTTGCCATTCACAGTTTAGACTCTTGCATGCCAGGAGTATGATTTGTTTTGGTGGTTTACTCCTTTTTTTTTTTTATGAAAGATCTAGGATTCATTGCATCATTACTAAAGATGTATATGTCAACTAGGTTGTCACATACATCCTAGTAAATCATGTGCATCCCTAGACCATTTCCCTAATTTTTGCCTAGGTCAAGTTTTTGACCTAGCGAGACTTTTATTATGCCCTAACTTTTGCCTAGGCCGCTCTCTCGGATTTTCAACCTAGCGGACCTTTTTTTTTTTAGTTTATTGCCTAACTTTTGCCCAGGCCGCCCTTTCGGATTTTCAACCCAACGTAATTAAAGACAAGCCTCATTTGAGTAGACTTTCTTGATGATGTAAGGCCGTTCCCTGTAATGCTTCTAGTAGCTTTTCGTTCCAAGTTCTTTTATTTCGATCAACCATCTTTTTTTATAATTTTGCACAAAGTCTTATTGAAAGCCTTCGTTAATCCATTGGCAGGTGCATGACACCGCGTGGAATGGTTGATCTTTATATTGTACTTGGAATACAACTTGTATAATGGACTACTTCTAAAGTGTTGTCCATTATTTGTGATAATGCTATCCAGGACCCCAAATCTATAAATAAAATGGATTCGGATGAAGTCTGAAACATTTTCACTTTTCAATCGTCAAAAGCCACCCTCTTTTGCCTTCCTCTAAACAAACTCAAATGAGAAGAAAGATTATAACAGGCCAAAGTCAATTTAATTTCCACTCCTCTAAGAAGAAAGCAACAATTTTTTTTCCGGCTAAGCATAAGAAAAACAACTTCTTGTATCCGGGGGTGGAGGAAGCATAGGCCCTAGGGGTAATGTGCCCCCTGGAATTTTATCCTTTACACTTTTTTTTTTTTGGAGCACCTCTCAAAAAATGTTAGAGAAATTGGAAATTTTGGATAATAAGCTTGTTTACCTTATTTTCTCATGTTTCCAACCAAATCAATGGACTACTAACGAAGCAATCACGCGGAACTTTCAAAAGATTTGTACAACTACTAAAAAAATGTTAAAGAAGTAGAAAATTTTTGGTATTAGGCTTACTGTTTACTTTGTTTCCAACCAAATTAATGGATTACTAACGAAGCAATCATGCCAAACTTTCAAAAAAAAAATTTAGACTTTTGTGGTGCCCCCTCTTAGTGAAAATCCTAGCTCCGCCACTACTTGTAACAAATTATCCATTCAAGCTTCTTTTCAATTGATCAACCCAATTCATCCCTTGTACCCGTAACTCACCTGTTATTCTCATTTATTGCATGTGTTGTCGGTTTTTTTTTCCCCAGAATATATTTTGTTTTTTATCACTTCTTTAGTTCTTAGTAAGAAACAATAAAAAAAAAAAATTGAATTAATTTCGATGAGTGTAATTGAAATAGTAAAAGAATGAAAACCAACTTTAACAAAATCCATAAAAGACAAGCGTTAGCCGAAATAAACCATCTAAGCAAATATGCAAAGTTATTGTTTTGGGCTTAAAGCATTTTTAAAATTCAAATTCCTCTCTCTCTCTCTCTCGCTTTTACGTTTTCATTCCTCCTGCATAGATGAATGAAACTTTTTTTTTTTTTTGAAGTTACATAATTTTCCTAAATGGTAAACAGATTTCCCTTTCAATGAACATAAAAGTGGGTGGTGTTCAAAAGCACAATATCCATCAGAAGGCTTTCTCACACTAACCTTTTAACAAATTCTCGGTGACACTTACGCAGTCATTGGTCTTTTATTGGGATCTTTGATTGTAGGGGAAGGATAGTGGTCGGCCAAATGGACGTGCGTTAGTGTCATTGTGGATACAGTGAAATTAAGATTGGGATTAGTGGTGGCGATGGTAGTGGACAATAATAGAGATAAGGGAAAACAGGGAGATTAAGAGCATCCTCATCGGGCTCAATAAAAATTGGGTCAAATTTAACCTCAAAAACATATTTTATAAATTAAAAAGTTGCTTTTTTAAAAACTCACAAAATCAAACTCTCTATTCAGGAAGTTAGGAGAGAGAATTGCTTTAACCTGTGAATAGTGTCTCAAGAGATTTACCGAGTTACTATAGCATAGTTATAACTTTTGCAGATTTAAAAAAAATTTGTTGAGTTTGATTTTTGGGGTTTTTTTTTTTTCCATTTCACTCAACAACTTAGCCATTAGGGAAATTTGCCTCCCCTAAAGAGGATGCTCTAAGGAGGTGGAAGTAGAAGTCCCGGTTGGGGTTGGATGGGATTAGAAGCTAAGACGTTTTTGCACGCAGTATTGGATTGTAGAGAATACTGAAGAGAGGATCTATTTGGTGGGAAGAAGGCGGAGTTGGAAAAGAGGCACGTTGGAGAGTGGGAGCTAGAGTTGGTTGGATTCTCTTCTTGAAAATCTGATGATACTACCAGAAGGGTTTTCAGGTTATTGTGATATGAGTCAAACAGCGTTAACTGACGGGGGATGACAGTGTCATTTCACATAATAGAGAGGGTTATGTTAAGTTTTCCAATGGATTTTATCAACATTTGATAAAATCAACTTCCGATTTCATTTATTCGTGAAGACATGATAAAATCTGTAAATTTTTGCATTAAAAAATCTTTAAAATCTACCGATTTTATTAAATGTTTTTGCGAATGAATAAAATCAAGAGATTGATTTTATCAAAATCTTGATAAAATTCATTATAAAATTCATTAGAGAACTCACCCTTAAAATAAATGCATAGTAATTCATTGTAATTTACCCTGCTATTTTACTAGTACTCCACTATGAAGTCAACTGGAAGTAATTACCGGTCTTTTTTAAAGGCCGAAATGGGACCATTGGAACTTGGAAAATATTATTATCTAAACCTCAATTGTTAATGTTGGGTGATTACGTTTTTAAATTAAACTATCATATAAAACTGCAATCATTGACTATATATAAAGAATAAAAAGTGCTACGAATACAGAGATACTGACCACAAATCCGATGATTTTGCAGTCGTTCGATGGTGTGGATTCTACGTGTATGGTACGGCTACAAGTCATTTGGGATCGTGATCGGATCTGTGGTCGTCAGTGTAAGTAGGGGGTTAAGGTTAAGTGTTTGTATTGTGCACCTAGTGCACAACACACATGTTATGAGGCTTATTTGGGGCCCACTTCGGGTACCTTTTCTTTATTTATCTTAATCGTTCATTTTGTCTGTCTTGTCGACTACTTGGCTCACGTAAAAATTCATATTGATTGGAGATCTTTAACTATGCTTTTGGACTATATTTGTCTTGAAAACAAAAGACTCAAAGAAATTAATGTTGGTGATTTTTTTCTACAAAATAATAAGAGAAATGGTCACCGATCAAATAGTTACTGAATTCCAATCAACATGAATTTACACAAGGATCACATACTTGACAAAATGAATAAAGTGAACGATTCGTATAAAAAATCAAGACCCAAGGTGGGCCCCACTGGATCGCACAACACAGACTTTGAACCTGTAAGTAGGAGTCGTAGGACTGGTAATAAAGAACCAACATGCTTGACGAAACGAGGACCACATACTTGATAAAACAAACAAGGGTAAATTACACTGACCTCCCCTGAGGTTACTGACATTTTCACTGACCTCCCCTCTGGTTTTTGAAATGACATTAACCTCCCTTACTTTACAAAGTAATATGCATATACCTCCCTTGCCGTTAAAATTGACCTAACGGCGTTAACTTTGAATGCTAAAAGACTATTATACCCTTCCTTGCGAACAATTTCTTTTACATTATCATTACATATTTTATGTTAACACATATTGACAAAAAAGAGTAAGATATTAAATTGGACAAATCTTAAAAAAAAATACACTGTTAAAAAAGAGGGCTGAAAATTATTTAAATAAATTCGAAGGAAAAAATACACTATATTAAAAAAAAAGGGATTAAAATTTTTACTGTTACTATCTTGTTTTCAAAACTTGGCACAAATTTTTTCCTTTTAAATTATTTAAGTACTCCAAATTTTAACCCTCTTTTTAAACATATAGTGGATTTTGTTTTCCTTTTAGATTATTTAAATAATTTTAATCCCCTTTTTTAATATAATGTATTTTTTCCTTTTAATTTATTTAAATAATTTCAAGCCCTCTTTTTTTAACACATAGTGTATTCTTTTTTAAGGTTTGTCCAATTTACTCTTTTTTAGGTTTGTCCAATTTAAGGAAAAAATTTGTGCCAAGTTTTGAAAACAAGATAGTAACAGTAAAAATTTTAATCCCTTTTTTTTAATATAGTGTATTTTTCCTTCTAATTTATTTAAATAATTTTCAGCCCTCTTTTTTAACAGTGTATTTTTTTAAGGTTTGTCCAATTTAATATCTTACTTTTTTTTTGTCAATATGTGTTAACATAAAATATATAATGATAATATAACATAAATTGTTCGCAAAGAAGGGTATAATAGTCTTTTAGCATTCAAAGTTAACGCCGTTAGGTCAATTTTAACGGCAAGGGAGGTATGTTCATATTACTTTGTAAAGTAAGGGAGGTTAATGTCATTTCCAAAACCAGAGGGGAGGTCAGTGAAAATGTCAGTAACCTCAAGGGAGATCAGTGTAATTTATCCAACAAACAAAATAAACGATTCAGATAAAACATCGGAACCCGAGGTGAGCTCCAAATGAGCCGCACAACGCAGACATTGAACCCGTACGTAGGAGTCGTAGGACTGCTGATAAAGAACCAAAGAAAGCACACAAAAGTCAAGACTTACCAAACTCTCTACCTCTCTAACTTAATTTTTCAAAAAAACAATTACTCCGTAAATAAATGTACTCTCTCTCTCTCTCTCTCTCTCTCTCTCTCAGGGTACTTCTTTCTGGGTGTGTGATTGAATGAGCAGGGGAGCAGATTGAATGAGCAGGGGAGCAGTTATGTGCATTTGATACCACTTTTATGAGTATGGCATTTAATTAGCGTACTTTGCATTTAGCATAAACAAAACGGCATCAGAAAGCACTGCAAGAGTTTCATTTTGAGGTCGAAAAAATGAGGCCGAAGATTTATCTATTCGGTGATTCCATCACGGAAGCTTCGTTCGCCGATGGTGGCTGGGGCGCCTCCCTTGCTCACCACTTCTCTCGCAGGGTAAGACATATTGGTACACTTATGCATATGTAATATACGTCGGTTGTTTTGAAAAATAAGTCCGACTCGGTTTGAACATTGAACATTTCGGAATATATTTGTTTCTAAATTTGTGTTCAGACATCCGTGTCCTGCTGTAATATTTTCATTAAAGCTGCAACAAAAAATTGGACTATTTTGTTTGTTTCGCAATTGTTCATTTGTTCTATTTTCACAGTTTTTTTTTGCTTTCCACATCGATTATGTGATGTAAGTAATGCGGACTTAGTTATTTGATATGGGTTTTCTTCGGTCTGTTTGGATGGTATGGTGTCCTGATTTGTTTTAGTACTATTTGGTTTTGATGGGGGGTTATGGTGTTCTGATGATTAGGTGGATTTTCTGGTAAGGGGGTATAGTGGGTACAACACAAGGTGGGCCCTGAAGGTGTTGGACAAGGTGTTTCCGCCGGAGAAGGAGGTGACTGACGGCTCACCGGTGGCGGTGACTGTTTTTTTCGGCGCAAATGATGCTTGTCTTCCTGATAGATCTGGTTCCTTCCAACACGTCCCCATTGATGAGTATAAGAATAACCTCTCCTCCATTATATCCTCCCTCAAGGTAGCACTCACACTCTTCTCTTTTCACTTTTGTGTGTTCCTATCTTTTCTGGAGTATCATTTTTCTTTTGAATGATGGTTTAGGCTTTAAGTTTCTCTTTTCATCACTTGTCCTTGTGGGGCTACGCCAAACCCTCTCATCAATGTGTCTGTAATATGCGCGTGTTTGTGTGTGTGCCCTCTGCTTTTCTTTTTCTTTTCTCCTTTTGGCTCATTTGTGGGCACTCCATGCCCACTCGTGCACATTGCAATTCATTCTTATAATCATGGCATTTCAATTGCAATGGATTCTGGCATATTTTCCACCTTGTAGACTTAAGAGTTTATTCACAGTTATTTGGAACTGATATGGAGGCCTGGCATTGGGCATGGTGGAGCCCACTTTTTCAACTTCCAATGAGAATTCGGAAAAATTCGGTTAATCTTGGCCCCAACTTTTGGGTTAGCAATCATTTTGTTTGCATGTCAACCAGTGACATTAGTCAATCTTTGGAGTGGCTAACAAATGATTATCAATTTGGCCTGGTTTGCGAGGACCACTCTTCAGTAATTTTACAAAAAAAATCCAAAAGGTTACTACAAATAGTAAGAAAATCGGGAGGCATGCAGGGGCCAAACGGCCCCTTTGCACCCCCCAGGGTCCACCCCTGAATCTTTGGATTCTGATTTGTAACTAAAATGAGCTTGAGCTGGTTAATTGCCAAGGTTAGAGAATAGTTCTTCTGTTAAGTTATCAAGGTAATTTGTTAACTGTGGAGTACATGTCGATTGTCTAGGGAAGAGTTTGAACTTTAAATGCCATATTCCTTTGCCTGCTTCAAGTGGAATCACACTTATTATTCCAATTAGTACTTCTTATTTCAAGTTCAAGTTAACAGCATGAGTTTTGTCATCTTTTTCGGATGCTAAATACTGGGAAAACTATAAATTACCATTCGCTATCTTGACACAAAGACCATTGTATGAGGATTTCTCTTTGCTGATTGGCTTTAGGTATTGTCAGTATGAAAGGGCCAGTAGCATAGTGAGTAGTAACCATGGACAGGCTTGATCATGCTAGTAGACATTTATGTTGCGAGGTGTCTTGTATTGACTTTACTCTCATAATTACTGTAAAAGCCCTCTTATGGGCGAGGGCCTAGGCCAGGGGCCGGAGTGCGAAGTTGTGCTTTGAAGGCATATATGATGGATTTTCGAGTAGAAATTGCAGTAGGAGGAGGCTGTGTGATGGTTTTATAGCTGATGTTTATGTACGTAGTGGATTCTTCTTCCACGGGATATAGGTGATTGCCAAAACATGTGTATCTTTTGGTTCTCTTGTGTGTTCGTTTGGTATGTAAATCTTATTCTAAAAAGAAAGCAACAGTAGATACTCCTATGAACAATAGGAACTTCATTTCTCAAGGGTCAAATGCCAAACATGCAACCAAATCCCTACGAACGATGATCCAAGTGAAAACATGATAACAACCAAGACCGCCAGCGAAAGCAAACCAACCAGCCTAACTTCTATTGATACTAACCTCCTCTACATTATCATCAACATAGAACTCGAACCATGAACGAAGAAATGCATGAGAGGCACATTGGCTAGTGATTGTGAGGGCCCTAATTCTTGACTGGAGGGGACACCACAGGCTTTTACCCTTCCATTTCTTTTATAGATAGATGGAGTGGAAGGCCAGAGCTTTTGGTTTTAATGGTTTTTCCATATTTTCAAACACTTGAACAACGAAAATAGTTGGCGAGTGCTGACTGAATTGATCAGTCATGTAGCAGCAAGGTTCAAGTCAAGTTCGATGGTCTATTAGTATGCCTCATCTGCATACATCACTACACGTCCACTTGACACCTAGAGGAATGATAGACGGCTTTACATTACAGTTTTATTATCTTGTGCTATTGTTTTTGCGTTTCTTTATTATTGGAGGGATTGACTCCTTTTGTCCTCGCATAAGAATTTGTCTTTTTTTTTTAATTATTATATTGATGATCAATTCATGTATGAATTATTCACGGTCAACAAAGTTGTGAGGATCAAAACAATAACATAACCCATTTAATCCCCAATAATTGGGGGTATGGACGGGGGATGGATAGGAGACAGACCTAATCTTTGGCAATAAATGCACAAAGTGGCTGCTCCCAGAATACCACTGAAACAAATGGATTGGAGATAGACCTAACCTTTGGCAATAAATGCACAAAGTGGTTGCTCACAAAATACCACTGAAACAGTGGTCCCTCTATACCATCGCGTTTGCTGCAGAATCATGCCATCAAATCAAAGCCAAAAGGCATCAGAGAGGGCAGACCCAAGAATCATTTTGATTTATGTGCACATTACCATGCTTCTTTCATTAAACATACAAAGCATTGGCGTTGCTTCTTTCACTAAAGCAATCCCGCACAAGTCATACAGGAGAAGTGGTCTTTGGAGGATCAATTCAAGGAATAGTTTATGGCTTTACGCCAATGAAAATAGTTTATGGCTATATGTCCGTTTGCTGCTTTTGTTGTTTTCCACTAAGCTGTTGTCGTTACACATGCTTTGTGACCTTTTTCTTTTACGTGTGAATGCCCTTGTAGGCTGCTAGTGCTTATGTGTCTCTCCTTTGTTTTCTAATATCATGTTGATCAAACAGTAGATCCATACGTCATCCTGTTAAACAGAATGTCAAACATGTATGAATCCCTTGTTAACCAACGTTTGATAAAACTAACGACGAGACCAAGTGTCCCTCTGTTGGGTTGGTTGCATGAATCCTTTGTTGTCATTCTACTCTGTCGAGGCCCATATAATCCATTTAACAAATAAATTCACTTTTCTTTTTTCTTTTTTTTTTTTTACAAAAGAATAGCAAGCTGAAAGCGTATTCGGTCCCATCAGAAAGCCCTTCTAGTGAGGGAGTAGGGAATCTAGGTACATACATACAAATGGAGTTAACCAATGTTTTGGTAGTAGTTTCTTTAATGTCTTATGTAGTGGTTGGGCTGACCCTTACACAGTTACATTTACATTGTTATGACTATTTCTTAATAGTCATATTAATTTATGGTACGTAAATAGTGAGGGATAGTTTAACTAAATCTTGAACATTTTTTTAATTTGTAGAGCTTTCTGATGCATATGGAAGTGTATTAATATTCTCCCCTTTTTTTTTCCGTTCCCCTCGTGTTCTTATACTATGGCATCCTCTCTGATCTTTTCTTTAGTATATTGTTCCAGTATGCAAATCTGTGCCAGTGTAAATTCCATTAACATAAGTTCTTCTATCGGAATGTATCAGTCATTTATGGTCTCTCTTGACTCTTGATATCAATCTCTTTCTCTCAGTATTGTTGGTGGCAGCTGGCAGGTTTTGGTCATAGTTCTACTAAATAAATGGTTTCGTGCAATTTTTCTGAGTAACAAGATGGCACCAAGAGACCTAACCAAATTTCCATTTTTTCCATCCCAACGGCTGAGATGTCTCATTCCCGAAGCCACCGAAAGATAACAGTAGTACTAGCAGGGAAACAAAATCTCAGTGTCTCCAACAAAAGACTATCACATAAAAAATAAACAATAAAATTTAGCAAAATAAAAGTTGTCAAAACGAATTTGTAGTTTAGTTGACAATCTTTGTTATGTAATAATGCGTCCTTGTTGATTATACGCTTGTTTCCTTTTCTTAGTTAGTGAATCAATCTTCTAATCTAAATGTCTGATTACCAATAGTTGAGCTTTTATGCACTTAGATATGCTTTAGTTCATATTTCCAAGTCCTTTCGAAATGTTATCATGAGTGTTTACAAAATGTCTCCGTTTCTATGCTTTACCAACAAACCGAAATGGGAGATTTATCTTTTCTGAAGACGATCTTATTTTATCTTGGTTCACGATATTCAAAATGTTGTTTTGATATTGAAATGGTTGGTTATGTGACATTGTGTTCCACATAAGCAAGGAGAAACATTAACTATACGAGTGTTTAACTGATCTTACCCTTGATATCTTAAGGACTATTATTGCCCAGAATTAGCACTTGCATATATTGTAATTTTGCTACGTGGAGCTTTTCTTGATCTAGGATCGAATAAGTTTGTCTGTTGCAGTACTGTTGTCTAAGCGAACCACCTTTGGTTTGTTAATGCTTGCCAGTCTGTTTTTTGCCTTCAAACTGTTACATATTTTTTTCAATCTTCTTTTCATTACAACGCTTTTTGCTTATATACATTGATCTTTGTTGGATTTCAGAAGCGGTGGCCTGGAACTAATATCATCCTAATCACGCCTCCTCCTATTGATGAAGATGCCCGCCTTCTGTAAATTTCTTCGACACACGTTACTGTTATTTTTATTTTTTATTTTATTTTATGTTTTTCTGCATGGTTTGAGTAATGACATATAAGTAGAAAATTTCAACTGGAAAACTTACATAAATGATTTGAAATCTTTGAGTCTTATATATCAAACTGTAAGATGTATTAAAGTGGTATCCAATTTGAAATGCCACTACCACGTCTTTCTAATTGAGTGTATTGTATGAGATTTCTTCAAAAAGTACCCTTTTCCATATGATCTTATGCTTTTCATCTTTTATTCTTTTAAACTTCTGTACTCATGCATGATTTGTTTCTTTTTCCTAAAGATTTTTGGTTTGGAACTATAAAGTGACAATGCCGGAACCGAATTTGTTGTTTACCCAAAAAATGTAGGCATCCTTACGTTGAGGACCCATCAGGGTTGTCCGAGAGGACAAATGAGGCAGCTGGTGCTTATGCGAAAGCTTGTGTTGCCATCGCTAGACAATGTGGAATCCAAGTGGTTGATCTTTGGACAAAAATGCAGCAATTTCCCAACTGGAAAAATGCTTATTTGAGGTGTTCACTCTTTGCTTTATTTTCTTGCAACTTTTCACATTATGCAATTGTAATTGTGGACCTGGGCTGGGTCGGTCCCTGGGCCTCTGGGATTTTACACTAGTACCGGAAAGACAATTGATATGATATGGTTTATGCATTTGAATTATTTGAGGTCTTCACTCTTTGCTTCATTTTCATGCAAGTTTTCATTTCTTCATGGACTTGGGCTGAGCTGGTCCCCAAGCCTCTGGTTGTTTTTACACCTGTATCAGGAAGATAATTGATATGATGCATTTTAATTATTTGCTGACCAGACCATTGGCATTGTTGAATATGATCGGCGTCAATTATTCAATTGTATTCCTAGCTTGTTCCAAAAGTTTGAGATTGCCTTCCAATTTTCTGTTGTTAGCAATTGTTGGATCAGCATAAACTCCATTTCTGTAGTTACCAACATAACTCTATTGCTTATTTCCCTTAGTCCTTTTAGTCAATTATTTTGTTCCATTCAAGCAGCCTTTTAAAAGGAGAAGAAAATGAAAATGAAAATGAAAAACATTGGCCGGACAAAAGGCCCGACTTAGATTTTTTTGCCTTGGGCCTACGATGTCAGGATTCAATCACAGGTCTTAGGTGTAATAACCAAAAATTGCATATCCATTTCTGTGCTTTCAGTCTGATTTGGTTTTAAAGTATCTCCTAATTGTGAAGTTTCTTTATTCCTATGAGATATCTCTTAAAGATTTGTTCATAATGCTTTTCTACTATTTTGGATGCAGCGACGGTTTGCACCTAACTCAAGATGGGAACAAGATTGTTTTTGAGGAAGTGATTCAGAAACTGGGGGAGGTTGGCTTGAGTCTGGAAAATCTACCGGTACATCTCCCGCGCTTAATGGAGGAGATCGACCCTAATGACCCCCTTAAGGCTTTTAAGGATTGAATTAATAGGTGGATTATCTTCTACCTCTGTCTCTATGGACGTATTTTCTGGCATAAGTCTTGCAAATAAATGTGCTTTGAAGTGACGATTTCTGTGCTTGATCGTTTATTATTACTGGCATTTGTAACCCTCTTTTGGGGTATATGTCCTTTTGGTAGACATTGCTGTATTTGTAATGCTCTTTTGGGAGAAGAATTTGCATATGGCGAGGGTAGGGAATGTGGGGCTCACACTCCATCCGAACCATCCAAAAATGTTCTTTTCTTTTGGGGTACATGTAAGAGCCAAGGATGGACCAAGGGACTAATAAGATTGCTTGACTTGTCCCACTTGAATATCAAAATTTGTTTAGATCATAGCGGTTTTGTTTCACAAATTGAAAATCGGTTCTTCTAAAATACGCCCAATAGGCGAATAATAAGAAAGAATGAACTATGCCTCTTAAATTAGAAAACAGCCATGTGTACCTATTCCTCATGGCCTATAAGTTAGCTTTTTTTTTGTCATAGTACTGTTTCCTAATTTTTCTGACAGGTCTTAACCTTCTTTATGCCCTTTTGTTTTGAAATCACGCTCCTATTCTATGAAAAAAAATTATGGATACATCACTTATAATATACACCAAGCGGCATGAGCTTTAGCTCAGTTGGCGTGCTCACTGCCTTCCTCAGTGGAGGCGTGAGTTTGAGCCCCACAAGGGGCAGTGCAGGGTCTAGGGTTGTGGACAGCCTCTGGACTCCTTTGTGGACTAGCTCATTAACCTTACTAACTCCCCTTCCCCTGTTGATGTATAACATATGGCAAAAAAAAAAAAAATATATATATATATATATATATATACACCACGCGATTGATAAAAAAAAAAATGCACACCAAACTAATGTGGCTGTGTTTGGTTCTTTTACTTCTTTACAATAGAAAATGATTGTGTGCGAGCGTGCCAGAGAGAGTTTCAATCTCCTCCCTCAGATTAACTTTGGAAAAACCAAATCTAATCAGGTGATTGTGTTTTATTGGTTCAATTACCTCAATTAAGAGGATTTTTCTTAATAAGTGAAGAAATGCAAACCAACAAACTTAGGAAATCAAAGAACAATAAAGAAACAAGATATTTCGATTTATGAATCAAAGATAAACTTACTTTGAAATCGTCTCCAACTTCAAATACAGAGTAACAGAATTTCAAACGGGTGATTGTTACAAGAACAATCGAGATAAAGGTGATTGTTACAAGAACAATCGAGATAAATCCTAACCTACTTCCTAATCTACTTCGAACTGGGTTCGAAATCCTAAACTACTTTGCCAATGAACAAACCAAGCATCAGTTTTTTGATAGTTGTTTGTTGAAGATTTGTCCGGGGCTTGTCACTCTTCAATTTTTTCTATTTATAGACACAGCTTGTGGTTTGAACTTCCCGCTCAATGGATTTAAACTTTGGCTTACTTCAAACTCTAAATCCCACTCTTCGAGTTGGCAGTTATTCTTCCTACACGTCTGAAATTTGAATTATTTCTTTCTCCAAAAGTTTTGAATCTGCACGTTTGTTTAAACGAACTCAACTGATACCATGTTAAGGAAATAACTGCCTTCTAGAAGTATTCCACGTGTTATAACTGCCAATTGCCTTGTTTCACGAGTTTACGCGTGGAGCTTATGTGTTTAGCAGTTAATATTATGGCTTCGAAGCCAATCTTTATTTTAGCAATGGCTTGCAACTGCCAATAACTGTCTTTCCAATTTGAGAAATAATACGACATCGTATTTATTCAGTTTTATCCCTTTAATCCAGTGCATCTCCATCAACAGGTAATTACCAACGTTTGGCAATTTTCATTACGTGTCAATTAATTATTGGATTGGTTAATTTTATATATAAACATACCCCTCCCATTAACATCTTTATTCAAGGGATTTGAATAAGTGTTAATGTGTCTTTTGTCGCTTCCAATTCCTGTAAACTTCCAAAGCAAAAGTTATTGGCATTTTTCGTCACTTCCAATGATACAATTATCATTGGATCTCTACATTCTCATGAGGGATTCATGGATAGTAGGCGGTTAACATCCACGTTCTCCATTTCACCAGAATTTGAATTGTTTCAAACTTAAAATTTTGCCTATAAAAAGCTTAATCACTGGTAAAAATCAATCACCAATTTTCTTTGCAAACTGATTCTCATCTTAATTCAACCATGGCTGATATTTCTAGCACCCAAAATGCCTTTGAAAACTTGGCTCTTAATGACCCAATCCCTGTTGATACTAGAAACGTTGTCACCAATCGTTGGTGAGATTCGAAGGGATCGATCTTACATAGTGGCTCAAGTAGAAACTTCTGAGCCTATTGACCCATGGAATCCTCCAACTTCCCCTACTCAAAAACCCTTTCTATGGGGTTTACCATCTGAAATAGTGGTGGTAAAAATGGATGATCCTGCTGGCTACAAAGGTTGGAGCCACTATCGCTCGTTAGCTATGAGCAGACATTTATCCCCTTTCATCAAACGAGATCCTAACATAATGTTGCTTGATAGTCTCGTTGCCACTTGTCTTACTCTTGCATTCTTTAGAGTCCATGAAGATGAAGGGTCAGGTTTTGCTGGCAATGGAGAACTTAAGCAAAAGGCCAGTACTCAATTTATATACTGATTACATGAGGTTCGAAAGCCTCATTTCGAAGGAAATTTCATTCATCCTGCCAATCTTCCTCTTCGAGACCTTCCCGACAACACAGATTGGTTCCAAGAGTTAAAGAATATCAAGTTCGATCCCACTCTTTTCCATGCTGACTTTTCTTATTCTCTTTACCCACAATCTGACTCTGTCAAAGCCAAAGAACTATTGGCTGCTTTTGCCTTTTTGGACATAGGAATTCTTGAGGAGGATGTACCTTACAAGAATTTCCTATGGGCTTGTGAGACTCTGCAATGTAACCTCCAAGCTAGTGCTTTTCTTCCTTCTTTTTTGAGTCGGCTTCCTATGCTTCGAATGTGGATGAAGAACAACATTGCTGCCTTTGGGTTTAATCAAGATCTCCATGATTATGAAGTACTTCATGATCAAGTCTCTAAGCTTCATAAAAAGATGGAAAACCTGAAAGGGGACTCCTTCGAAATGCTCGCTGGTGCTTCTAAGAGGCTTCGAAGGAGATTTAGGAGCCGTATGAAAAGGAATGCTCTTAAGTTGGCCAAGTTCAAAGTCAAAGCCAAAACCCTGGTTCTGAAAATCAGGCCATTGATTGAGAAAAAAACTCAAAACAGATGAAGAAAACAGGGTTAAAATGATGGAAAAAGAATTTTTCAGTTTCACTTGGACAAGATTCCATGCCTTAGTGACTTGGAGCTTTCCTCACTATTTCCAAGTCATTCCTACTCCAATAGTTGTTCCATCACCAGTAGATGCTTAGTTTCTCCTCTATGTAATAAGATTTTGTAGCATGTAATTTCCTTATGTTTTAATGAAGTATTAGTTCTTTCTATGGCTTGTTTTGCACTTTCTAATGCTTTTCGAAGCACTTAAAAATGTTATAAACCAATTCAAACTCATTGTAAAAGGAACACAACAAAATATACTTTATGATTTTCAACCCAATGAAGTGGTTTGAAACATATTATATTTCTTGAGATAGAAATTGTGTGATAAATAAAGGGTAAAATTTAGATTTGGGACATAAATAAGACAGACCCAATTATCCTTAACCAATATTTGACCCGAACCGATATATCGTTTCCTCATAACGTATAAATCTAACTAAAGCCAAAGAGTTGGCCTCTTCGAACTTTGTCTTGGATTCACATCCAAGCAGCCTCATCTGGTAAATTGTCTGATTCATAATCAAATGCTTGTTTAAGCTTAGAATTCAACTCTGCTAATTCTCCAATTTCCAATACGTTGGATGGAGGGGTGGCAGTTTGTGCAATTTCACTCAAAGGGATGATTTCAGGCTTATACATTTCTGCCTCTGCACAATTTGCTGAAGTGCTGAAGGGATGTGGGTCTGCTTTCACCTCTTCGACCCCCACTTCTTTCCCATTTTCATATTTCACAATCATTAGGGCTTGATGCATTGAAGATGGAATACAGTCATTAACACAAAGAAGGCTGTATCAGTTTCTTCTTGGCCAACTTTCAGGCGTATAGAAACAATTCCTTTGGGGTTTTTACTTTCACCAATGAATCCAGCGATGGATGTGCTTGTTCGGATCAATCGAACCTTTTCTTTTCCCAACTTCTTTAAAGTCCTAGAAGGTAGAATGTTTACTGCTGCACCATTATCAACCAAAACTCTATTCAACAAAATCTCATCAAATAATGCAGATATGTATAATGGTTTCAAATGGTGCCTCATATCATTCGAAGGTGATTTGAAAGGATAAGAAAGATCAGCACAATTCAAATCAACAATCAAAGGATACTCAGAACCAGTATCTGTATCTGGAACAAACACTGCTCTTTCTTTAGATGTCACCTCTGGTTCTTCAATAGCATTAGCCATAACCATAAGTTCTTCTTCTTCTTCTTCTTCTTTTTCCTTTTGAATCTTGGATATCAAAACTCCCCAACCATCATTCCAACCATTATCATATGTAAGATTATATTCCTCATCACTTGATACATCAATGACCTCCATAGGAGCAACTTTTGGTTGTAATGCTCTTCGAACTGGTGAGCAGTCTGGTCCAAAAGATCCAAAGTTAACAAATGAAGGAGTTACCACGTTAATTTGAACTTCAGGTAAAGTCCCAAACTGAATGGTCCTATTTTCCTGCACTGATAACTCTACTCCAACTTCTGATGTGTTCATTTTTTTAGAAAACTTTGCTACAGAAGTTTCCATAGGGAAAAATGTTTCAACATGGGATGAATTTGTTCCTCCACCTTCTCCCTGTTCCACTATCATGGCTTCTAATAAACTAGATTGATAGTTTGCCAGGGAATTTGGTGAAGTTGGACTATTTTGAGGCACTCCATTGTCCATTCTTGCAGCCAAGCGTTCTAGAGTTTCCCTTGCTGATTGAGTAAACCCCCTTCGAAGAGATTCCTTAGAATCTTCTCTTTGAAGTCTGTTAAACCTTGGGTTGAACCTATCACCCCCATTAGGATTCCCCTTAGAGGCATATTCCTCCATTTGGAAACTGATATACCTCCTTTGTAATTTCCTCTTCTGTGTTCTTGTCAACATAGGAATCATTTGAGGGGCTTTGGTCTTTAGATCTCTAACCACTACCCATTGACTATTAGGAGCACTTGGAGGTTTAACCATTTTGTTCCCAATTTTCGAAGAAGTTTTATATTCTTGGAAGAGTTCTAGTTTGACCTTTTTTAGAAACCAATAAGGAATTCCTTTTACCAAGGTAAACTGTTCCTCTTCTCCTTTATTTCTTTGGCCCATTGGGGTCTTTCCAGTGTTAACCTTCTTCAAAGGAGGATAATCCCTCTTCGAAGCCGGTGGAACTGGACTAGAAGGTGCGTTTCTTTTTTATACTGACCAAGGCCTCTCATTTTTCCCATGATTTGGACTTATCCAGGGTTTCCTCTCATTATTTTGATCCAAAGATTTTCTTTCCATCCTTTTTGGAAAGAAATTAACCCCCTGTCTATCCAAATCTTTGAAGATCAAATAATTGGCCCTGCATTCCATGCACAAACATTCCAAAAAAGATGCCTCAAGCATGGGAAGATGAGACTGCTTAAAACCTCCTTTAGAAGCACTTCCTGATGCAGTGCTTTGCCAGTAAGCCTTCTCATCATCATTTCGAAGTTGGCCAATTTTTGACTTTCCTCTACCAAACTGTACTGAATTCATTTCCACTTGCACTTGCTTGTTCTGCCACATTTCCTTAATAGTTTTGGCCAGAGATGTTGGCACATTAGTGTTAGCAGTCACTTCTTCAATCTTTGGGAATGGATTAGCATCAATCCCCATAGCCTTTTCTGGAAACATGATTCTTCCCTTCTTGATCTGCTCCTGAATCCTATCACGGAAAACATTACAATTCCTAGTGGAATGAGTCCAGGAAGCATGCCATTTGCAATAACTCTTCCCTTTTGTTTCTTCCAAAGTTGGAAGTTTAATATTTTCAGGCAGTTTGATAAACTTTTTCTTCAAAAGGTAATCAAAAATTTCATCTGCTTTTGAAACATCAAATGAATATGCTTTACTAAATGCTTTCTTGTTGGTCCTTGGCGTTATGGAAGAGTCCTTTCGAACTGGACATTCACACACACAAGGATCATGCTCAATAATTTCAGCAGCATCAATTTCATAAGTGGACTCTTTATAATAGGTTGAATAAGAAGAGTTATTTCTATCAACATTTTCTTCTAGCAAAGATTCATATCTTGATGCTTTGTAAGTTAAATCAACCAAATCCCTAAATTCAGTAGAATCGAATTTCTTCCTAAGTTCTCTACTTAAGCCATCTTGTGCTATTCTCACAAACTCAACCTCTGGTAATTGAAGTTTACACCTATTTCTGGCCCTTTTAAATCTAGCAATAAATTGAGTAGCCTTTCATCAGGCTTCTACTTGAACTGACTCTGGTGTCAAGTTGGACTATCATTCGAAGGCTGTCCCTGTTAAAGAATTAGAAAACAATTTCAACTTAATGAACCCATTATTGCCTAATTCCCCACACTGAGCAGTGAATCTAGCAACATGTTCAGTTGTTGATTGTTTTCCATCTCCATGGAATAAAGTGAAATCTAGGATTTTAAACCCCCTAGGGACTTCGAACTGTCTACCTATCCATTCTGGATAAGGCTTTCTATAAATTTGAGTTTGTACCCCCCGGTTTAAAGGTCCATAAACTTCTTGCATGAGACATAATATTTCATCTCAAAGGGCTGGGCGTTCCCCTAAAGGTACCCTTGGATTAATAGGCGGTTCCCAAGTGACATTTCTAGGCATGTGATCTTCTGAAAATCTCTGATAAGGATCATCAAAAGGCCTAGGTTGCCTGAAACCTCCTTCCTGTTTTGCAAAAGGTTCATAAATGTAGTTCGAATGTACCCTTCTCATCTCTGGTATTCCTGAATACTTAGAAATCCCAATCTCTAAATTAGGCCTTTTTGCACTAGTCCTATCCTTTTCATTAAAATAATTTCCAAGAGTATACATGTACTCATCAAACCCGTAATCATTGTTTCTAAAACCCTTGTCCTCATTTACACCATCAAAGTTTGGTTCGAATGGGATATTAGTGTTTTGTTTGAACACTTTCTTAGTTTTAGGAGTTTGATAATCATGAGTTTTTGCAGGTTCATACCAAGATTCTGGTATATCGTCTACATCTATAGGCTCTTTTCCAAGCCTTGACTTAAATTTGCTTGTACTAGCCTCTCCTTTATCCTTCTCAAATGAAGGCAAAGGATTATTTCTAAGCCCTGATTGCTCTTCCAATTTTTGTAACATAAGCTTTTGGGTCTGAGCCAATTCTTTGAATGTAGCGATTATTTCAGCAAACTAACTAGATGACAAATTCCCTCCAACTTCTGGATTATTTGGATCATCAACATGCATAGTTTTATTATTCCTAGTATTCATTCGAGAAGTTTGGCCAATTCCCGTATTTAAGTCTTGACCAGTACGAGTCTCTGGTCCTATTTGAAGGACTTCGACTTGCTCATTCTTTTTAGAATTAGCATTATTCTCATCTTCTGGCGTTTGGCCAACCTGAGAATCATCTGCTTGTTTCCTAAGTTTTGGAGCCATTCAACACTTTCAGGAGTCCCACCGGGCATGCCAAGAAAATGTGTTTGGTTCTTTTACTTCTTTGCAATAGAAAATGATTGTGTGCGAGCGTGCCAGAGAGAGTTTCAATCTCCTCCCTCAGATTAACTTTGGAAAAACAAAATCTAATCAGGCAATTGTGTTTTATTGGTTCAATTACCTCAATTAAGAGGAATTTTCTTAATAAGTGAAGAAATGCAAACCAACAAACTTAGGAAATCAAAGAACAATAAAGAAACAAGATACTTCGATTTATGAATCAAAGATAAACTTACTTTGAAATCGTCTCCAACTTCAAATACAGAGTAACAGAATTTCAATCGGGTGATTGTTACAAGAACAATCGAGATAAAGGTGATTGTTACAAGAACAATCAAGATAAATCCTAACCTACTTCCTAATGTACTTCGAACTGGGTTCGAAATCCTGAACTACTTTGCCAATGAACAAACCAAGCATCAGTTTTTTAATAGCTGTTTGTTGAAGATTTGTCCGGGGCTTGTCACTCTTCAATTTCTTCTATTTATATACACTGTTTGTGGTTTGAACTTCCCGCTCAATGGATTTAAACTTTGGCTTACTTCAAACTTTAAATCCCACTCTTCGAGTTGGCAGTTATTCTTTCTACACGTCTAAAATTTGAATTATTTCTTCCTCCAAAAGCTTTGAATCTTCACGTTTGTTTAAACGAACTCAACTGATAACATGTTAAGGAAATAACTGCCTTCTAGAAGTATTCCACGTGTTATAACTGCCAATTGCCTTGTTTCACGAGTTTACAAGTGGAGCTTATGTGTTTAGCAGTTAATATTATGGCTTCGAAGCCAATCTTTATTTTAGCAATGGCTTGCAACTGCCAATAACTGCCTTTCCAATTTGAGAAATAATACGACATCGTATTTATTCAGTTTTATCCCTTTAATCCAGTGAATCTCTATCAACAGGTAATTGCCAAAGTTTGACACTTTTGATTATGTGTCAATTAATTATTGGATTGGTTAATTTTATATATAAACAGGTTGATGGAAAAAAATTCATTTTTTTGGGGTGGGCTCCACAGTAGGTTTATTCTCATATGTCGTATTAGTTTGATGTGCATGAGTAGTGTACCATACCATTTTTCGTTTTCTATATCTATATAACAACGTCAAGTACTGAAAATGTCCAGCGGCTTGTTGCCGAACCCAATTTTGAGTCTCATACGAATAATCCAAATGGTACATTAATTTAAATATAATTTTTTGAATGACATTACAAAAAATCAGCTCAGTTTATGTGTGGTTGATCTAAACTTTATGTTTTATTCAGAGATAAGGGGTGGCAAAGTGAGCATAAAAAAGCAACAAGTGTCTGATTATGAAGTCGCATGTTCAAATTCTGCTGACGCCAACCATTCCAAACCTTGGGGCCACCGAAAGTTATTTTTTATCATTACCTTCAAAGTCTTGAAATTAGTCAATCTGCAAACAAGTTGGCCGACACCTATTATTAAAAAGAGGCAAATTCTAAAGTCAGTCTATTTGTCTAACATTAAGGTTTAAAAATATATTAAAATGTATAGAAAAGTATGACAATTTATTAAAATATGTGAAAAATATGCAGAGATGCGTATATTTTTATTCTATTTGTGTGCCTATTGTCAGCCTATCCAAACGGGGAGCAGCGAGAAAAGTGGGTTAAAAAGTAGGGTTAATGACCTGGACACCCCCTGTACATATACGTTTTCCCCCAAACACCCCCTGTAAGCAAAAAATCTACGACGACACCCCCTCTAAGTATACGTTTTCCCCCATCCCTACCTTCTCATAGGGTCAAGACCCCCTACCGTTAAATTTTTGGCAAAAATATGACATGATCTACCCAATATACCCCTACCCACTTCCCCCCATTTACGTGAAATGAAGTAAACCCTAGCCCCCCAAATACCCCCAAATAAACCCTAGCCCCCAAAAATGTGAAACTCATCTCTCTCTCTCTCTCTCTCTCTCTCTCTCTCTCTCTCTCTCTCTCTCTCTCTCTCTCTCTTTCCTCTCTCTCTCTCTCTCTCCCCTCACGTTATCCATCCTCTCTCCCTTTGTCATCTGAACCTCTCAATGTCGTCCTCTTCTACAGGCGCTTCTACAGGTGCAACTACAGCTGCAACCAACCAAGAAGGGTATAAATTCCTTTGTGAATGCAACCTAAGGGCTCCACTACGAACGGCTCTCACTGAGGAAAATGTGGGTAGACGATTTCTTGGTTGTGGCAACTACAAGGTAATGTCTATTAGTTCAATATATTTCGTGGTTGTTTAATCGATTTCTTGGGTGCAAGGTAATGTCTACTTCAATATATTTCTTGGTTGTTTAATCGATTTCTTGGGTACATGGTAACGTCTGTTGTTAATCGATTTCTTGGCTACAAGGTAATGCCTATTGTATTGTTTTGATTCTTTGGATTTCTTGGATTCTTTGGATTAGAAAATAGAAAATTTACTACAACGATTTCCTGGATTCTTTGGATTAGAAAATAGAAAATTAATTTTTGTTTTGATGACCATAATCTGTAATGTGCATTCTATTTTTATTTTATTTTTTATTTTTGTATTTGTAGGGTGAAGGTGGAAAAAAATGCAATTTTTTTGACTGGTTTGATCCCGAAACATGCAAGAGAGGGAAGGAGTTTGGCAATTGGATTGTAAAGAAAAATCAAGATTTGCAGAAGATAATTCAAAATTTGCATGATCAATGTAAACAACAAAGGAGGGAGATGGAACATGGGTTGCTAGTGAAGATGGAAGAGTGGAAGAGGAAGGAAGAATGGTATGTGATGAAGATAAACTTGATGAACCAAAAAATAAAGGACATTGAAGATCACTCCACACTCAAGAGAGAAGAGTGGAAGAACAAGGAGGCTTGGAATGCATTGGAGATGGAAGAGGTGGAAGCAATGAATGGGGGTTTGAAGTTGAAGTTGGAAGAGATGGAAGCAAGGAATGATGGTTTGGTGAAGAGGAACAAAGCAATGAAGGAGGATATTGAGTACGCTAATCTAAAGGTAAAATTGTTGATTGCAATGGTGGTGGCCTTAGTTGGCATAGGGTTTGTGTATTTTGGTGGTGAAGGAATTTGGGAAAACAAAATGAAGGCATTACCTTGAAATGTGTTGTGTTATTTAACAGTTTGTATGGGTTAATGTATTATGTGGATAAGATGTGGCACTTTGTTTGTGATTATCTTTTGTACTCTTTTTGGACTAGGGATTTCAAGGATTCAGTACGCAGAAAGTTGGTGGGTTATCTTATGTATTATGTGATTTACCTCTTATTAATTATAAGTTGGGTTATGCCATTCATGGTCAAGGTGGTTGATGTGTCCATTATGCATCTTAAAGTGAATATATTTTGTGTGATAATTGACCGTGGCAACAATTAAGGACACCCTCGATAATTTTATGAAGTTTGGAGCCTTTTATGGTCCCAAAGTTACAATTGAAATGTTCAAAAAGTCCCCAAGTCTTAATTTGGTTGGCTACAAAAATTGGCTGAAAAACCCAGGTCCTATCGATAGGACTTATTCTCCTATCGATAGGAGAACTCCTTTGCACACGGATGGCCAATCTGATCCTTCTCCTATCGATAGGACTAATTCTCCTATCGATAGGACTTCACTGCTTCACAAAAACGGCCAGACTGATCACTGTCCTATCGATAGGGCCATTTCTCCTATCGATAGGAGTTGCTTGGTAGAAAATGATGGCCAATCTGATCACTGTCCTATCGATAGGGCCATTTCTCCTATCGATAGGAGTTGCTTGGTAGAAAATGATGGCCAATCTGATCTATCTCCTATCGATAGGACCAATTCTCCTATCGATAGGACTTCACTGCTTCACAAAAATGGCCAGACTGATCACTGTCCTATCGATAGGGCCATTTCTCCTATCGATAGGAGTTGCTTGGTAGAAAATGATGGCCAATCTGATCCCTCTCCTATCGATAGTACCAATTCTCCTATTGATAGGAGATGCTCAAAATATGATCTTCGCCCGTTCGTTCTCAACTTGACTTGGGCCTTTGCTCGGGCATGCTTGGCCTTCCTCCATGACTTTTCTCGTGAATTTCTCGGCACCGTAGCAGCGTGCCACGTGTCCTTGGACCTTGGGTCACGGATTGACTCGTGTTCGAGCCATGGCACCAAAGAGATGCTTTATTCTTCCGAAAAACCTGCGAACAACAAAAACACAACCTACGCGCAATATCAATCAAATAAAACATGTTATGCGCATGTGTGTGACAAAAACAAGGTAGATAAGCCCCTTTATTTACACTATCGGGGGCTTATCATACTAAACAATATTAAGTTATAAAGGGCATAGTCCAATAGCATATGGTTCTCTTATTGGTTTGGCACTTATAAGGTAGTGATATCTGAACTCTCAATCGCTGTTAAAAAAAAAAGATCTGAAGTCTCAAGAAGTGGATATCCATTGAATAAGTTTTGCACGTAAGGCCACTAGTGCCTTTGTTTTTCAATATCCCGAAATTTTACAAGGAAGAGGTATGAAGTGTAGAATTTTTGTAGACCATTACACCAATCTGCAAAATGATCTGGGCACTGCTAGGAAGTAAAAAAATAATTTCGACAGGGTCTCCCTGCTTTTTGGACTAGCCCGACGCGTTGCGTCTCAAACAAACAACAGCAACCAACCAAATATGGTACTAATAGCAGCAGTAGCATGTATGACAAAGATGAGGGGACAAATAGCAACTTCACCTACTAAGTTAACCATTACAAAATACAGTTCCAGTTTCGTACTAAGTCAACCATTACCAAATACCAGTTAACCAATGAAAACAGTAGCAGATAACAACACCAAACAAAACGTGAAACCATTACCATTACAGTTCCAGACATGTACTAGGTTAACCATTACATTAGTAGTTAACCATACCCTATTGTCATCCACACACCATTACACCAAAAACAGCCCTGTTTTAATTGATTATCAGAATTTGAAGGACTAATAAATACTACTAATAATATAGTAGAACTTCTATTGTGTTGATCCCTTACTACTGTGCAAGATACCATGTGCAACTCTTCCTACATGCCACCTTGGTCTATTTGGTAGTTGACTGACAGTCTTATACTGAACTGGCTGCCCAGTTCTGAATGCTCCCCTCCCTACTCCTAATTGATTTCCACCTCTTGCCGTTGCATTAGTTGTCCTAGTTGTTGTCACTGCCCTCTCTCCACTAGTAACTGTCTTTCCTCCTCTTCTCAGTGACCTCCCTTTTGTTGTTGCAACTCCTCTAGGCTGAATAAATTTAAAATAGCAATAGTTATTAAATATGACACAACTAACTTAATATGCCAGTTACAAAAGTTTCATTAAATAACAACTTACTTGTGATGACTGTGCACTTCCACTTGTTGCATTATCTCTTAGTTGTGATGAATTTCCCATTGACCTTGTTACAACTCCTCTTGCCCTTGTTCCATCTCCTTTTGTCCTTGTTCCAACTCTTCTTGCCTTTGTTGCAATTGCAGTTCCCCTACCTCTTGCACTTGTTGCCCTCCTTGGCTTCAATGATGACAAGTAAAAAAAAAGAAGGTAAAAGGTAAGTCACAACACATACGCATATTGGCATTTACATATACTATAGAGTAAGAAGTAATAACCTGTGATGACTCTCCCTCGTCAAACTGAGATGATACAATAGCTTTGCAACTTCTAACATTGTGACCAACAGTTTTGCATTTGCTGCACCTCATTACCTCAGGTTTCTTCCTAATCCAAATCCTCTTGTTTGGATTAGGGTTGTTAGTCTCATCTTCACCTCTCCTCCTTAACTTCCTAGGTCTGCCTGTTTTCCTCCTATATGGTGGAGGCATTATGTCATCATATTCTGTTCGCAGCCAAGTAGACTGATCCGGGACTGGGTTAATGAGATAGACATAAGAAGCTTTGAATGTTTCTGTATGGTAGTAATAGGAAACATAGTCCTCATGTATGACCCTATCCTTTATCATTGCAGCACAAGCATGTGTACAAGGTACACCTGTGACATCCCATTTCCTACAACTACAAGTCTTTTTCTCAAGGTCCACAATAAATGACATCAAAGGACTACTTACTTCAAATTTCTGTGGGGAAGCATATATGACAGAGTATTCCCCAGCCCACTCCTTAATAAACTCTAGTTTCTTGCAAATGTTAGGGCATATCTTGGATGTAAACTTCTCAGAGAATTTGGTTCTCTCAACATACCTTTGCATGACATACCTTCTAAGACCTTCCAACATTGTAAGAATCGATTTGTCCCTGACCTCTTTAATTGCATTGTTGAAAGACTCAGATAAGTTGTTCACCATTCTGTCAATTTGTGCCCTTGGACTATATTGACATCTGGCCCAATGCTCAATTGGCTCCCTCAACAACCAGTCATGTGCCTCGTTTGACATTGCCTTCAACTCCCTCATCTTTGTTTCAAATTCTGCTACTGTATAAGCACTTGCTGCCCCCCACATGAGGTCCTTCAACTCTTTGCCTTTGAATACCTTTTGGTAGTTGGAGTACATGTGCCTGATGCAGAACCTGTGTTCCACACCAGGGAACAACAAGTCCATAGACTCTGTAAGTCCCTGCACAAATTACAAGCATTAGATATGAAAATCAAAAAATGAACATCAAAGGTGAACAACATACAAAGTTAACTTGCCTTTTGTCTATCAGATATGAAAATTCATCCCTTGTCGGCAGGCTTTCCAATAACATCAGTCAGTATCTCCAAGAACCAACTCCAGCTATCCTTCAACTCAACTTCCACAACGGCCATTGCAATAGGGTACATTTGGTTGTTAGCATCTCTGCCAACAGCATGCATCATTTGCCCCCCATATGGACCTTTCAGAAAACACGCATCTAGACCAATAATGGGCCTACAGTTGCCTACAAAGCCTTTTTCTTAAGCATCAAACATAATGAAAATCCTTTGAAATATAGGGTTTTTATCCACCCAAGGCCTATCAACCATAATCTTTGCACAACTCCCAGGATTCTCCCTTCTTAAGACCTCACAGTAGTCATATAACCTCTTGTATGTATCACCATACTTCCCTTCCACTATCTCTTGAGCCTTTCTCTTGCCCTATATATTTTTTTTTTTTGAAACATCTAAGTATAACTTTCTTCTGACATCATTTTGTACTGCCTCAACCTTCCAATTAGGGTCATCAATAAAGTTGTTCAAATACGTTCCGGCCAACCACTTGGCGGATGGCCTTTCATACTTCCTCCCACACGTGTGTTTGCCCTTGATGGTTTTAATTTGGAAGGTTGTCGTGTCACCGACCGTTGATGCATGAAGCCTCCACTTACATGAATATTCATCCTCTGGTTCTGAGCACTTGACAGTTACCCTCTTCGATTCATTTTTATGTATTTGAAGTCACATCCATTCTTAAGGTGGTACTCTTTCAAAAATTTCCTAAAAACCCTTACATTTGGAAACAACATAAGAGGAATAAGTTTAGGATTTTTCATGTCCCTTTCCTCCACTAACTCCGGATACTTAACCTTGGCCTTCCCCCTCCTTTTGCTCCCCTCATCATCTGAGTCATCAAAAGTTTCAAGACTCTCAACTGATGAGTCACTATTACCCTCCCCTTCCTCATTCTCCCCCACTATGACACCTATCCCCAAATCCTCCGAAGCCTTTCTACTTGTTCCTCCAATGACACCCTCATTCCTCTCCCTTGGTATGCCATGTACATTATCACCCCAATCTTCATCATCAGATGATGAATCCCTCAATCCACTACATGCATAGTCACCGTCAGTATTGCTATCGCTGCCCCTATCACTGTCAGACCGACATGGTTCGTCATCTCCAAGATTCTCATCTTCTTCATCTTCATCTTGATCTTCACCTTGTTCATCCTCATCTTCATCTTCATGACCCGGAAAATGTGGATGTGTAACATAACAATGTACTTGATCTACACCCTCATAGTGAGCAAACATCTGTTGCATCTCACCCTCATTTTGCACTTGAACTAACCCATCCTCCAAAGTACGGCCAGGTTTTAAATATTCAAATGTGTAACCTGGCAGACACTCGTACTGATTAAGTATACCCACCAACTCAAAGTATGGAAAAGTACGTGGCATTCTAGTATACCCCACCTGCCCATGTACATATCTCTTTGGATTGAATACAAATTTTCCACGAACATTGATGTGCAGGGTTAGCATTTCATCAGCCATCTGCAATTACCAAAGCAAAAAACAAAGATACAAAAATCAGTGGTCAACTTCAATGTTATGAGGGCACAAAACAAGCATGAGGGGACCACATTTTTTTACATAAGGGGGCCACATTTTTTTACAATTTGCATGTGAATAGGTAAGTGGGCAGAGAATGTTCTATAAATGGGCACAAATCAATGTTACATGCTCTCAAACAATTGACATCAGTTAGGTATAAAATACAAATATGGAATAGAGTTAATAATAATATGAGGTCAGTGCTTTGAGGGAACCACAAATATCAAATACAATGGGGGTCAATGGGGTCAAATGATTGGTGGAATATCAGGATAGAAAACCAATGTTTGGTTGCTTTCAAAGTCGTGTACTTACATTTCACAAAGACAAGGACCACAGGTAAAAGGCAGTTGGGTGTGGTGGGGAATCACACGACCAAAATAGGCATTTGTCATATTCTCATGTTTAAACCCTAACTTCTAGATGGGGAACAAATCATAAAGAATGTTTAAACCCTAACTTCCAGATGGGGAACAAAGCATAAAGAATGTTTAAACCCTAACTTCCAGATGCGGAACAAAGCATAAAGAATGTTGCAATAAAAAAACTCTGACTTCTTCGATCAAGATGGGGAACACAAACCGAGGTTCAAAAAATATGGAAAAAGAGGGAAGAGGGCGAATACCTGTAAATGATTTCGAATAAACCCACAGCTTTTCGATCCCACAACTTTCCAAAGCTTTTCGATTAGGGTTTCATGCTTTACAGTTGCTGCTGAATGGAGAGCGAACAGAGAGAGATAGAGAGAGAGAGAGAGAGAGAGAGAGAGAGAGAGAGAGGAGAGGGGGGTTTTACGGTGTTGTTGATGTTGGTGCCAGATCGGAGAAGAATGAGTAAGGGTTGGTTTTCATCATCGTAGAGAGAAAGAGAGAGGAGATCACGTCATTGTTAGAGATAGAGTAGCCCACCGATATTTTTAGTTGGAAAATGGAAATTTTTCGTTAAGTGTTAGTGTATATACTAGAGGCGAGGCTAAAATGGTCATTTCACACTTTCCGTTAACAGAGTTAGAGGTCCAAAAATTTAGATACTTAGAGGAGGTGTCGTCGTAGATTTTTTGCTTACAGGGGGTGTTTGGGGGAAAACGTATACGTACAGAGGGTGTCCAGGTCATTAACCCTAAAAAGTATGTCTTTTGTAAAAAATTTCAAACCTGTTAGTGCTCTAGCTTTTACCTGGAGTATTCTCCGCCTCATAGAATTGTATACATTTGTAGTTTTGTACGACTATGTTTTATATTTAGCCTTTTGAAATGAACAAGGATACACAAATGTATTTATAATTAGTGATCCTATTTTTGTAATAGTATTTGTTGATCAAATACTTTTTATGTTAGTTTTTCTTGTGCAATTATTGGCAAAATTGATATTGCTTTTTATTACAATCTTTCAAGTTTGCCACCCATTGTTAAAATCTTGCATCCGTCCTTGCTCAGGAGAAAGGTGCATGCATATCTTTTACTTCTTCCTTAAAATTGGTTTTCCCTAAAAAACCGAGTTATATTACTAATTTTGTTAACAATTTTTTTGTCAAATGAAAAACATATAGGAAAAAGTGTTTTTCTTCCATTGTTGTTCTTTTAACTTGTTCTATTAGACTTATTTCGAGCACAAAATTCGTACTAGCTACACAAAGCCTTTGGTTTTTATGCTCTAATTAGAAATCCCTCTCTAGGGCTTAGGCTTAGGGTTCATAGTGAATTAGAAGACTCTACAGACCTAGAACAATTCTATAAAGTGGAGAGAGAGAGAGAGAGAGAAAGAGAGAGCAAATTGGTAGAATATCACGGAAAACGTGACAATGACTAAGAGCATCTCCAACTGTCTCTCTACTTCACCAATCTAAGCTAATTGCCGAGACAAATCACCCCAATCTAGTCCCTATAGTGGCAGCATCAACCTTGTCATTTCCTAATCCGATACAATACCTTGCCAACCTTGGCAAGATCTAGCGAGACATTGTACACTCGGTAGCTACCTTCTCTCTCCTCTCTCTCTCTCTCTCTCTCTCTCTCACACACACACACACACACACACACACTCTCTCTCTCTCTCAGATGGAAGACGAACAGAGCATCACTGGTCGTTGTCATCGTTCACTCATCTGTATCATCGTCATCGTCAGCTTGATAAAGCTTTGACAATGGTCTAGGAACTTCATCAAGAAAAAACCAATCACCGGGAAAAAATGAGTCGTTGGAAACTTGATCCTAAAATCTTTTTGATGCCAAATTCTAGTAGCTCTCGTCGACGCAATCTCATTGGTGCAATTCCCATCACTGATGGAGTGGTATATATGGAGCTCTCACGCGCCAGCCAAAGGCCGCGCATGAGTGAAAGTGGATCTCACTCTCTACGGGTGGTCCATGTAAGGACCCGTATGAAAAATAACTTTTTGGAAAAGTTTCGTTTTGGCCGATAAAAAGTCCCAATAATTGTTCCTTGAATTTTTCTAATCACAATGGTATAATTGGAAGTTATATTGGAAGTGTGTGGGGGAAGTTTGTAATAAAAGAATAAAACACTTTCTCCCTCCCTCCCCCAACCCGTTGGCTCCCTCTCTCTCTCCTCCCTCTCGACCATTTTTGCTCCACCAAGCTCAAATCTCTCTCTCCTCACTCAAACACTTTAAGAACCAAGGCCATTTTCGGGTTCTACGCACTCTACAGAGCTTAGGTTGCCGTGTATACACACCGAGAGCTCCACATTCGGGTTTTGAAGGTTTCTATACCTAGGGTTTCTTTTCTCCACCATTTTCAAGCAAAGCCTTGAGGTAAGGGAACAATTTCTACTCTCTCTAATGGTATGCTTATGATTTGTTGCATATAGTTAGTTCTAGACCTCAATTTCCTTGAATTTCATGTGTTTACCCAATTTGTGTGCGTTTTCCCATTTTGATTCTTTGATCCATGAAATTGTTTGTTGTTTGGTGAAATTGGGAGTGAAATTGACCTCCCTCCATGTTTAATTGTTACATAGCATCTCCAATTTGAGTATAACTATCTCATTTGTGATTGGGTTGAAATTCCACATTTTCACCTGAACTGTTACTGTTCATATGTTGCTGCCTCTGTAATTTCTAGCCACTGGCCCTGTTTTTGAGGTGGTCTTTGGCCACCCTTTGATGTCCGTTCGGTCCCCGGTCGTTTATTCTTTCATAAAATCAACTTTTGACATCACTTTCAACCATGTTTTAACTCGAGAACTATGGTTTGATAAACAAATATGTCATCTTATCTCACATGAACGTTTGTTGGTTTTTAGAAAGCATGTGTGGGTGTGTGCGTAGCACATTTCATTGAAAGGTGTGAAGAGTGAAATGAACTTAGAGAAAATGGATTTTGAATGGAATATTGGGAAATGAGATCTTTCAAACCAATATCATCATTTGACAAATTTTTTTATTATAAAGGCACGCAGAGCCTATGGAATCTGACAATGGAATGAGGGGCCCACAAAACCCGACAGAGGCACGTGGAGCCTACAAAATCCGACAGAGGCACGCAGAGCCTATGGAATCCGGCAAAGGAATTAAATCCCAAGTATTAATGAAATGATGATTTTCTTTAATGAAAGAGGTGAGAAATGAGATTTTTGAACTATCAATTTTGTTTTGTCAAAACTCGATATGTAAACTTGATTTTAGACTTGTGTGATCGACTTGGATAGTTGGATGTAATGAAAATGGATATGTGGGTGGTGTTTGGGTAGTTAGGAAATATTTTGAACATATGGTTTGTTGGTGGATACTTGGCAATCATTTGGGTACTTTGGTGACTCCAAATCCTTTCCCTAATAATTTGGTTACTGCTACTCACATTGGTTTATCCATTTGACATATCATTGTTTTCATGTGCATATATCACATTCATACACTTAGCGTTAGTAGAATAGTTCTCCTACAAGTGCGTGTGCTTACCCTATTCATGTTTAGGTACCCAGCTTTGATCGTGCATGGCTTGGATAATGAGTATACATGACATAGAGTTAATTTATTCATCTTCTATGCATTAAATTTTCTTTTGGGGAATGATAATGGCTCTGTATGGTTGATAATTTTGGGAAGAATATTTTTGAGATAGTGTTTGATAAGTTTTTGGAAAAAGTAATAATTAAAGAGATGTGTAATAATTGGAGAAAGATAGAGAAAGAAATGAGAATAATGATTGGAAAGAGGGATATGAGTAGAGAAAGAAATATGATTAATTATTGGAGAGATGAGAGATGATGAAAAAATCTTTTTAAAATTTTTTTTGGAAATGTGAAGTGGACAAAGTGATTGTCCTTTTGTAATGAATGTTAGGGCTGTACTCGAGCTAGCTCCAGCTCTTGATAAAATAAATATTCTAAGAAAAAAAACTATTTTTTAAATCTTTGTTCTTAAAGGACCCAAGTTACTTGTGCTCAAGCTCATCGACAATCGTAACATTTTTTATTTTTCATAACTTTTCAGAACTATGATTCATCACATTTTGGTGTGTCTTGTAAATTTTATAAACAAAATAGTAACTTTTATAAATAAAAAAATTGTAACTTTTGTAGGGGTTTGTTTGATAATCAAACTAAGCTTGAAAAAGTTGCCACTATGCTTGTTCATCTTATAATGTCTAAAATATTTCAAATTATTCGAAGTCTAAAATATTTCAAATTATTCAAAATCAGATTGTGATGGCTTGATAAAATATTGCTTGAGATCTTCTTACGTGTGACACAAGTCACGAAAATATTTGTGAAGCTTGTTAAGTTTTTACATTAAGCTTGAAAATTCATTGCTTGGCTCGTTTTGCTTGTTTATCGGCCCTGTGTGATGGAGATACATTTTTATTTTTATTTTGTTATTTTGGCTCTCACATTAGGTCAACAATGACAAAAATAAAAAAAGATATTCCGCAGCTCAAAAGGTGGCATTAACATATTTCAAAATGCATGAACAATGGAAAATCCTCTTTAAAAAAAAGAAAGAAAATCTTTTAACAGAATACAAAGATATAGTTGCCATTCCAAAAGAAAAATCATTCCTTGACGCAACAACCAAACATGGTAAAAACTCATGCTTTCAATCAAATTGTTTTGGGAATAAGAGCTACGGTCTGGAGAAGATTTAAAGTGGCTTGGAAAAATGTAACTCTTATCTCTCCGATCGGCTCTAAGCATCAGGACTCTCCGACCGTCGAGACTTCGTTGGAATGTTTGTTCACCAATTCAAACGCTACGTCTCTAGTTTTAACAGAACCGGTGCCAGAATCTGACTGTTTTTGCCGGAGAATCTCACTCCGTTCAATTTACTGCACCATCTGTTGGAAATTCGTCGGAAGATGCCGTGATAAACATCGTCGTCGTCCTTTCCGGCGTGCTCATCAGAATCTCCAACATCAAATTGAAGATGATGAGATCGCCGCACCTCCTTTTTGAACGGGGTGTCCATCGCTGGAGATCGCGTTAATCGCTGCATTTTGCGTGGCGACCTAAGGCAGCTCAATAGTGTCAGTGGTTCGTCGGCCATGGATGGGGACGAGAGAGAGAGAGAGAGAGAAACCCAGCTTCATTTGCAAGCTAGGGGTATTTTTGTTCTTTTAATTCATGGATGAACCGGAAAAATTATGAAACTATTGTATGGACGGCAGATGTTACAGAATAGGTATGATGGACCCTATAGTAACTGTCCCAAAAAAAAAAAGAAGGGTTTAGTAATTTGAGGTAATGGGATAGCATGAAAAGCAACTCTATTCGGAGAGAGACAAAAGACATAGGATATATAGCATTATCACTTTGCATACATCTTTCGGCATTTCCCTATGAGCAATTTGATCCCTACATAGATTGTTATTGAGAATCTAGCCAGAAAAGGGAAAATTCAACCACCATTTGCATGTCAATACTCGTCGTACTAATTCTATTTGCACAAGTAACAGATTCCAGAAAAAAAAAGTTTTGGTGGCTGTTTGTACCATAAATTTCAAAATTTACACGTGGCAAAGAAAGTGGTTAAGATTCATTTTGATTTTAATTCGGATTTTTATTAAAGCCGAATTACTTAAAATTTAGGTGATAAGCTTGTTGCCTAAATTTTAGGAGTTGTCGTTTATCAAAAAATAAGTGGTTAGGGCCGGAATTAACATGTGTTAAAATTACACTAAGATCATGGGCAGTTACTTTTGGTCAGTTAAGGGACACTTGTCATCTTCCCACACATCTTCAAGGAAATGCCGAAATTCATGGAAGATATGGCTTCATGGCAGAAGATCGTGGACAGTTATAGTTTTCGGAAGTTATGCTTGGATTCAAAGGCTATAAATGAAAGCCTCCTTGCAACGTTACAGAGGTTCCAACACCAACAACGCTCACAGCAACAAATTAATTTAGTTTTTATCTCCTAACTCTCCCAATTAGTCGATCGATTTCTTTTAACTATGTCTATCTCCTACTCCTCCCCTTCTTCCGAAATCTTTTCTTTTTCTTCTATGTAATTTTCTTCAAGTGTGGAAGTCCTTGTTCAAGACCCCACGAACCCTTGTAACTTTAGCTCGAGTTTCTCAATTGCTTGAAAGAAGTTAGTCAGTACATTCAGGCGCTTTTCTACATTCCTCTTGGAGATTCAAATCTCCTGGCACGTCCTCGCATCTTCTACACCACTCGGTGTTGGCCACTCCCGTTTCTCCTGTCCCTGGGGAAATCGGTGGACAACAGTGGCTCAAAGATCATGCAATTTAGAGCAAGAGATAGCAGACGCGCGCTTTCTACGCGAATTAGGGTTTTATTTATCAAACATGAAAGATAGAAAGCAAGGGATAATGGTGGATATGGATAGAGTTGAAGATGATAGATCAGCTTTGGTGACCCTAAAAAACGGATCTGGTACTTTCATTTGAAACTTGGGGAGATGATCATCTATTTTATGACGATCAGAGGATGCCCTTCTAATTCTAATGAAGTTAGCCTTCATATAATTTTTTTTCTGTTTACTTTCTTCTAAGGAAAATTATTTGAATGGTCCTTGTAGTTTGGCTTGCTATTTTTAATTTGGTGTCTGTCCTCTAAATTGCTACAAATCTTACCCTTCACTTTTTGCCATTTTGTGCCAAACCAGCCAAACTTGAATTGAAGCATGAAATTATGGCATGTTCAGACAAGTGTTCGTGAGAGCTATTTTGTTCACGTTAACCCTTACACTTCCGACTTCCACCTCGATTATATATCGAGCCATTCATTTTATTCAGAAAATCATGTAAAAATTCAGGGGTGTGTATCATACGGACCCCTATAAAAGTCACAAATCAATTAATAAAAGTTATTATTTGTTTTTTATAAAAGTTACAAGATACAAAAATATTATGAATCGTAGAAAATGTTACAAATCGTATTGCTAAAAAGTTACTAAACACTAAAAAATGTTACGATTACTGATGAGATGACACAATATTAGTTATACAATAGGTACATATGATACACACTTTTAATGAATGTGTATTGTAATCATTCCCTAGATCAAGAACTTACTTATATTTGATTGAGGCGAATTTTGCATGGCCTTCTAAAAATCATTTTGAATAGAATGAACGGTTCTTAAGGTGGAAGTTGAAAACTGTGAGAATATGAACAAAATAACTCTCAGTGTTTGTAAATTGTTCAATTACGGCCCTTAGAAAATGGTCAAGTGCATATATCACATCATCAATTTTCGTCCAACTAATTACGGGCTTCCTTTTTGTAAAGTCATAAAATTGGGCCAGGTACATGTAGCACATGATCCTTTATCATTCAATTTTTTTTAATGCCCTTTTTCAATTGTCCTGATTTGACACAAAATTTAATAAAAAAGCGCAGGGTAAACTTTTAAAATTGAGAATAGTTGAACCAAGTTGAAATAAGTTAAAATATAAGAAACCAATTCCATAAATCCTTTTGAATAAAATGAATGGTTGAATTATCGAGGTGGAAGGCAGAAGTGTAAGAGTAACATGAACAAAATAACTCTCACGAACACTTGTCTCAACAATCCATAATTGCATGTTTCAATTCAAGCCCGGCTGGTTGGGCACAAAATGGCAAAAAGTGAAGGGTAAGATTTTGTAGCAATTATAAGGATAGACACCAAATTAAAAATAGCAAGCAAAACTACAAGGACCATTCAAAATAATTTCCCTTAGATTTAAGGAAGTAAAGAGAAAAAAAAAACTTATACGAAGGATAACTTCAGGTTTCACCCCCACACTTTAAATACATTACAATCCTCTAACACTCATAAAATAGATGATCATCTCACTGAGTTCCAAAGTAAAATACCAAATCTGTTTTTTAGGGTCTCTAAAGTGGATTATCATCTTTATTGGAGCATGGCAAGACTAGTACGATTTTAGACGGTTGCTAGTGATGTTGAGGATCCGGACCACCAGGGGCAACTCTATCGGTATCCGCCATTATCGCTTGCTTTCTATCTTTCGTGTTTGAGAAATCAAACCCTACTCCGCGTAGGAAGCGCCTGCTATCTATTGCTCCAAATTGCATGATCTTTGGGTCACCAAAACTCATTTCTCGGGAATCTGTTACTTGTGCAAGTAGAATTAGTACGATGAGTATTGAGATGCAAATGGTGGTTGAATTTTTCATTTTCTGGCTAGATTCTCAATAACAATCTAAGGAAGGAGCAAATAGCTTATGCTATGTTGCCACACTATATATAGTGAAACTGAAAGGGAAACGCCAAAAGATCCATGTAAAGTGATAGTGCTATATACAATATAGTACCTTGTCTTTTGTCTCTCTCACTCTCTCTAAAGAGAGTTGCTTTCATGCTATCCCATTACCTCAAATGATCAAACCCTAAATTTTTTTTTGGTATCCACTCAACCTAAAGCCCCCTTGCTTTTGGTGATTTGATATCTTCAACTTCTTCCTCTTTGTCTCCTTGGATTATCAATCATTTATAACCTAGAACTATTTATTTGTTTTAATTTTTCGTTAAAGAAAAAATGAGAGGCTAGGGGTAGGTTGAGTTTTTGCGAGAAGCAGCACTAGAAGAGCCTGTGAGTTTACTTTTCGAACTATCTCACACTTCTTATGCGTTCAAATTCCGTCTTCTATTATTTATGATAATGGAATTTTTCTTTGCTGGTCAAAAAAAAAAAAAAGGTAAGACAATGTATGTGAAGATCAACCATAATACTGTAATTTTTTTTTTTCCCTTGTTGCGTCTCTAGTCATCCTATGATTTTCAATAGCATCTTTAATGCAATGCTATAGGTAAGGAAAAGACTTATAGGGAATCACGCAGGGAAAGCCTTGCGGGTCCAATACGGATCCTGAACAATTAATCCGAGCTGCTCAAGAATTTTAGAAACACATTTCGAGTGGGCCCCTTAAAAACCAGCTCCATCTGATATGTTTAGATGTTTGATCCAAACTTTCATTTTTTCTTTTTCCATCCGAGCCATTCAAAAATGAAAGTTTGGATCAAGCATCCACACATATCGGATGAAGCTAGTTTCTCGAATGCCCACTTGAAATGTGTTTTTAAAATTTTTGAGCGGCTTAGATAAGCCGTTTAAGATCTGTACTAAGTCCCGTAGGACCTTTCTTTTGTGATTCCTTACAAATCTTTTTTGCACATATCATTTTTGTCTTTAAATAGTCCTAAGATATGAACTAGAGCCAAGACATGGATCACTTTAAATCCTATATAAAGAAGGTAATGGATGGATATTGATAAATTGAATCGCGTCATTTTCTCATAGAAAATAATCCCTCTTTTTTGCGTTCGAATCGCCACGACTTTCCTATCATGCCCAAATTTGACTCTTAAAAAGAGTGATATTGCACATAATCTTCATTCTTTATGTTCAAAGAAAATGCGGCTGCTTTTGACTCCTAATTAATTGGCTATCTCCTCTTTGTTTTTTTCTTGTCAATTTGCTTATCTGACTAACGATGTTTTGTTTGTTTACTGGCACAGAATCCTGATGAACTTCTAAAATAAAATAAAAAATACAATAAAAATGTTTGACAAGATTAGTTGATCTGGAGGCAAAATGTTAATTGTTTTTTATTGGGAATTTTAAAGTTTTCTTCATTTCTTTTATTTTCCTTTTTAAAATATTCCTCATCATTGTTTTGCAGATGTCCGTTCGTTAATGGAAAGGTCACCGCCATCTGTGTTTTCTATATTACTACTTTATTGCAGGAGTTTCAATCAAGAAATGTTACAACACGCACTTCCTATTTTGATGAGTACAGTATGTACAACTAAAAAAAATCATATCAAATTCATTTAATTCAAACTGTCAATCTTAAATTCATACAATTATTTTTTTTGGTCAAAATGATAATATATAGTTTCATTGATATGCATGGTACACAAAATAAACACCCATGGTAGCATCGATCCGTCCTTTATCAAATGATTAGAAAGCCACAACGGAGGTAGCATTATTGGGTACAAACACCCAGAACACTACTACCTCTCATAGCCAAAGAAAGGGCCACTCCATTCTCACTCCTATGCTTAAAACAATAAAACTCATTTTAATTAGAAACCAAAACACTTGAAGTAGTGAGGCTGGCCAATTCTTCATTGGACTGCCACCACAATTGCCTTCCTTTATCAAAGAACCACACCATGTCGGAATCTGAATCAGTATCTTAGTGATGACGGAAAAGCCAAGATAAGAAATAAACAAACTCTCGCGTTTGCTCTCCTGACAGGTTTATCTATGGGATCAATCTGGTATGCTAAACAGAAATGTGGAGGAGTTTTCCAAGGAGGTGGCGGTGGCTGCGACGTGGAGGTGTTTTCCGGGGAGGTGGCGGTGGATGTTGGGTGCTTTTAGGGTTTGTTGTGTATTGGGTTTGGCCCATTTGAGCTTATTATTGTATCTGGGTTTTGACCCAGGAGATTTTTTTGGTACTTTATGTTGTATCTGGGTTTTGACCCATAAGTGTTGCGCTTTAGGCCCCTGGTTTTGGGTTTTGAATTGGTAACTGTGCTTGTTACCTTTTCTTGCCCCTATTAATCTTGTTCTCTTTTCAAGATTAATAAAGAAATTATCCTTCAAAAAAAAAAAATTTCGAGAGAGAAAATCCTATCTTAAGGGGTAGTTTTCCATTTGCTAAAATGGAAATTTGCTAAAATCAAGTAGGTGATTTTAGCAAATGAAGTGGAGGGGTGCTAAAATCAAGTGGGCTCCATGCTAAAAGTAATGTGCTTTTAGCATGGGACCCATTTGATTTTAGCACCCATCCACTTCATTTGCTAAAATCACCCGCTTGATTTTAGCAAATCTCCATTTTAGCAAATGGAAAACCAAGCCTAAAAGGAGGAGTTATTGAAAACTAGAAAAACCATCACTATCAACAAAGGGAACACCTATGAAGGGTAAAGCCCCTCCCCCTCCCGCCACCACATAAGGGTGGTGAAAATGAAGACATGCAGCTAGGGAAAGGAAGACATGCAGCTAAGGTTTTTTAGAGAGACATCTGTGTTAGAGAGAGAAAGGGAAGTGTGGAGATTAAATTCATACCATGTTTATGTTATAATTTTTTATCGAATCATTGTCAATTAAATACAAATGTAATGAGTTGTTATACAAATTAGCTATGGTAGTTTTAACAAAATGTAATTGAAAACATAGTGGAGCGTGAATTGCAACACTTTTTAACGGATAGTGCCTTGTTCGTTCTTTCTGCTCAAAAAATGAAAAATTGAATAATGTATCGTGGTAGATTCATAGACTTGGGCAACTAGTTGAAACTTGAAAATCCTATTAGCTTCTCTATTTTCTTGTCCTGAATACATCATTACTTTGTCATTAATTTCATTCTTGTGATTATACACATTTTGAATAGCTACGATATACAATAACGTTACGTTCGCAACAACTAAATCAAGCCCATGCAAAGCAACCTAAGAAATAGCTTCACCCAGGTACAACATAAACTAACAAACAGAAGATTCCTATCCTGTAGAAAGAATCACTAATTCTTGTATTCATAAAGAGTTTTTGGACCCTCGACAAGAGTACTAGTCAACTAAACTAACTAGCTAGCCCTGGTTGGTTTGAATAGATACTGCACAAAACAGTAAGCTATATGTGACTAGCACCCTAAGACTTGGGAGCTTGTTTAGAAATTGAAGATACCAATGCCCCAGCTCACCACAACAATGCATGTCAATCCTGCACCCTTGTGATAAAGAATTAGAAAGAGTTCCCGTTTTTACTAAAAGTCCTAAAAACCCATAAAAGTGCTAAAGTCCTAAAAGTAATTAATGTATGTGAGGAGAATTACCTGTCTCTCAAGATCCGTGTTTAGGAGTTTTAGGAAATGGGATACCCACCCTGAGATATTAGACGTTAGTATGTTTTACTGAAAATGTGAGGTGTCAAAATAATGCTCCTTTCTAATTATATATCTCATCTAGTGTTTTCGTGACCTGAGAGACATACTAGGTTTAAGGTCAGTTTTTCAATTGGTTGTGGTGATTCGGAATCTGCTGTAAAGGAATTAAATCGTGCATCATGCTAGTCTTATAATAATTCTAGGGCATATCCACACTTTTGTTATTGATTTAAAGTGATCCCTGTCTTAATTAGGCTTTTGTCATTTTATAATGGAACCGGATCCTCTCCCTTCCAAGTTTTTTATGGGAGGAAATAGTCTAAATCTAGATCATATATTGGGATACCCAATTGTTAGGATTTGGTCAGAGACACAAATCCGAACTATTAGTTGCACCATGGATGGTCTAGATTTGGACTTTCTCTTCTAGTTCAAAACTTAGATGGATGAGGATACAATTTACTTTTTAAATCTTGGACGGGAAAGGATCCAATTCCCTTTTTAACTTTGACCTAATCATTATTTAGCAATATCCAAGGATGCCTAATAAGAACCCAAAAGAATGAGTAGACAAACAACTTAAGAACCATTTGGTTGATGATGCAAGGGAGGCAAAAAGGATGGAGAAAGAGAGCACTAACAAGTCCAAGTGCTTTAGTGGGGACAATTGACAATCAGTCAGGTGTGTAATGAAGGAATAGTTAAAGTGGGCATAAGTTAATTCGGACACTCCTGACCTTAAAAAAAATTAGTTGAAGAGAGCACTAACAAGTACAAGTGCTTCCATGGGGGAGATTGGTAATCAGCTAGGTTTTGTGATTTGCACTAATGGAAGGGCATAGCATCCCCATTTTTTGAAAGAGAAAGAAGAACTGACCTTTTGCAATGCTGACTTTTACATAATTAGTACAAAAGTAGACCGGAAAGAAGTTTAGTGAGCTCACCTTCTCGCAAAGCATGCGCTAGGAGTTTTGTTCCTCACCCGGACACCGGTGATGGAAATCTTTTCTAGTGTTTGTTGTTTTGTTGTTTGCATTGTTGGTTTTTTTTTTTTTATCTGGTTTGCATTGTTGGTTGTTCGTATGGTTGTTTGTATACTGTTGGTTTCAAATTGCTGTGACTCTTATTGTTTCAGGTTGCATTTTTTAACGAAATTTTTTATCTCTTTATCGAAAATGACTCTAAATGTTTCAGGTTGCGTTTTTTAACGAAATTTTTATCTCTTTATCGGAAAAAAAAAATGCTAGGTTCCCTATTTATTTATTTATTTATTTATTATCAACAATGACGGAGATTTCCATTGAAAAACCCAACTTGAAACCCAAAGCGCATCACAAGCTTTACATCTCTAATTTGTAGTTTTGCTGGGCCAAATGAGACCAATTGGGCCAGACAAGGTAGATGGGTCAAAGCCCATCGCTCCATCCTATTGGGCGGAATGGCTTAGAAGCCTGTAAATTCCTTGAACTGGTTACGAAGTTCTGGGTTAAGGCCCAAAGCGCACCTCGTGGCTCGTGGTGGTGGTAAGGCGAGCGTGGCGGCGAAAGGCTTAACAGTCAGGTGTGAAGCCCAACCCACTCCGCTAGTTGAAGAGTTTGGTGCCCAACTGGATGCCAGTGTGACATTGCTTGCCTGACCTGCTAATGATGTGAATGTCTGAAGAGGGACCTTCTTATGGTCTTTAAGTGAAAGTTATGGGAATTTTATTCTTATGCTCCGAACCATTTATTTATTAAATTGTTGTTTCGTCATCAGTTGTCACAAATCAAGTTTATTTGGCCATCAATAAACCTCATTCCCCCATGCGTGCACAACTCCTACATAGATACACCCCACCTAACACTTATACTGGGCGTAAGAACTTTTCGAAAGTGTCCTGGTCATCTTCCGGTCATGTAATCATGTGTAGCTAAATCAACAAAGGTCAACCATCCTTGTTTCTATCTAATCTATAAATGAATCAAACATTTGACGTATAGCATCAAAACCGACCCTTGCACATAAGTAATGGGCTTAGGGAGGGAAGCTGCAGAACCGACGAGTCTTGTTATGGGCTAATTGCCAACAACTAGGTGATTGGAATAATCTTTCTTTGGTTCAACAGAAGTTTGATTGGAATACTGTTCGAATGTGTGAGTGGATCAACTGGGGAGCATATTTCATTATGCTCAGAGAGGGATTCAAGACGAAGTTCTTAGGGCTATTGAGCCACGATGGTGTATTTCATTCTCACGTCAACAGGGCCAGCCCTAAGTTAAGGCCAACAAGGCAGTAAACTTAAGCCTCCGCAATTTGGCCTAAAATTAAGTCCCCCCTATAGGTGTACATAAATATTAATAGTAAATGTTTAATAAGCGCATTTATTCCCAACGGAGGTAGCTGGTCAAGTGTAAGTTTAAGTCTAAGGCCCAGTTTTCCAAAACAATTTTAGCACCTAGGTGCTAAAATCATGATATTTCAAATCAAAAAATGAAGTGGTTCCGTGTATCATTTTTCGATTTTTTTCGCACCAAATTTAAATACTCCTCATATATGTTAATTTGGTGCAAAAAAATTCAAAAAACGATATACGTAACCACTTCATTTTTTATTTGAAATATCCTGATTTTAGCAGCTAAGTGCTAAAATCTTTTGGAAAACTGGGCCTAACTATCCAACAAGTTCAAGGTTCAATTCTTACCCAAGAAGTTTATCTTTTCATTCTTCATATGATTTTCTTTACCTTTTGAGATTTATTTTTATCTTTGTTAAAAGAACTAAGGCCCCAATTTTACAAATTAGATTTATGCCCTAAGAATCTCAAGATTGGCCCTGCACGCCAAAACAAGGGAGATAAATTCTAGATTAATAAGCAGAGCAATCAGCAATGAACCCAAATGTTTTGTTACTGAAACTTGCAAAATATGGTGAGTCAAACTTCACAAACCTATAGTTTAATTACTCACGTGTTCTTTTCTTCTTTTTATGATCGCCCCTTGACTATATGTATATGTAACCAGCCAAATCCAGCCATCAATTTGTGCAAAATCTGGACAAACAGAAATTAAGATCAAATGTAAGCTTAATCCATGTAGTAATTTGTATTTGCTTTGATTTATAAAATGGAATTCACCCAATTAATTGCTTCCTCTCCAGCAAGCACATTACTAGAAAGGAAAAATGAGGAAACAAAATACATCATGAAATAGTGATCAAAAGGATTGATGATAAACCATTTGTGGACTATCTAAAATCTTTCCTTGGGGACACAAAAGCTTTATTCATCTGCATTGACATTTCTAGTAAACTCGTCTGAGGTCTCATCTTTCGGTGGTGCATCGAGTTGCAGACCAAACTGGAGCGAGAAACAGAAAGCGCAGTGGCGTTTGAAATTGGAGTTGAATGGATGAGTGGTGGTGGAAGGAAGAGATTGGTGATGTCTTCCAGAGGATTTCTGCTTATTCTTCTTCTTCTTCTTGTTTTCTTGGTGGAAATTGGGGAAACTGCTCCAATTGTAGTGGCCTGCTTTGACAACGTAGGTGGGATGTTCTCTTTGTTATTTTTTTCGCAGAGACTGAGGATTGCCATCGAGGAGCTAAATTATATGTGTTTTTTCAGAGAGAGAGAGGTGAAATGGAGGGAGGCATGAGGAGGTATTTGTAATGGTGGGAGGGGAGGGGTTTTGGAGGGGAGATTGGAATTTGGGAGGAGGGGGTGAGTTGAATTTCAAGTTGATTCTGTTTTGGGGAGAGGATGGGTTCCATTTTCCAATTTTCATTTCAAGGAGAGAGGGAGGGAGAGCCGCGGAGGATTCCCATTTTTCGATTTGGGTTTTGAATTCTGGAGGGTGAGAGACATAATTAATAGGAGTACCCTCCAATAAAAAAATGAGCCCGCTCTTTTTGAGCTGTTAAATTTTGAAACACGAGGGAAATTCTGGAGGGTGAGAGTCATAATTTTAGTGTTGCACAAGTGTTAGGCTCGGTTTTCCAAAAAACTCTAGCACCCAGGTGCTAAAATCATGATATTTTAAATTAAAAAATGAAGTGATTCCATGTATCTTTTTCGAATTTTTTGCACCAAATTAAAGTACACTAGGAGTACTTAAATTTGGTACGAAAAAAATCAAAAAACGATACACAAAACCACTTCATTTTTTTATTTGAAATATCATGATTTTAACACTTGGGTGCTAAAATCTTTTAGAAATCTCGGACTTAGTAGGTTAGATATTAGTGTTGGTTGGGAAGGGGATTCCAACTTGGTGCATTGTGGGGCAAACAAGGCCCTTACTACTTGCGTTGTCAACTACTTGTTGTTTGTACTATATCTAGGCCATACACGTGGCAGGACAATTTCAAGTGTTTGATCAGTAGAAAATCCCTATTATTCAGGGGATACTTATCTCTAGGAGAAGAGATAAGACAGTTGCCTTAATTTTAGGGGGTTACTTATTTAAAATTTGAATTCTTCTTTAGCCGAAAACACATGTGATAATTGTCAAGATAATGGGTAGTTATTTTCGGCTAAGTAAGGACACTTGTCAATTGTTGAACAAGGGCGGAATTGAAGACATTCAAAAATACATGATTCAAGGAATATGGTCTAAAGTCATGGGCAGTTACTCCAAACGGTTACAAGGCTTTTGGGTTTCTATAAATACAGATCATTGTACAACATTGCAAAAGTACACGCACCAAAAGCTCACAGGAGCATTGTAATTTGTTTCCTAACTATCGAGTAAGTCAATTGTCGTTTCCTCATTCATGTCTATCATCTCTCATCCTCTGTCTTTCTCTTCTTCCTCCTATTTTTTTTCTATGTAAATTTGCTTTCTTTTTTGTTGTTGAAGTCCTTTGTCAAGGCATTCGAACCTTTGTAACTTAGTTCCTCTTAATTAAGTTATCATTTTTGCTTGAAAGAAGTTTCTTGAGATTTTAGATGCTTTTCCATTTTTATTTGGAGATCTTTCATCTCATGGCACGCTTGCTCCATCACAACACCACTTGGCATTGGCTCTGATATTTCTCGACCTGGAGAAATTTGGTGTCAACACTTGCACCCATTTTAACTTTGACTACTAAGTAGTATTGCATTTTCTTTCCCAATTTTTTTCCCTAAAAATATGGAACTTTATTTTGATCAGTTTTTAAATTTGAAACTGTTTCCAAGAATTTTTTTGAAAACAAAACAATATTTGTAAAAAAGAAATTTCATTTCAAGAATGAAAACAATGGCTTTGTTGTTTCCAAAAAAAACAGTTTCTCAAAACTATTTAGTATTGTGGCAACAAAAGATAAAGATACTTCAAACTGGAGAAAATAGGTCAAATATCCATGCACCAATTTTCAGTCAAGTACCCAGTTCATATTTGTTCCAACTTCCAAGTGAAAAAAATAACACTAATCAAGGCAGCTCAAACTCACATCCAATACGGTTTCCAAGTGACCTAAAACTCCACATTTTCCCACGCTGTGAGCACCTAATTAAGCCAAAAGCGGTATTGTAGTAGAAATCACTGTCCTGTGTTTCGAAATCGCACCAAATCCAACAACTAAACACGATTCAATTTATACTGGAAGCACTAGAGTGGAAGAGAGGCCAGAATTCAGAATGTTAAAGAGAAACTATTGCACAAGATATCACGTTTTTCACATTGCCTACTTGTCGGTTTATAGCTAAAATGTCCACACAGAAATTGGAGTAAAAGAAAAGTTGGTTTCCAGAATATGTGATTACCTATCTCCGCAACTACTTGAGGCTGACAATCTGTCAAATGAAACCAACTCATTAGTGAATACACAATCAGGCACTTGAGATAAAAATTCTTGTAAAATGGCTCAGAGATGCTCTCATCTGTGCAAAAATGCACATGGGTTATCACATGCACACACACACAGAGAGAGAGAGAGAGAGAGAGAGAGAGAGAGAGAGAGAGAGAGTACCTTCAAACGATGAGAAGTTGCTGCCATAACAAAAATTGTGTGGAGCTATTTCGATATCAGCTCAGCAGCAAATTTCTGAACTTTTCTGATGTTTTTGAAAGTGAAGGAACATACTATATAACTACGGGTGTTGTGTCATAATTGCAGAATAAAGGACAATGCAACTCCGAAGACAATTTGGAAGGATATTTTTTCTTCATAAATGGGATGGTTGAGCATCAGCAACTTATTGTTGTTCACAATAGCTCGAACAAATATTTCTTTTGCCTCCTCCAGTTTCTTTCTGAGCAGGTTGCAAATCTGCAGATACCAACCAATAGAATTAACAAATGACAAAAAGAAAAATAGGGATAAGTCCAAGTTGCCATAAAGATGTAAAATAGTGACAAGATGAGACTGGCACAGGAAACATGATAACCTAACTCCTCTAAAGTAGAATCACCAGACGAAATTGGAAGTAAGAAATTGGGAAAAGTAGATGAATGATGAGCAAAGATGAAGTCGTGAAGCTGAAAATGTGTTGCTTTCCATTAGAATTCAACTGAATGGAGATACAAGCAAAGCACGCACGGACACACACACACATATATGAAACGACACATTTCCATTAGCATTGCTTTGCCATTATGCATTGCAAAGGACCAATCATGGCAAAGCCATAAACTAATATTTACAGTTTTGTATATGATTGTCTCCAGATTACATTTCAGGTCAATAATTATAAGTTAGATTATGATTTAAGTATGCAACGCACATTGGCAAAGACGCATTTCTAAATCACTTAGCTTATTTCATCTTTTGATCTTTTTTATTAATGAAATTTTCTTTGCCATTTCATCGGGAAAAAAAAAACCCCAGAAACTAAAGTCCAGTACAACTCACATCTTCAAGCTCCTTTGTATATCCATCAGCCTTTTCAATATTGACATCATTTTCCAGTACCAAAAGAATTTCAAGTTCTGCCATGTTCATCTCCCGAGGAGTGTCGGGTGTTGAGGTTTGAGGATCATTCACATCATTATAAGATCTATCATCAATCAGTTTCTTATTGTTGCAAACCTAGACAAAAAGAAGAAACGGGAAAAAAAAGGAGCATCAGCTAAAAGCTTCCCTGAATAAATCTGTCTTTAGCCATCTTATATCAGCATCGAAAACTGACAAACAAAAAGAGCAAGATCCATCTGGAAGCTACCTCTTTGTCAATGACACCTGAGCGTTCACCATTTCTGTGGTTCCAGAGGAAAAACACTTGTAAGTAAATAACCTGGCAAATTTAAGGTTGACCAGATGAATAGTGAATAGTAGGATAGAACCTGGTTTCAGTAGCTGAAGGTGAGAGACGTTTCGATGGATTTAAGGTCAGCATATCGGCATTTAGTCCCTGGAATTTTTAATAATCATAATTCACTAGTACAGTATCAACGAAGTATCATTTAGCCATTTAATATCATACATGTCATATGACTACAAAGGAATATTCGTGTGGGAAAAATTATAAAGAGAAAAGAACCTGAAATGCTTTCCGCTTCAGAGGAGGGGTTGGTGGTGTTTGGTTTTCTGCACGAGCAGAAAGGGCCATCTTAGACGCTGTACTTCCTCGTTGTTCCAGGTTTTGCACTGTATTTCTCAAGGGTTTTATTTCTTTCTCCAAAGTAGATTTGGATGGCTGAAGTTTTGCTCCTATAGTACTTCTATATGACAGTTTTTCAGAAGGTCAGTTCAAATATTGCCACAACAAAAGGATACCAAAACAAATTATAAATAAACCAATTACCTTGAAATCTTCAAGCTAGAGAGATCAAGTACACTTCTACCAGCTTTTGGAGAAGAAAGTTTTCTCCCTTCATCACATACATCATTTAAGTTTTTGACAGATGCAATGCTTGAAGCTGGAATCCTGGGATTTACATAGTTCTGTGTGGTAGATTTATTTATCTTCCCCGATGAGTCAGATGCACTAAAACAAGAACTGCAGAAAAAGGGGATTTCTGAAGTTCCTTTTGCTACAAATAATTAAATTCAACCTAAAAATTGACATCTATAAAAGTGCAGCTACAAATAAGAACGTTCTCGGAAATGAAAACTAGCAATGCTAATGAAAAACACTAACAGATAATACAAAGTTAGCAACAGAAATGTCAAGACGTAATCAATTGCCAAAATTTTTGTTCAAAACAATCAATGTCCAGAATCAAACTAAAAGAAAATGTGAGTCAAGAACCTGAATTTGATTTTAACTCGACAAACAATATACTAATCCTCTTTTTGGTCTGTTCCCATTTAGGAGGGGAGAATTTTAACAGTAAGTAGAGAAGCCTCACCTACGAGTGGTAAGATTTTCTTTGTTCTTTTCGCTTCCCTGACCAGGTGGTTGAACCTTCTCTACTCCTCGAACACACGTTCTTGAAGAAACATACAATTTGGTTCCCTTTAGCGCATCACTAGCACAGTAACGTTCCCTGTCACATGTAATATTGGATAAGAAAAAATCATTTGTATTGGCAGAGGACTTCGAAGACTGAATTCAATTTTGGAGCAATGGACAAAAGAGTTGAATGCAAGTTCGAGGAGAATGCAAATTTGAGGAGAAAAAAGCCCATACAATGACAATTCAAGTACAAAAAAAGCCTCACCCAATACCCGTGAGACCTTTAACAGTAATCCTGCTTCCTGGCTGAACAGCTTCACCGTTGTTTATTTCTCCAGGATGTGGCCTTGAAATTCCTACCAGTTTGCTCCTACTCTGTGCATCTCTAGTATCAATGCCCTCCCTGTGGCAAAATAACCTTGAATAGTTTTTCATTCAATAGTTTCTTTAAGTTACTTCCTATGAAAAGGATGATGACCTTCCGTGATCCGCTGAACCTTGTTTCTGATAGTCAATTATTTTGCCACCATAGATGGTAGGTTTTGCCTGAGTTGATGGCTGTGATGGAGATTCACTTTCATCTGATTTCTTGAAATACTTTGACTGGGAAGTACCAGTTTGGTTTTCCTTCATTTGAATCAATTTACCAACTGAGGTTCCACTGCATGAAATCAAAGAAGTAACTGAAAACTGAATTAGACAAATCTTTTGCTTTCAAGTTCCATCTAAAAGGTAATCAAGGCAACAAATCATTTCATATTGCAAGTACACCTTAAGACTCCGAGGTGACTAACGATTGCACCTGTGTAATAATCAGAAACCCAGAAAGTCTAATCCAAATTAATGGGAAACAATTTAAATCCTCATATTTAATGCAAATAATTCTTGTTGACTAAACTTAAGCCAAGAAAACAAGGTCGTAAATGTCTGACCTGCTCAATGTGGACAATTGGAGCTTTCCATTTGCATTTTCAGTGTCTCTACTGGCACTTGTGTCCTGCATTGCTTCCAGCGAGACACGTATAGTGGGAGTATATTCAGAAGATGAATCACCTTGAGCTGGTTCAGCACCATCTACACAGGCTACTGCTACATTACTATCACTCCCAGACTTGTTTCTTTCACCATCATTGATCAATGATCTTGCAATATCTAGTGCTGGGGAATTCTCCATCGCTGGATTCTCGCCATTGAACCCAAAGTCACCTACTGAGTTAAAAATCTCACTTTGATCTCCCTCTGCATTCCGGTGCACTTCTGTGGCCTGAGAACATAGTTCAACCTCTATTTCTGGAGAAATATGTTGAGTTGACTCCTTTACAGATATATGTTGGACAGAAAGATCCTGCATGGTTTCCTCAGCAAATGGTGCGGGGGAAGTTATCTTCTCTTGTTGGTGACTTTCCTGGTTCTTGTCCTGTGTAACGGTGGCAGATGTCTTTCCTTGAAAAATTCTTGTTTCCACTGATGCAGCTTCGATTGGAACAGTTGCAGATTTCAGAGGGCTATTGTCATCTCTTTCAGGATTTGAGGGGAAATTCTTCTTTATGGGATCCAGATCTCCAGAGTCACCAACTGGAGACTCAACCTTCGAATTGATGGCACCCACTGATGCTGGAAGCTTGAGGGTTAGACCAATTTTTGATGCACTAGTAGCATCAGTCAGGTCAGTTTCAGAACCTTGACACTTGCTTCTACTTGACACTTCTTCGCTGCTTTGGTTCTTGTTAGATTGTTTTACATGTTTCATTACGCTTGACTCAAAACTGAAACTATCCAACCTGACTCCAAGAAAAAAAACGTCTGGTAAGTGATGGTAAACTGTTATTGCAAGACTGTCAGTCAAGAAGAAGTGTAAATGGTCCACACTGTAAAATGACAGAAGGAAGAAAACCAAATCATATGTGCAATATCTTACTCATTAAAATCAAAGGGGAAGGAAAAACGGTCTTGTTTCATCTGATTCCCACCATCAGATTCTTTAGATCTTTCCTTCGATTTTCCAGCTCTTTTGGGTGGAGAAGAGATATCAAGATCTGACATGTCTACTTTGAATGATAACTTGTCCAGGTCACCATCGAGAGTGAAGTCCACATCTCTGCAGAGAATTTGCAGTATTTCACCATGAGCCCATTGACAAAGTTATGAATTGATTACTATATCTTCTGGTCGGAAGAAAAAAATTTGGTCTACCTCGAACCATAAACAGTTTATTGAAGGCATCAACTTGTGATCATCCTTCACCATTGAGGTGTAGTATATACCGAATGACAAAACATACACACATCTTTGTATAGTCCTCCATATTTAAAACTGAGAAGACAAAGCATAATAGTCTACAATGGTGCTCTTTCTTCTCAACAGGTTGACAAGTTTTTATAGAGAACCTTTCTTTTCAAAACACAAATCTAATCGTCAATTATTTTGCCTGAAATTGAAAATCATACCATACACTTGGTTCAAAGATTTTCAGCATCCATATGAATGCAAAAACCTTATTAATAATTTTCATTATAACAAATCTTACATGCATAGCAATGTAAACCCCTGTACATTAGTATCACTAATCAATCGCTTTTATTTCCTTCATGGAGAGGCAAAAACATCTTTGTGTGCAGTATTCAAAATTTCAAACAAAAACAGAAACAGAACTGAATCACAGTGAATTGTATTAAACAAGAGCGAATTGATAATTGAATTGCACAATCCAATTGAATCCCAATTCAAATAAGATAATAAATCACCTTTTTATTGATGTTTCATATTATGTTAAAATGGAAAATTCCAGGTTCTGCTGTTCTTACAGTTTGTTGAAGTTGAAAGCCTTTCTCTTGCCTTTAGCAACAGGCCCAAATTCAAAATCCATAGCATCACCTTCTGCCACAGACATCGTCTTCCAGGAGCTAAGAAAGTCCTTCCCAAAGTCTACATCTGCCACAAACAAAATGAATAAACCCATAATATGAGTTTTTTTTTCTGGAAAATGACACGGACTTCAACGCTCAGTACAACGACAGTGCTGCATTTGAAGGCACCGCACAAAACAAAATATAGATACTATTCCAAAAATAAACCCAATGATATGTACCGCACTTGCGGGTTTTATTCGTGTTTCCTATTTCTTTTACCACATGTCCTCTCCTCGTTAAGACTCAACTACTCGAGAGTCCTCTGAGACTTTCATTGCCCAATGGTTGTACAAAATTGCAATTACCTTGACATTTTCCAGTGGCACAGTAAAGCGGGGAATCATACCCTTAACTCTTTCACTTTTCGCGAAATGTCAAGTAATAGAAGGATTTAGCAAGCATACCTAGCAAGGAATCTTTCTCTTTTGAATTGACAGGCGAAGAAGCTTGTTTCTCAATTTCAGCCATCAGAGCATGTAGATTGATCTTGTCTTCAGTTCTGCAAAAATCAGAAAGGCAGTCCATACAAGTGTGGTGTGTCATGAAAAACTCTATGGTACATGAAAACTGAAGATGCACACAATGACGTAGACATAAAAAAGAAGGAGAATAACCCAGCAGTTTCTGATAGGCAGTAAAAGACTACTATGTTTTTCCTGAATGGAATGATGAATAAATTGACTCCAACCTGTCCTTAAGATTCACTCTATGTATAAATGTTTGGATCTCCCATGCCAGATGGATAGCTAGACAATGATATACATTCTTGGGCCTTTTCCTAACTTAAAGTTTGGGGGACAATAGGTAGCTTAACAGGTAGAAGATATCAATATAGGAGGTAGCTACTATTCTACCAGGTAATACATTGGCTATCAAAATAAAAAGGAGATAAGATATGATGCAAATACAAACTTTTAAGGAGCTTTGCAAAGCAGATTTTCTATGTTCTTGTCCTTCTGGGGCCAAATCAGAAATAACTACTGAAGTTTGGACAAGTAAAGCAGCCACAAGCTATTAAACCAACATTGCTTCCCAGTTTATCACTCTCAATTTCAGCCAATTTGTCAGTAAATCAGCAATTCAACTTCAGAGCTTATTATTCTTCAACTTTTATTCCCATTCGTTGTTGCATAATTTCTGACAAAGACCTAACATATCTATTCAGTTTCGCTTCCTCAGCTGCTCCAATGGAAGGAGGAAAACAAAATCTCCAAGTAATTTAAGCCTATCTAAACTACTTTGCTTCATCAAGCAGCTTCTACGCAAAACAACAAAAGAAAATTATTTGTATCAAACTCTGGACAGTAAATATCACCACATCGCTTACATCCAACATAAGAGTTGCGACAACATTATTTTCACAATCATAGCAAGCAAAGAATTGATTACTGTTACTGCTCAATGAATTCATATCTGGCTCTCAAAAATAACTGAAATTACGAAGGTGGCACCTAAATTTAGGGGCAAGTGCAAGGAAATGGTATGCCGAAATGAAATTTCATGAAGAAATCAAGGAATGACATTATAAATTGAGTACAATATGTTTACTTTCCAGCCTAAGAACTGGATATCATAATTATTTAAGCTCAAGCGAAGAGGAACTATAATAGCAAAGCGGCATTTCCTTATGTGTACAAATTACAACTTACATGTGGAACTAATGAAGACTAATAAATGGTCACTGCAAAGACTTCAGGATGAATAATTTGATGGAATTGGTAAACTTCTTGTTTTCCCATCATAATTCACATGAATCAATATTACGTCAGACCGGAATTGATTACAAAACACAGCAGAATCTATCACAAAACAAAGAGACGAAATTCAACAATATCACCGAAATAGTCACTCAACATATCCATGACCTAATCGCTAAATACCAACCGGATACTGATCCTTATTTAAAAAAAAAAAAAAGGGATACTGACCTGTTAAACACACCAAGTTGATTCCACCATAAATAATACGGAGTAAAACTTACGAGAACGATTAGGGGGAATGGGACACTATATAGAAAATCCAGCAACTGATCAAAACATCAAAATCCCAGGCTTACAATGAAACTACTAGGTATCACTCCGTCAAATTTACTGAAATTGAGAAACTCTAGATCACTTGTTCTACAACCAGAAGTGTAATAGCTACACGCCTCAAACAGAATAAAATAAAGGCAGACATACAGATATTGTGTTCATATACAGCAGGAAAACATAGAAATGTGGATGAGCTTTCCATTGAAAATAGATCAAATTCAACTATTCCTCAGAGAGAGAGGATCAAATTTAACCATTGATCAAAGTAGCTACTGAAGTTACCAAATCCAAGGCTTAGAGTCTACAAAACCAGTTAGATAACTAAGAATTTTAGAATCTTCTATCGAACTTCATGAATCCACTATAGATCAATTTGTTCCAACACCGTAACAATGTTTTGGTGCAAACAAGCACATTAATAGCCAAAAACACAGAAGGAAGAAAGAAAGAAAGACCTGATGGAAATCGCTTTCATATACATCAGGTACACAGTCAAACGTCTATATACTAAATTACAACAAAACTAGATGAAACGAAACAATTGATCAGAGAGAGAAAGAGTACAAAGAAATTATCAGTCGAAAAAAGCATCATCGAAGACAACAAATCCCTGGCTTACGGTTTATTAATCAATTACCTAACCATCAGAAATACTCTGAAAAACTTAACGGATCAAATCATTTGATCACTTGGTCCCCAAACGTCGTAACAAGATCAAGGAAGAAACCTCGTGCATTTACAGAAGGTGAACCTAGAACGTGCATGAGCTAAATTACGATCGAATTCTAGGTCAGAAGAACCAAGCGTAAGAAATTCAAAACCCTAGGCTTCCGAAACACCTGTTAACTACAGAGATTTCGGTCAGTGTGCAGATATGTTTGTGATATTATGATACAGAAGCTTCAACTATCTCACATGATCGTATGGCGAACGAAACATCTCGATAAACATATATAAATAGTCTAGAGAGAGAGAGAGAGAGAGAGAGAGAGAGAGAGAGTTGCCTGGATGTGATGCTCGCAAAGAAATGAGTTTGCTGGAAACTGAGTTTGGATGAGCTCTGTATTTATACTGTGGAAAGGTGAAAGGGCGGGGAATTTGTGAAACCCAAAAACACGTGAGAGTAGAAAAATTATTAGCACCCCTCACGTCATTCACCTAATTAAGAATAATGATATTGACACAAACTTTGTGTCACAATCAACCACAACCTCACTCACATGAGGTGTGGGGCCCGCAAGTGGGGCACATGTGAGACTCACACCCCATGTGAGTGGGGTTGTGGTTGGTTGTGGCACAAAGTTTGTGTCACAATCATTTTTGCCTAATTAATGGCTGTCGTAAGGCTGCAACAGTGAGAATTGGGCTATTCTCTACAACTCTCATGAAAATCAAGATCGGCACAAGGTCTTTAATAGCACTATCCTACTAACCTTGACTGATATTGATGTATTTGTGTGACATGTTAGAACTCTGACTCAAATGCCTTGTTCCGTTAAATTTTCTAAACCAATTACTCCTTTCGTCCCAATTTTATGGTCCCTTTTGGGATACCAACTTAATAAGGGGATATAATCATTACACTTTTGAAAATATATTTTTCTTATTTTACCCTTCAATCATTACACTTTCTTACTTTTTATTATTTTTAATTTCAAAATATAAGGGTATAAGAGGAAATTCCTTAATAATTACTCATTTAGTTTTGAAGTGGGACAATTTTTTGGGACAACAAAAAGTGTCAATTGGGACTGTAAAATTGGGACGGAAGGAGTATTAAAATCAGAGCTCGGTTTCCTAACTACACATACTTTTTTCTTTCACCTACCTTTTTCTTTCGTATATCTGATTTTCCTCTTATATGTGGGCCCACCAACACTAGTGGCAAGTTCATTTAGTAAATAAGTTGGCTAACTTTTTTTCGTCTTTATTTGATTTTATTTTTTTTTGCATTTGTTATTTTTGCATCAATTTTTTGAGTATATTGGTTCGTCTCGACGAGAGGAAGCCAAAAAAGTAAGAGATTATGATTAGAACCCTCAATTTTTTGAATAAGATCGAAAAAAAGTGAAAAAAAAAATTGACTTTTTGACTTATTTTTGTCTTTATTCACAAAAAATTAAGCTTCGGTCATAATTTTTTACTTTTTTTATTCCTCTCGTCGAGATGAATCAATAATACACAAAAAGTTGATGCAAAACTAAAAAATACACAAAAAAAAATCAAATAAAGACAAAAAAATAAGCCAGCCAACTTATTAGGTCAAACCTCACTTCAGTTTTGTTTGTTTATTTGTAGAAGTATTACCAAAATATCCCATCCACATACACCAGCTTCTTCTTTTTTTTGGTTGCGTTTGTTTTTTTTTTTTTTCCCGGGTTAAAGTTAAGAGGGACCCATTAGAGCCTATTTTTAGGAGATCAATTTGAGACCTACTTTCAAAAAAATTCTCAAAACTAGGTTTTAGAAACCTAACCGAACACAACAAGAGTCTAAATCTAATTTTTACTATAATTCTTCAAAGGAAAACTATTAAAACTAAGTAAGGTTCAAGCCAGAAAAAGCAACGCCTATCGCACAATGTAATAATTGCCGTTAGTTTTCATATCTATGTATTTCTTTTAAGTTTCAAAACATATGGGGGATTACTGGAATATTTAAGTTTTAAATCTCATTACGATTCCATTATGATTCCATCTTAAAGAGTTTGAATATTTATGATTCCATCCTGAAATTCAAAGAACCCCAAAATACCCTTTCTCTCTCCTAATTTCTGAGTCTTTCTCTCTTAATTTTCCTAATTTTTTTCTCTCCTAATTTCCTAATATTTCTCTCCTAAACTTTCCTAATTTATATCAATCTCTCTCCAACCTATCTTTTTCCTAATCTTATAATCGTCTCTCCTAATTTTCCTCATATTTCTCTCCTAATTTTTCTAATATTTCTCTCTCCTAATCTTTCCTAATTTATCTAAATCTCTATCTCCTATCTTTCAAATCTTCTTTTTCCCTATTTTTTTTATTTCTCTGAGACCTAACTTCTCTCCTAAATCAGAAAAATTACGCAAATAAATACCAAAAATAAAAATAAAAAATTCTTTTGACAACGAACTCACAAAACATGATAAATTATTGAACCATATTACTATGTAAAAAAACATTATAACCTAATGGACCATCTTAGATTATGTAAAAAAACATGGTAAAACTATTTACCATGATTCCTCTGTTGAATTATATAACGAATAATGAGTTGAATAAATTAATATATCATTTTTTTTTCATTCAACCAAAACCAAGTACACAATTCATGAAACTCCTATTATGGTGAAATTATTTACCATGAAAATCTATGTGACAAAACTTAAGATGATAAATTTAATTGCCATGAAAACTTCTGCAATTATCATGAGCTATTTCGCAAATTTAACACGCTAGCTGAGCTACAAATCATTATGAAAATCTTCCACGTATTATCGGAACAAAAATCTTCCAAGAAATCAAGACAAAATTGTGGTGTAAACCTAAACAATGAGGGATGAATGGAAAACAAAACAAAGGACCTATCATGTTTGTAACCTACTATATAGATAAAAACCGAACAAAGTGTTTACCACATATATCAAAAAAAATGGGACATATATAGAGAAAATATAAACAAGACCCAGATCCACGCCGATGCCTTCAACAACTGCATCAAAATCGAACAAAACCTAGATCCATGTTTGTTGAATGAAGGTTGAAGCTACCACATCTGTAAAATTGGAGATCTCAAGCAAAATGGGCTTAGATGATATCCCACTGAGGCTTTACTCTCTGCTACTACAGGTGAGAAAGCCTAAGTTCTATTTCATAGCCATTGAGCTGATCTCAAGCAAATTGAGCTGATATTTTGTCAAGCAACTACAACAACTACAATAACAACAACAATAACATAACTCATTTAGTCCTTAATAATTGGGGGTATGGACGGAGGATGAATAGAAGACAGACCTAATATTTGGCAATAAATGCACAAAGTGGCTGCTACCAGAATACCAATAAAACAGATGAATTTGAAACAGACCTATCATTTGGCAATAAATGCACAAAGTAGCTGTTCATAGAATACCACTGAAACAGTGGTCCCCCTATACCGTCGAGTTTGCTGCAAAATCATGCCCTCAAATCAAAGCCAAAAGGCATCAGAGAGGGCAGCCCCAAGAATTATTTTGATTTATGTGCACATTATTATGCTTCTTTCGTTCAACATCCAAAGCATTGACGTTACACAATTTTGTCAAGCAACTCAAAGAGTAATTTTGAAATCATTGAACATCTCGAATCATATGTGTGGACTTTGAAGTGATCACCACTTAACAATCAGTACCTGGTTGGTCAATACCGATCGCAATGTTCATTTACTTACGGAGCCCAACAATATGTATACATTTGGAATACGCCAAATGTACACTAAATTACTATGTGTGTAATAACTTAATATTTTATGAACAAAAAATTAATGAACTTTTTTTTTGTCATTCGTCATTCCTAATCAATTATATGGGGGAGAGGAATGAGACTCGATCCCAAAATAAGTGTGAGGAATGGAAGAGCTCTATCGCATGAGCTAGCCACCACTTACTAATTGACTTGTCTATATTAGTTTATACATAAAAATAATTTTATAAACCACACACTATTCATAACCCTCCTTCCTTTCCACACAAGGGCGGAGGGAGGACCTCTGAGGTCAATTTTTGTAGGAATAGTTATAGTTTTGCCCAGATTTTTGTTGTTTTGGTCCCACTTTACATCTCCTTTTTTGTCCAAACATGTTAAGAGTTCAACTTTTGACCCCATTTGCCTAGGTTTTTGCTATTTTAACCCTATTTTACACTTTATTTTTTCCCCAAACCTATTAAGAGTTTAATTTTGACTCCATTTGTCAAAAATTCTGGCTCCGCCCTTGCTTCCACACCCAACACCATCCCCCGTAACCCTCATCCACCTCCCCCATTCTTTGCACCATGACATCCCAATCACTTCTCCTCTATTTCCGTTTATATATTACCACCCAAATTCCTCACTTCCGCCCTCACAAATTACGAACGAAAAATAGAGAGGGAGGGATTAGTAATTTACACCTCCAATTTTTTGTTTAAATTAATTTCGCATTGCCAAAATGCAATTTATTGGAAAAACTCGTAAGTTAAAACTGCGATTTTTAATGCGATGTAACCTGCACTGTTGGCACCGATTTCCACATCGGCTGTGCGCGTATAGATGTGGTTGAAAAATTGTTTGATAAATGTGAATTTTCTTACTCCCTCTGTCCAAATTGTTGGCCCTGAAGGATTTTGATGCAATTTTTAAATTGTTTATATCTTCAAATTTATTACGTATTTTTATGTGTAATATGAATCTTATTTGATAGATCTCAAATAGTTATATTATGCAAAAATTTTACATATTTTTAAAAATATTATAGATTTAAAGATATGAATAATTTAAAATTACCTCAAAATCCAAACAAGATAAATAATTTGGGACAAAGGGAAGAGGGAGTAATAATAAATACTCCATCCGTTTCCATTGTTTGTCCCACGCTCTCTCTAGCCTTTTTTCAACTAAAAAAATTAAGTGCTTCCGTGTATTATTTTTTAAATTTTTTCACGCCGAATTAAAGTACATGATGAGTACTTTAATTTGGTGTAAAAAAATTTGAAAAATGATCCACGAAAACACTTTATTTTTTTATTTGAAAACTGACACGACTTTTTGTTGTGGACAAACAAATAGAAATTGAGAGAGTACCTAAATAGTCACCATGTTTACACTATTTTGATTTTGGACACAAAAAAAATACCCCTTAAAAATAGGGGAAAAAGAAGAAGATACCACAACTCGAAGGTGTTGGGGGTAGAGTCCGATTGGAAAATCTATCATCTTATCCACACCAATCAACCCCGTAGAAAACACTACCATGTCCAGATGTGAAGCTCCAGAAACGCACACTCTTTAACCCCAAGCCAAAACTCTCACTTTGCGAACGTAATTTTTGGGCAATGGCTGGTTTTCTAGGAACTTCTTCTGCAACAGCAATCTTGGCCTCTCGACCCATTTATTCTCCATCCAAGTCACTCATTCACTCTCTCTCCCCAACCTCAGGTATGTTGTAAAAGCAACAATTCACTATTTGTTTTTTCTGATTCTAGTTTTGATTGTGGGAGGAAATATGACCCAGACCCAGTTCATTTGTATCTATTTCTTTCTAAATTTCATCGTTGATTTGCTGTTATGAAGTTCGTATTGCGGACAAGATGTGGGTTTTCAGCAGAATTTCCAAATTGCCAAAGGAAAATTGTGATTTTGGTTTTAGGGAGATATATCACCGATAGCCAGTTCAATTATAGTTCCTCGTTTGTATATTGTTATGGAATTGTTCGAAATGGTTTTTTGAGGTTAGACAACAGAATTCCGTATTGCTCATGAAAATTGTGATTTTAGGGCAGAGTAGTGGGAGGAAGCTCTATGGAGGTGCAGCTCCAAGGAAGAAGGGGATGTCTCAGTACCGTATTTGTATTACAAATGTCGCCACAGAAATCAGTCCTGCCCAAGAAAAGGTGTGAATCTTATCTTTTGATGCTATTGATGGTGTTTTAAATTTAAAGAATTTGTGCATTTGTTTGGGTGGAGATGGTGAGCTTGAGTTGCACGTCAGATGTTTGATGAAATGTCTATGTGATTGCATTTTTTTCTGGTTTCCCATCTAGAAACGATGTATCATGATGAAAATATTGTTATGGATGCTCCTATTTTGTGCGTGCTATGCGATAACATGATGATTCCAATCCACTCAAACAATGAAGCAAAACTATCGATCACACAACACAAAATAACACATGAATTTGTGTTCTGCAATGTGTGTACTTACACGGCAGAGAGGGGAACAAATCAACTATTTGGGCCTCTGCCTACACTTTAATGAAAGGCTATACATTAAGTTATGAAATAAGACGCCTCACAACGGCGTTTTCAGCATATACTAGCTAGTTTGCAATCACCAGAACGAATTTTTTAGATGATATGGTCATGACAGATAATGATGAGATGGTTTTAGCTTATTGTAATTGTGATTGAGAACTTTTGTCACTTGTTTCAGGCCAGGAAGATTGCCTCTATGGAAAGTCAGAGGCCAGTGTATCCATTTGCTGCTATAGTAGGACAAGATGAGATGAAACTATGCCTCCTGCTAAATGTGATTGATCCCAAGATAGGGGGTGTCATGATTATGGGCGACAGAGGAACTGGGAAATCCACGACTGTTAGGTCTTTGGTTGATTTACTTCCTGAAATTACAGTAGTTTCTGGCGACCCATTTAACTCTGATCCGGAAGATCCGGAATCCATGGGCATGGAAGTCAGAGAAAAAGTTGTGAAAGGTGAGGAACTTCCAGTCATAATGACCAAAATCACCATGGTTGATTTACCACTGGGTGCTACAGAGGATAGAGTGTGTGGAACAATCGATATAGAAAAAGCTCTAACGGAAGGTGTCAAGGCCTTTGAGCCTGGCCTTCTTGCTAAAGCCAATAGAGGAATTCTATATGTGGATGAAGTCAACCTTTTGGATGATCATTTGGTGGATGTTCTCTTGGATTCTGCTGCCTCCGGGTGGAATACTGTTGAGAGGGAAGGAATTTCAATTTCCCACCCAGCTAGGTTTATACTGATTGGATCAGGAAATCCAGAAGAAGGAGAGTTAAGGCCACAGCTACTTGATCGGTTTGGAATGCATGCACAAGTTGGCACAGTGAGGGATGCGGAGTTGAGAGTGAAAATTGTGGAGGAGAGAGCTAGGTTTGATAGGAACCCTAAGGAATTCAGAGAGTCTTATAAGGCGGAGCAAGAGAAGCTCCAGCAGCAAATTGCTTTGGCTAGGAATTGTCTTCCTGCTGTTAATATTGATCATGAGCTCCGTGTGAAAATCTCCAAGGTTTGTGCCGAGCTGAATGTTGATGGACTGAGAGGTGATATTGTGACAAATAGGGCGGCGAAAGCTTTGGCTGCTCTAAAAGGGAGAGGCGAAGTAACGTCTGAGGATATTGCAACTGTCATTCCCAACTGCTTGAGACACCGGCTTCGGAAGGATCCCTTGGAATCGATCGATTCAGGTTTGCTTGTCATTGAGAAATTTTATGAGATATTTGCTTGAGGTTGCTAAATATGTGGCCTTCTCTGTGATTTTTGAGCAACTGCTTTTTGTTGGTTTAATAGATGGAAGTTCGACTTGTTTTTGCCATACGAAACCATTCTTGATAGGCCTATCTACGCTGATTATTCTCTTTGTAGTTTCTGTTAAAGGCATGATTTTGTAATTGAAACAACATAATGCTATTGTCAAGTCTGATTTCATTTCTCTTATGAAGGAATTCATAATTTTGGCTCTGATACGTCTATCAATGTAAACCTGTAACTCGAGTACATCTATGCCAAACTGAGAAATGAAACTAAGTGATAAGAGTGAAATAGGCTACATTGGTGGTGGCATAACAAATCTTGCAGTTGGATACCACATGCCATATAGCTATTCTTTTTTGTTCCCATTTTTGTTCCCTTCTACACGAACTCTGTCAGGTGCAGATATGTCGGCCAACATAAAGCCTCTATTTTTAGAGTGGTTTTAGTCTGCATATAGCAAATTCGACTGCCTATGCTGCTGTGCATACTTGATAGGTCCATCTCCGATTAGGTATGCAAAATGTTTTATCTCATACGCTTCTTTCAATTGTTTGAGTGTCCAATAGATTATTGATGCACAAAAAAAGAGTCACTCTACCCATATTGTAGACACAGTGAATGTTTCACAATTGCAGAAATGCTGAAGTTGACTGCCTATTTTGCTTGAGGCTAATCCTGCATTTGCACAAACAAGTGTCCCTCTTACCACGAGAAATTTTTCAGTGCAAGGGGGGGTACCACGTGATACCCCCTCGGCGCATCTAGGCTGTCCATTTTAGCTTTGGGCGGTTCGGATTTGGAGAGAGAAAGAGGAGAGAGTGTGTTTTGATCGTGTATTGGACGGCTCGGATGCAATGTTTGGGTACCACGTAGGCTCGGCCTCATGGTACCCGGTAGGTACCCAAAATTTTTTCCTCTACCACATATTGTAGACAAGGTGAATGCTTCACTATTGCAGAAATGCTGAAGTTGGCTGGCTATTTTGCTTGAGGTTAATCCTGCTTTTGCACTCCGAAAGTGTTAGAAACCATGACCTTTGAGAGTGATAGAGAGAGAGCCTTCTTCGGGGTTTTTTTTGAAGCCTGGAAATGGGCTGGAAATGGCACAGGTGGACCCTTCATTGATATAGAATGCATACTGCGGCCTGGAACTATCAGCCCAGTTTGACCCATGTCTGCCCCCGGATTTCTCACCCATTTGATAGCTTACTGAGGCTTTGTTCGCATTACAGGCTGCTGTTGTACAGTTGGGACGACGAAGACGGTTATATTAGCTAGCCCTGTTTGCGCAACACTCAATCGGTAGGTCAAAAGTGGAGAGATGGAGAACAACACACTGGAGCCCTATATTAGACAGTTCTGCTATACAAGATGACATGTAAAACCTCATCATGAATGTGGAACTGAATGCTCGAGCAAATTTCCCCTCTCAAAAATAGAGAAACTTGAATATAAAACATCACACGGTTGCAAGAAATTTAAATGCGCTTGTTTTCGGAGTGTTCGGTAAATACACAGTCACATCAAGCATAACCAAGGGAAAAAGAGGGTTTTTTTTTAAATTTTTTTTTATACAATCCTGGCTATTAGCTTTCACGCACTTTAACTAATTTCAATGCCCTGAAGTTAACGGCCAAACAATTCTTTAGTGACACTTTTTTTTTTGTTGGCGATGAGAATTGTTACGAGCTTGGAAAGGTAAACCCCTGACAAGTGTTTTGATCTGATGTAAACATTTATCAACATAACCATAAACTAAATAATTTAGGGTTGCCTAAGCAGTATATTTTTGGGATGTCCCATGGGACAATAATAATGGTAAGAATGAATCACTTTGGGATGCCTCAGCAGTATATTCTTGCTCGTCGCTCGAGTTCTTGTTTGTTTCTTGCCTTCCTAGGTAGTTGGGGTTTGGGTGGCATTTTTCGCCAATGTACCCTTGTCTCGTTAATCTTTGTTTATTTTCTTCACATATTAATAAAAAAAATTGCTTAGCAAAAAAATAAAGCAATAATGGTAAGAATGAATCATGCCATTCAAGAAAATTATCTTCCATAACTTATTAGCAGTGTTTGTTCACTATCGACTAAGTTAATGAGCAGAAATTCTTCGCAGAGTTCAACGACTCAACGTAGCTAATATTTCTGAGACCCTTTTGCAAATTTAGTAACAGGGGGATAAAAAATATCTCAATAATTTTTTAAAAAAAACATTAGTTTGAAATACTCACACACACCATTCAAAACAGATAATAGTGCGCCTGAGTTTCAATTGTTAAAAACCAAATGAAACGTAGGTTTTCGACGGTGCTCTAGCACCAACATTTTTTACAACAAAATTTCCTCCAAATCGATTCAACAGAGTTTGAAAAAATGAAAAATTAAAAACACATACACTTTTCAAGACTTCTTCAAAAAGACAAGAATCTACAAAATCGTGTTCAAGGTGGGGTGTAACATATAAAACAAATATATCTACAAATGTAAACCACCGGGTGTCACCGTATGTATATATAGATGTATATATAGATATAGGTGGGGCTCTCCTCCCAACTTTTCCTCTCTTCTCTATCTCTCTCTCTCTCTCTCTCTCTCTCTCTCGTTGAGGAGTTAACGATATTTACTGCAATTATAAATGAAAATAGGGCTGCACTAATTTCTGACACAAATACTTACGCACTAATTACACTATTGAGGGCATCCGTAGTCGTAGAGTTAAAAATGTATTGTTATATGACACAAAATGTAAAAGTGGGTCTCATTTATGTGTTGTTATGACAAAGTGTGTTGTTAACATACGAAGTATTGCAATGGTATTGTTGGAGTATTGCAATGGTATTATTAGAGTGATGTTAAAGCATTGTTGAAGTGTAAAAACAAGTACAAATTAAAAAAAAAAAATACAAATTAATGAGCCCCATTTAGGAAGTGTGGCAGACAGCCACAACTGTATTGTGACACGTATTTATATGACACTAATTATGCCATTTAATTTTCTACTAATTACACTATTGGGTCACAAAAAATGAAAAAACTCAGCTACTTACAATATTTCTTACCCTATTTCTTACAAAAACTCTATTACTGGAGTGCCCAGAGGCACAAAAAATTAAAAATATTACTTAACTGGACTAATTCTGACCTTAATTCTGCCCAGAGGCATTATTGGAGATACCCTTACATGGGCCAGCTGAGGCTGTACATGCAGAAAGTGGGACTGGGACTGGGACTCATAACACCAAGTCCGCAGTAAAGGGCTCCTCACCCCAAAAAATTATTTAATGGTTATGGGTACCCTACTACCTTTTTCATCGCATATATATATATATGAGATTCAGTACCAAGTATATGAATTCCAAAAAAAATTGTGGTTGAGAAGGGTATAAAGACACTAACGTGATGCAGCGTCAAGAATGTTTTTGAATGGATTTTATGAGATAAAATGAGAAATTTGATTTTAGTTTTTTTTTTTCTGAGTGGTGATAAAATCACCTTATTTTTCAATAGATAAAATCTAGTGTGATAATAGTTGTGGATAATATAGTGTGATAAAACCTAATGTTATAAAATTACCTTTCTTTTATCTATTCGTAAAAAATAATAATAAAATCAAATAATTCATTCAAAAACTCCTCCCCTAAGATTACTGAATAATTACTCCCTCACGGCCCACATGCCACCGCCACTGTATCTCCATCGGAAGGACATATTCCTAGTTCTAAAGTAGCTAGGTAGCCCCAGCAGCCATCACCATGTGTTCTCAACTTAATTTTCAAAATAATCATAATAACCCCATGCGTCCTGAGTAAAGTACGTACCCTGTCAGTTTAGCCCAACTATACTTATGATCACTGATCAGAAAGCTGAGAGAGAGAGAGAGAGAGAGAGCAGCAAAAGCTTGAGGTGATCAGCAATAATAGAGACTGCTGCCCTTATATGTATATAGAGTAGTACACTATCTTTGTAAAGCGAGATTCTACAATAATGTGCATTTGATGCGACGGACAAAATAATACTCACTCCGTTATTGAAAGTAGACCAATAAATTGGCTCAGAAAACTAACGTATATTATCCGTTAAAGAGGCGGTGGATAACTTTCAAGCATGCAGGGGCGATGGTATAAGAAACATCCTCATTCAAGAACGATATGCACCCCTTTGAATTGTTTTGAATTCATAATATTTTGTAGGAAAAATTCATGACATTTGCTTGAACTTTTGTAAAATTACCAATTAGTATTAATATTCACAATACACAAATGTTCTGAATTATTCAAGATTGATGTTACAAATTAATTGCAAAGGTTATCAATTTTTTTATAATGAACTAACTTCACAACAAATTGAAAGTTAAGGAGGACAAGACCCTAATAACCTCTTTTGCCAAAGACTGGCTGTTTTCGCTATAAGATTTCTTGATCATGTTCACGTATAAGATATCTCCCAAATTTTTATCTGATTTATTTATTTTTTTTTTTCTTTTTTTCGTAATGTAATTATTCATTTGTCTTGATGTGAGGAATTAGAAAAGTATAAATATGTAAAACAATTTGAAAAAAGTTTCGTAAATGACAACTAAATACATAAAAGACAGATGTTCAGGATTTTTTCATCTTTATTGATTTTTTTTCCCCAGTAATCTTATCTTTTACTATTAGACTATTCTCGTTCAGATGAATGATTAATTCAAAATGTGTAATGCGAATCTCACTAAAATTCAGAAAAGACAAACGTAAATACCGATGCACTTTTATGAGGACTAGTTTGGTGATTCTTGCTTAAATATTTTTGTTTATAACACAAGTGTCCCAGCTAAATTACGTACACTTTGACAGCCTCTATTATCAGGGTCTCCAATTAAAGCTAAAGTAAACATTTGTATAAAAAAACCCGAAGACATTGATATTTAATAGCACTTGAGAGGACTACGATGCAGACCTTGATTAGACTTTTGTAAGAGCATCTCCCCTTTATATCCAATTTAGGTCAAAATTTGAGAGGGGGGCGGGGGAAACCCCAATTTGGGTATGAGCATCTCCTAGAGGAAAACCCATTTTGTACCAAATATAGACTCCCTCCATTCCATAATATTGGTCCCCTACAAAATTATGTGCAATTTTCAAACTAAAAAATTATGTACTTGTGAACATAATTTGTTCATCAATATGGATTTTGTTTGATAGATCTCATTGTGAACTTTTAAACGGTGCGAAAAAAATTCAAAAATTATTTTGTAGATGCGTTATATTTAAGTTTGAAAATTACACGTAGTTTCGTAGGGGACCAATATTATGGAACGGAGGGAGTAATATTGTGGATACCTAATGGCATTCAAGTAAGTTAGAGAGAATCTTAGATTTGTTGAACAATGCTCTAGTGACACTATGGAAAACTCTGGCGATGCTTAACAACACTCTAGCAAAGCTTAGTAAAACTTCAGAGAAGCTCAAGACATCTCCAGCGAGAAGATCAAACAAAGTTCAGACAAATCCAGCGATGTCGACCAGCTCCAACAACACTGGTCTCATCTTTGGTCACATCTCCAATGTTGACCAGCTCAAGACATTTCTAGTCTTATCTCTCTCTCTCTTAAAAGAGCTGTTGAGAAAATGGTTATAGATTGGGTTGTCCCTAACTTGTGCAAAGAAATGGGTAAATCCCAAAATGGGGAGAGATTTGGGTCATCCATTGGAGATGAGTTTTTGAGATTTTTGTAAAAATTTAAAATTTGGGCCTTAAAATGGGTCAAGGCTAGAGATGCTGTAAGAGGCTAAAAAGTACTTTACTAAAACTTGTGACGAAAAAGGCCAAAGCTAAACCCCCGAACTAGACTCTCTAAATGCCATAATTTTGTTTTGTTTGGTTGAAACTTTATGTATTACTCCTTTTGAGCTTGTTTGAGATATATTGGCGTAGCCAAATCAAGGGGGTGGGATAGGCTGTAGCCGTAGGTGTCACCCTCACATTCAAACATGGAAATTTTTTTATATGCTAATTGTAATGGGCTGAATCTGACATGCTGGCCGACCAAGGGCTGAACATAGTAAGTCTGGGGCTAAATGTACATGTTGGACAGGCCGAACGTACATGTTGGACGACCAAGGGCAAAATGTAGTTACTCTGGGGTTGAACATATATGTTGGCCAACCAAGAGCTGAACGTAATAAACCAGGGCCAAATGTACATGTTGGCCGAGTCAATGGTTAAATATATATGTTGGCTGCACATGGGGACAAACGTGGTTGTTGGCTGAATGTAGTTATTGGTGGGGCTATGCTGGGTTAAATGAGGTCCTACCTGAATAGAGACGGATAGTCTGCATACAAATGAGAGATTCAGTTCGGTCATGTGGCACTAGATGCGTCATGCACGACGTCACTTCAAGAAGCGGTTAAGGCATGTGCCTATCACAAACTTACTTAGGGTCTAAGTCAAGTCACTCTATAAATGGTGGTTCTAAACCCTAGGGAAGTATGTTACTACTCCACACTCTTGAGCTTTGCATTCTTCCTCTCGTCTGTTGAGGCTGACTTATGCATCGGAGTGCCCTGCGCCCAATGGCGGCCGATAGGCATTAACTATATTCTCTCTTACAGGCCTAGGTTAAGGAAGGTGGTGTTCCACCTAGATTTGGAATAGAGATCCAAAGGAAAACAAGATCAAATGCCTCCTCGCAAATTGGTGTGGTTGTTGGGATATGTATATAAGATGTTTAATGCTTCTCTCTCCTTTTTGATCTAGAGTTTCTCAACAATGGAAGCCAAAAAGTATGAGGTAGACGGCGGTGGCGAGTGGGTTAAGTACTTCTACCACCGCCATGATGGGCGGCTAGTCCTTTCTTATGGTGGTCCATTCTCTTCCTAGTGGAGGCGTAGCGGACGGTAGGGTGGCCAAACGTAAGCCTTTGGGTGTCGAAGGCTTAATTGGTGGAACTATCGATCAAGTAATGATGCCCCGGATTGGCCAAACGTAAGCCTTTAGGTGCTGAATGCTTAATTGGTGGAAATGACGATCAAGTGATGATGAGGCGGATTGGCCAAGCGTTAGCCTTTAGGTGCCGAAGGCTTAGTTGGAGAAAGAATCGATTGAGTGATGTTGCAGCGGATTGCCCGAACGCTAGCCTGTGAGACCGAACGCTTAGTTAATGGAAGTGTCAATCAGGTGACGATGCGATAGATTGGCCGAACATAAGCCTTTGGGTGCCGAATTTTTAGTTGGTGGAAGAGTCGGTCGGGTAATAATGTGGCGGATTGGCCAAATGTAAGGCTTTGGTGCCGAACATAGAAACTTGTTTGCCTTTCTCTCTGAGGCATGCCCAAATGTAGAAAAGGTTGAGTTGCAAGTTGTTTGCAACGGTCCTCCACTTGTCCCTCAGAGTGGTTAAGCATAGAAAAGGTTGAGTTGCAAACCATTTGCAACGGTCTTTCACTTTTCCCTCGAAATGTCTAAGCGTAGAATAGGTCGAGTTGCAAGTTGTTTGCCATGGTCTTTCACTTTTCCCTTGGAGTGGCCAAGCATAGAAAAAAAAATTTCTCTCGGAGTGGCAGAGCATAGAAAATGTTGAGTTGCAAGTTGTTTGCAATAGTCTTCTCCCGAGGTAGCTTATTGGTAGAACCCGGATAGTTGTTGATTAGACAAAAGAGGATCGCTTCGGTTTAAAAAGAGGAAAGTCCAGTTTCATATCATGGGCTCCGCCTCAGCCCATAAGAAGTTTAACTCCTCGTGCCTGTGTGGGCTAACAAGAAGTTGAGAGGCTATTGTAATGGACCAAATCTGACATGTTGGCCAATCAAGGGCCGAACGTAGTAACTCTAAGGCTAAATGTACATGTTGCCTGGATGACCAAGGGCTGAACGTAGTAACTCTGGCACTGAACGTACATGCTGGCCGACCAAGGGCCAAACATAATAAGCCAAGGCTAAACGTACACTTTGATTGAGCTGATGGCTAAACATGGAGCTGAACATGGCTGTTGCCCGAATGTAGTTGTTGGCAGAGGTGTGCTGAGTTGAATGAGGTCCAAGCCGAGTAAAGACAGATAGTCTGCGTACAAATTGGAGATTCAGTTTGGTCACGTGTCACTAGATGTGTCATGCATGATGTCACTTCAAGAAAACGTTAAGTGTGTGCCTATCATGAGCTTACTTGGGATATAAATGGTGGTTCTAAACCCTAGAGAGATATGTCACTACTACTCACTCTTGAGCTTTGTATTCTTTCTCTCCTCCGATTGAGGCTGACTTAGGTATCGGAGTGCCCTTCGGCTGACGGCTATCGGTAGGCAATTGTGGTGTTCTCTCTTGCAGGCCTAGGTTGAGGAAGGCGAAGCTTCACCTAGATCTGACGAATAACTGAAATATCTTGACCATGTTTTTGAAACACAATAAAAATTTTAAACCAAAATTGAACAACTTCATAAGGTTCGTTTGGCTTGTTATCAACGTAACCACAAACGCTGACATTTGGTTTAAGTTTACAAGGCACTTTTCAGAACACTTCCTTTCATTACTATAGTCTATTTTTAATTAGATTTCAAAACCCTTTCTCAAAACAGTTTTTTAGAAACAGGTTAGAGCATCTCCACTTCTACTCCAAATTTTTACTCAAATTTGATCAAAAACTTGATTTGATATCAACCCTTCTAATGGAAAACCACTTTTTAACTAAATTCTAGTTAAAATTTTGTCAAAAAAAGTTTTTTTTTTTTTCATTTTGTCAATTCCCTTTCATCCTCTTCTTCCTCATCTGCGGAAACAAGAAAACAGGTTTTCAATGGAACAAATAGAGCCGTTGCCTATTTGGTGAATGATTTGGTGTTGAGCAAATTTGGTGAAAAATTGGAAAAAATTTGGAAAATGATTTGATGAAGGAATGAAATGGGTTTTTAGGTGATTTTTTACCCAAATTTAAATTTGGTGAAATATTTAGTGTAACAGTGGAGACGCTCTTATAACTGTACTCATCAGTGTACTCACTAAAGAGTTGAAGAGTTCAAAAAGCAATTCTTTTTAAAGCTAAAAATAGGAGTTCAAAGCTGGATTCTCCAAGGTGTCCTCCCCACCAACATTCAGATGAAGAAGAAGAAGAAGCTCTCAATCAAAATCAATCTGCAGAAAAACAAGTAAACCGGAGATTTCAAACCGAATCCAAAGAAACCCATATCCCCTTACCTTCTTCTTCTCCAAATTTGGCACCCAAACAATTTATCCATGTCAAAAGTAGAGAGAGAATGAGGCTAAAGCGCACAAGAGGAGAGAGTATAGACTTACAAGGAGGCCGGATTGTCCGGCCCACCGGAAGAAAAGACCGGCATAGCAAAATCTGCACGGCGAATGGTCCTAGAGACCGGCGGCTCAGGTTATCGGCTCACACCGCGATTCAATTCTACGACGTCCAAGATCGGCTTCGCTGTGACAGACCGAGCGAAGCCATTGACTGGCTCATGAAAGAGGCGAAATCAGCCATTGATGCTCTCCAATCACCTGGCAAAAACCCAGAGCAAGAACAGGGGCGAACAGAGTATTTTCATAGTCAGCCGCATTTGAATGTGGAACAACAACAACAGCAGCAACAACAACCCATTAACAGTTTGAGCTTTCTTTTACCTTCATTTTCATCTGGGTTTCGAAGCCTCCCAAATTCCCATGAATTTCATCACCATTTGAGTGTCACTTCCCCAAGTGAACCACCCTTCAATTGGTCACAACCAGTGGATGCTGAAAATTCACAGAGAATGATCAGTTGGAATTCAAATTCCCACTCAAATTCAATCCATAACATTGTAGGCCAAGACCAGTTGTTTTCTCAAGGGGGAACCCTTCAGTCCAGTTTCTCTCCATCATTTCTTGCTCTGATGAATTCTCCAATTTCCAGCCTAAATTATGACCAGATTTCTCAAGTGGGTCTGCCTTCGAATTCCTTCAATGAAGATGGGTTTCCTGGGTATTTTGTTTCCCATCATGGAATTCAAGGAGGGGAGGAAAAGCATAAACCAGTTCCAAACAAGACTTCTCCTGCTACCTCTCTTCTACATTATCTAGATTAGTGAAACCAGATGTCCTTTATTCCACATGGTAACACCCTCAACTCTGCCTTTTCTCTTATCTTCGCTCTTGGGTATGTTTTTCGAAATGTTTTATACAGTAAGTAGTTTTTTTTTGTCACTAATGAATTTTTGTTAGATTTGCGTTAATTTTTTAGATAAATTTTCATCAGAAATTTATAAAAATTATAACCAAAGCGCGCACACACAAAAATAAAGGTGAATTTTTTTTTTTGTTTTTGAAAATTACTATTGTACTGTATTTTTGTTTGCATCTTTTGAACTTTTTTCTTCCATTTCGGTGGACATTTTCATAGTTTTTTAATTTCTCTTGTCAAAATAGATGATTAATTCTATAAATATTGACGAAAATTTCCCTGAACTTTTTTTTTCAAATGTAAAAATTCCGACGGTCGTCAAATAATTATGTAGGCTGAACCCCATTTGATCACATTGTGAAATTTTTATAGTAGTTGAAAAAGACAATTGTATTGTCTTGTTGTTTGCATCTTTTGAACGTTTTTCAATCTCGGTGGACATTTTCATACTTTTTTTAAATTTCTCTTATGGAGATAAATTATTAATTCCATAAAATTTGACGAAAATCTCATGAATGTTTTTTCAAATGTTAGAAATTCAGACGGTCGGCAAATAATTGTGTAGGCTAAACTCCATTTGATCAAATTGTGAAATTTTCCAGGTAATTGGAGCTGTCATATGCATTCACAACCAGTAGAAGGATCAGGAGATCTTGATTAATTCCTGTTATTGTGATTTTTCATTCTTTTCAAAATTTTCCCTGTATATTGGACTTGTTTGTTGAATTTTTGTTGGATTCGCTCCACCTAGTACTATTAACTCAAAAGTGTAATAGTTGTTGGCACTTTGTTGGTCTCTCTTGTTTAGTAGTTTTTAATTTATGCTTTCTTTAAGGCACATTGACCTAAGATTGTTTTTTTAATTATGAAATTGTAGAGGAATTTTGGGTGGAAAAAAGTAAAAGTAAAATAGCTAGATACTCGGGCATATCAATACTAGATGGTACCCTCGTGCTATGCACGAGTGTCGTACCCATGGCTTTGAATATGAGCTATACTTTTGCCGGTAGTTAATTTTTGTAATTTACGTATATATTGAGGAGAATTGTGTGAGTTACAAATAAAAGTTTCATATTAGATAAATAGTTTTTCTGCCAAAGCCAAAAAATGACAGTCAATCTCAAAAATGAAAGGAGTGTGACGATGGAATCAAAACGCAAACTTTTATGAAGATAAATCACTACAAAAAAGAAGGTGACCATTAGGAAATAGGAATTGTATGTCTCAAAGGCTGAGCTTCTCATAGACTGAGCTTCCTTTGGTTTGACAAATCCATACCCAAAACATATGCATTGTCGTATATCGTATTTTTACGCCACTAGATTTGTAAAGGCGGTGACCATTAGATTTGTAAAGACTTTCAAATTTCGTGAGTTCAAGATCATCTTCAAAGGGTTTCTTTATTCACCTTCAAATCAACACTTCTGTATCGAAGCCCTTTCGCGGAGTTCGAAAATGCATTTGGAAGGATTGAGGATTCAAGACTTGACAATCATACAAGGGTGTGATATACATGGATTCGGTAAGTAGGGCTTAGGATTCATGGTGAGGATACACAGTCATCGAGTAAGTCTATTTATAATCACACAATATTTCTAGGTCATGATTCTTTCCCGTGTTTTTTTTCCCGATTAGGGTTTTCCACGTAAATTGGTGTTCTTCGATTGTTTGATTTCATTTCATTTATTGATTAAAGTTTTGACTGGTGGGTCGATTAATGAAAGAAATTTGATTAAAGAAAATTTAGAAACCTAAGCAAGTGGGTGGGGTTTTTACCCGGATATGCCTTTCCTTTATTTTTTATTTTTAGGTCTCGTTTTGCTTAACTTTTTAGTTTTTTTTTTCTTTATTAAAATTTTTTTTGGGGGGCATTCGTCAATTTTGCGTCAAACTTTTTGGGCAAAAAATGGCAAGAATAAAATCAGCAAAATTGGGCCATAATGGCCGGCCATTAATTTGCTCATCCCTCTCTTTCAATACAAGGCGTTGATTATATTTTTTCACTTCCTTTCCTTTGAATTTGTGGTGTGACACTTGTGTTACCATAAGGCTTTTTGTTCGCGGATGACCCATTTAGTGGTATTTATGTACTCCAGAAGTAGATTATATTATATAGAAACCAGATTAGCCAAATCGGACAAGATTACATACGTCGGGAGAATACAACAGATGGTTCGGGGCAATACATCGGCATTGGCTTTATATTTTAGCCAACGGGTACAAAATTATTACACTTATAAACCATAGATAAGAAATAAAACTGTCATTCAGCTTAATGACTCTAATAAATACATGTCCACACACTCGGACTCTGAAAAAGCCATAAATATATGCCGGATTTTAATAATCAAAGTCGCCCACAGAAATCCCTCACCATAGAAACCGAAGCTAAACAACCATAATCCACCTCCAACCCCGCACCATTTTGGAACCGAACTATAATTCCAAACACTGCACCCCTATTTGATGGGCTAAACACACCATTGTAGTTGGCTTTGTGATACTGTGAGTTTGAGATTGCGAGTGAGAGAGGTTTTGTAGAGCGATCGAGCATCATAATCTTTTATAGCGTGTTGTGAAATTGTATTCTCTCTTTCTTGCAGATGAAAGTACACTGTCTAGTGTCCAACCACAAATGTTAATTTCATTTGCGTAATGTTCATTATTGCAAATCTATTGTTTGCATCGATTGAAACCAACTTGTGATTTCATAAGTCGTAACAAAAACAAAGGCTAGCTACGGCCTACGAGCTCAATGTACTTTTAAAAGTCTACAGATCAACTAATCAGGAGCTCAGCCAAAAAAGTGGTCGAGAATTAATAAACCAATAAAAAAAAAGCTCATCATTGCATGACAATAATAAATTGGATAGCCATAATGTTTCAACTTTTTTTTGTTTTTTTTTTTTTATCACTTCTTAAAATTTAGTTGTTGATCTATATACTTACTAATGCAACGTCAATGCTTTGGATGTTAAATGAAGAAATATGATAATGTGCACATAAATCAAAATGATTCTTGGATCTGCTCTCTCTAATGCCTTTTGACTTTGATTTGAGAGCATGATTCGGCAGCAAATGCGACAGTATAGAGAGACCACTGTTTCAATGGTATTCTGTGAGCATCCACTTCGTGCATTTATTACCAAAGGTTAGGTCTGTCTCCTATTCATCTCCCGCCCATACCCCCAATTATTGAAAACTAAATGGGTTATGTTTATGTTATGTTATGTTATCTATATACTTACTCAAAAGCATGGGGCAGTTCTAGAGTGTGTGTTGAGGGTGGTCAAGCCAAGACCCCGGGTAAAAAAAAAATCTAACGGCCTGTTTGGATGAAGTATTAGTTTGAGAGGGATTAAATAGTAAGGGGTGATAAAATAGTCGGAGTGATTAAACAAGAAGGCCACCCATAGTGAAGAAGGGATGATTAAATAGTCCATGGTTTGAATGAGGAATGAAAAAGGACGAATAAGGAGGGTGGATGATGTAAATGATTATTTTACCCTTGTCAATGCCCATGCATTTAAATAATTATATAAATACAAAAAATGATTTTTTTGGCCATAATTTAACCAAACTGCTACTGTGGTAAATATTTTAACTACTTCAATTTTTGTTTGCCATAATTGGCCAAACTCCTAATCACAATTTTATTAGCTAAGCAATTTTATTTTATTTTATAGCTAAAGCAATTTTTTTATAGCTAAAACGCCTCCCAACATTTTTATGAGTTCTATTTGATACAAGCAGAAAAAATTTGGGTATGAGTTATGATGTTTCGAAATTCTATTTGATACAAAAAAAAAAAAATGGGTATGGGCGCAGTAGCAATTTGGTATGAGTTCTATCGAAACTCTATTTGATACAAGTAGAAAAATCGAAACATGTTTTTTAGCTAAAGTGTTTAACCAAACTGCTACTGTGCATTTTATTTTTTTTAATGTACATAACATCGAAACATGTTTTTTTTTTTTTACTGTGGATTTTGATTTGAAATTGGAATTAAGGAGGGTGTAAACACCCCGATTTTGACCCAAAAAACTTATCAAGCATCCCCAAGGATGAAAATGCCCAATGAGAGTACGCAAAGCTTGATTGTGAACTTGGAAATCCCTCCTAAACCTCTCCAAAATAAACACAATCCTACACCACCTTTTAGTGCATTCAAAACCCTCTTTATTGATATATAATTGTTTACATATAAAATTAACAAATCCAATAATTAATTGACACGTAATGGAAAAACCAAACATTGGCAATTACTCGTCAATACAATTACACTGGATTAAGAGAACATATTTGGGTGAATACGATGTCGTATCGTGTTTAAATGTAAAAACGGTTATTGGCAGTTCAAATCATCATTATTGGAAAGAATTGACCTCGAAATTATGGGATTAACTGCTAAATATATAAGTTCCACGTGTGAATTTGGGAAGCAAGGCAAATTGGCAGTTATAACACGTGGAGTACTTATAGAAAGGCAGTTATTCATCTTAACGTCTAAATCATTTGAGTTTGTTTAAACAACTGTATAGTTTCAAAATCAAAGCTTTTGGAGGAAGAATTAGAAGAATTCAAATTCAGACGTGAAGGAAAGAGCGACTGCCAACTCGAGGAGTGGAAGTTAGAGTTCGAAGCAAGCCAGTGTTCAAATTCATTGAGCGGGAAGTTTGAATTGCAAGCAACGTCTATAAATAGAAGAAATTGAAGAAGTTAAAGCCCCCGGACAAATCTTCAACAAACAGCTATCAAAAAACTGATGCTTGGTTTGTTCATTGGCAAAGTAGTTTAGGATTTCGAACTCAGTTCGAATTAGTTTAGGATCTCGAACACAGTTCGAAGTAGATTAGGAAGTAAATTAGGAAGTAGTTAGGATTATCTCGATTGTTCCTGTAACAATCAACCGTTCAAAGTTCTTGTATTTGAAGTTGGAGACAAATTTCGAAGTAAGTTTTCCTTTGATTATTTAATCGAAGTATCTTGTTTCTCTTTTGTTCTTCGATTTCCTAAGTTTGTTGGTTTACATTTCTTCACTTGTTGAAAAAATCCTCTTAATTGAGGTAATTGAACCAATAAAACACAATCGCCTGATTAGATTTGGTTTTTCCAAAGTTAATCTGAGGGAGGAGATTGAAACTCTCTCTAGCACGCTCGCACACAATTATTTTCCATTGCAAAGAAGTAAAAGAACCAAACAATAATATGTCTCAATCCGTTTTGAAATGAGGGAGATGTGCACGTTTTACCAAAATGACTTGCTTTTCTGACCTTCTGAGGGTAAAATGGTCACACATTTTGATGTACAAATCATCTTTGGTTCAAACCACTTGGGTTAGAAAGTAGACTTGACAAGCTTTCAAGTGCTTCAAACCATGCGCAAAACAGATTTCGGTAGCACTCGGATTGGCCCCGTGAAGTTTCATATGTGGTGTTGTATCCTAATCCTGGCGCCTGGATCAACCTATTCTAGGCACCCAGACTCAACCAGGCGCCTGGATTCCCCTATTCCAGGGGCCCGGATTCACTCCAAATACTTGTTGTCCAAGGTCAAGTGAGTGGGAAGGAGCGTCTTAAAGATCATTTCTGGAATTTTTTGCAGCAAAATAGTGGAGGGAAGATAGAGTGTCATAAGTGAACCCCTAACTTGACCCCTAAGAAGTCCAAGTGGCCCCTTTTGAACCTTTCTTTACCTATTTAAACAACCCTCCTCCATTTGAGAAGAGATCAGTCCTCCCCTCTCTCCCTTACTGTTATTTTGCCCAAATATCCCCAGAAAACTGATCCCAACCTATTTCCCCTTTGTTCCATCTTGTTCAAGCCTTAAAATTCATTTTTATACTACCTTAACTCCACATATTATCATACCCCATTATCAAATCTCAATCAAAACCTCTGTAATCTAATATTCACATCCCCCCACAAGCTAGTTTTAGTGTACCCAATCTCCAAAATCACCCAAACTCATAATCCAAGTTAATCATTCAAGATTTCAAGGTAGTTCATCTACCAAAGTGTTCAAAAAGGCCTTGAGGGGAACTCAACTAAGTTCTCACTGGTCTTCTATACCAGTGGAGGGCTTGGGTGAGGTTTGAAAACAATCAAGAAAGAAACAATCAAAATCTATTTTGTGCACCAGTACTCAATCTAGGCGTCTAGATCATCTCTTTCTAGGCGCTTGCATTAAGTCTAGACGCCTAGATTCACTCCACGCAGGCGCCTGGATTCCCTCCTCCTTGTCATATTTTTTGTTTTCTTTTGCATTTCAATCAATACATGGGAGATCATTTGCATACATTGATACTGGGATAATCATATCTCATGTTTTTAATCTTCATTATAAAAGGGTATTTGAGTGTTTCAAAGGCAAAAATCATGCTTTTCAAGATTTTTATCATGCTATGAAATTGATCTTGAGCATCATTTCATCCACAAAGTCATTAAACATCATTTAGAGTGTGTTAGAACAAGTTGTAAGCATTGTACTTGTTGTTTATTGAGAAAAATTGGATTTTAAGTTTGCTGTCTGGTAGGCCATCTAAGCGCCTGGTTTGGCCTATTCCAGGCGCTTGCATTCAATCCAAGCGCCTGGATCTACCTAATCCAGGTGGCCAGATTGCTATCCAATTGTGATATGTTTAATGTTTATGATTAGTTTCTGGGACATCTTGGAGTAATTTGAGCATGATTTGGTCAAGTTTCAATGATCAATGCATATAAATCATTCACTTATGATATTTTGCACAAACATCCACCCACATTTCATTGACTTTTTGATACATTCTTCATTCTTTCATATGAATATATGCTCAGAGTCCATTCAAACAACATTTTCAAAATCTCTTAAGCATTTAGTAGAGACCCGTGGTTCCACCGGGCGAGAGAGGTGCTTTAAATTTCTTTCTCTCTCGTAACCTAGCTCCCGGAACCCGAGAAATCTCATTTTGTGAGACTAGTAGAACATTTTCCATATCAAGGGCAAAAGAGTCATTTTTCAAAAGGTTTCTCGAGTACGGTCCTCAACCCCGGGTGGCGACTCCTGTCAATCAATCAAAACCGTCTTTCAAACCGCAATTGATTTCGTGGACACATTTCTCGGCGAGGTGTTCACAGAGGGTAGGAAGGTAAAACAGGGAGGATGAGAGGCCAGACTAAAAACAACCCCCCCCCCCCGGCCGCCGCTTGTATTTAGTCCGGCTAAGGGGTGACTATTTAGCCGGTGGCTTTCCAAAGCATGAGCTAAACTCCTGATCCCCTGGCTATTTAGTCGGGGTCCCTTGTACATCATTCAAATGACGCTTAAGGGTGGTTCCATAATAGATTTTATTAAGATTTTGATAGTTTTGGTTTTTCCCCGTTGTTTGTGATGAAATCTGTACTGCCCTCGGGAATTGACATGTTCAAAAAAAAAAACCCTTGATTTTATCCATTTGTGAAGACATTTGATAAAAATCTCTAGATTTTTTAATGCAAAAATTCACAGATTTTATCACATGTTTTCACGAATGGATAAAATCAAGGAGTTGATTTTATCAAATGTTGATAAAATCTATTGGAGAACTTAGCCTAAGATAACCTTAAAATTGTTAGTAAGTAAATAATATAGCTGAACAAAACAATATAAATTAGAGCCAATAAGTTTTTAACTAGAATAAATATCGATTCCTTGTACAAAAAAATTTCATTACGTTTTTGTCAATGTTGAATTGAAATCTTAGAGCCGCCGCTACTCAAAAGATATCTTTCCTGTCACATTTCCAAAATTTGGGCTCAAACACTTTAGAAAAAGACAGTGGATCTGGAGGGAGAGGGGAGCCTGTAGTACATCCGGTGCACTGCACTTGCAGAACGCCCCAAAACGATGCCATTTTGGGGCCAAATGTGGCCTTGTGGGACCCATATCGGGGTCCCATACAAACTATCTGAATCGTTAAATAATTTTAAAATAATTATTCGAGTGATCATGAAGAAGATCAGGCCCATCAGATATTTGTACGTAATTGATCGAATTTGTTTGATTTTTTTCATTCAGAATTCAAGACCCTATAATTTGAAAGAACTTTCAAGAAGAGGAAGTTATACAATTGTGCGCTTGATAACCTCTTAATCTAAACCGTATGTGTAGTACAACTTATTGAGAAGAACATTCAGTAAAATATTTATTTTGTATCAGAAAATCGATAAGTATCAAAAAATATATATATATTTTGATATCTACGTGCAATTAAGATCAGTTTTTTGAATGTCCTTTCTCAAAAGCAAAAAGATTTTTGGCACCTGGAGTTGTGGGTCAATTGCCAATTGAATAAATGCAGGTAACTGGCTTCCCTTTCCTCCAACTCCAACTAAGATTGGCACCCATGTGGGGAATTGGGAATGGAGAAAACATTACTTATTAAGTAAAAATTGAACGTCCAATTATTGACTCCACTTATGTGTCAGAACAACTGGAGCAGTATTTAACCAACTGTAGCTTTAAGTTATATACTGAAAAGGATAGTGAGACTGCTCTAATTATCCAAAAAAAAAAAATAGTGAGACTGCTCAAGGTTTTGTTCCCCTTTTCCTTTTCATTTCTTTGTTTATTGATTGTTGGAAGGTAAGCGAAGCTTTATGCTCAAAAATAAATTGAATGGCCAGGTAACTAAACAAAATCAAATGCCTCCAATCACTAGCTTTATGCTTTTTTTTATTAATATTATTTTATTATATTAGTAAAAGAAAGAGAAGAAAAAAAAGAGAACATGTTCAATACTACTTATTTTTCTTCTATCTCTCTCCACATCTAACATAGGACATTTGTGTCCAAGCCATTAGTCCCAAGACATTTTTCTTCCTATTTTTTTAAAAAAAATTCTTTTTTCAGCCGTTGTTGGTGAAATTAAGAGGGAAAGAAATGGACTAATCTCTACATTTCTCTTTTCTCAAGCTTTCTACGATAAATGTTATTCACTGCTTGATAAAAAATGTAAAAATAGATATACATGTGTATAACATATGATTAATGTTCTAAAACTCGTTAGGTGGCTAGGCGCTAGTGGGCAGAGAAGGAGCGCCTACAACTAGTCGGCCACTTAGCATCCTAAGAGAGGACTAGGTTTCGACTTCCTAATTTAGGAGTTTGACCACCGCCTTGTGCCTACTAATCCGCTTAGGTGACCAACTTTTAGAATAATGCATATGATTTTAAATTCTATTCTCTTGTCGAGTCCTCCAATTCCAACTTGGGGGTAGTTAAGAAGAACTTTAAGCTATTTATGGAAAGCGTAAAATGCTATATTACATGATATAAAGTTTTTAGCCCTATGGGCCGAGGGTAATCAAGAAGACAAATTAAGAAATAGAGTACAGGCTAGTGTAGCGATAGCACTTGGGTTTTCTAATTAGGACTGGGCTAAAGTATAAAATCATGCAACATGAAAAAAAAAAAAAAGAAAAGAAAAAATGAGTAGTCTCTCAAAAACAAATCACTTTAGACTAAAAGTGTTGTTTAGGTTTTATCTTTATTCAAATATTTTTTCGCTTTTGTTAGTTTGCGTAATTGTTTTTGGATTATTAGTTCAACAAGAGGAATCAGAAAAGTAAAAAGGTATGACCGCAACCCATTTTCTGAAGAAATAAAGTTGGATATTTCCACACACCAAAAAAAAAAAAGGGTTCATGAGTTTTATAAAAAAAAATTTAAAAGTTATTTATGAGTTTTTATACTTTTAGCAAAGAATAACCACAATATTTGATTTATATTTATGTCTGATTTTTTTATTGAGATGAAATGAAAATCGGCATATAAAATTCATACTATACCTACATAACAAATCATTTATGAGTTTCTATAATTTGATGGGTCAAGTGACCTTACAAGTATGACAGACAACAATTCATGATTCTTGGTAAATGCCTACGGAATTTTTACCCCCCTACATTCTAGTAATACTTGTACTTTGTGTGGGCGAAATCTCCACAGCGACAGTGCGATTCTAATTAAGACCATCCAAACACGGTGGTAAGAACATAAAGCAACAACAGAGAAATGGGGTACAAAAGAAATGCCACAAAACTTGTCCAGATTGGAAATTTTGTGCGCAAACTGGTAAAAATGCCCATCGCCGTGCAAATAATCAAAACCACCAAAACTTCGGCCGAGACGTCCCATGAGAGGTTCCTTATATATACGAGTGCTAAAAACGTTGTTAATCCCATTATGTTGTTCATGAACACTGCATCGTAGATCTGCAAAGGTATTCAAGTCATAAAAAAATAAATCAGATTTTGTTTTTTCGAACGGAGATTCAACATAAAAAAAAATGGAAAATAAGAAAAAACTTTGAATCCTGGTAACATGAATCGGTGATAGATATCTTGGGGGGAAATTTTGAATCTTTTTAGTGGTTTCTTATTGAATTTTTTTTTGGTAGACTTGTGTCATATTTTTTTAAATTAATCATTCGTGACCAATTGAATCTAAAAAGTTAGACTATGACCAAAAGAAAAAAATTATAGGTGATGAAGGAAAAAAAAAATCATAAAAGTTCAAATTTTCCTACTTTTGAACTTCAAGACAAACACTAACCATTTCTGTCATAATTTCAGAATTCCACCCCACATCATTCTTAATGCTAACTAATAAAAAAAAACAAAAAAAAAGAAGGGAAAAATGAAATTTTCAATTAAATATAAACCGTCATCGTCATTGAGGCTCGTAATTTTGAAAATCTCACCGTTGCATCGACGCGGGCACTATTTTTTTTTTTTAATAACTATTTTGTATATTAAATTTCTTTGTGTGTATCATTTTCCAATGAAATAAAAGATGTTTTATAAAAGGGAGAAATTAAACCTCAGACAATGTCAAAGAAATGGCATTGTGGGTCTTCTGCCTGGCAGTAGCGATTGTTGACAAAGCCAGTCTGTAGTTCAAAGCCAAGGGAATCACCACATATGACACAGCAAATGAGGGGATGTTTGCAGCAGTGGCAAAATCCCCAACTGCCTCTATCAAGGGAAGCCCAAGCAGGGCAGTTATTGCAGTTCCAAGAGTCAAGTAAAATGAGGCTTTCAAGTAATTCTGCCATGATTTGCTACCGCCACTCTGGCTATTGCCACCCTTCTTTTGACTCACCAAGCTCTGCTTTTCTTCCTCACTACCACCATTCTGCATAAATGAGCAATTCAAAAAATTGGCAGACCATAATTTTGCACAAAACTCATAAATAAGTTTAGTGTTGCGACTTGTTGAGAATATAAATACTAATAAAGTTGTCCCTCTCTCTTATAGCCTTAACTTTTAGGTGAGCTCGTGATCAACAATCTTGTCCGGTAGGCAACAGATTCTGCGTTCGAATTTCATCGCCTACCTAATGATTAGAATTTACACGGGTTTATCCCGGTTATGGAAGAGAGCCTAAGAATGAAATGAAGATGAAAACAAACTGTACGGTAAATATGATCCAATCATGAAGCTACCGATATTTGATCAATCTGGATTTTCGCATGGGTCACCTACTTAATTTTTAGTTTTTTACTCATAAATTTTGAAATATGAGATGATAACTCCAATTAATGATCTAATACTAACTTCACTCACTCACTCACTCACTTACCTCAGCACTGCGACCAAAAAACTTGAAACCATTATGGTGTTGATCAGTTTTGGAAGATTGCACAGCATCTGAGATATATTGCAACATTCCATGCACAAACTCTGTCTGATCTATACGATCGTCCCCGGAGTTGTCAAATATTTCCATGAACTTCTCAACGAGATCTTTCGTATTTGATCCCAGAACTTCTTCTTCTTTTAAGTGTATCCCGAGAAACAACACTCTCAATTCGGCTGGTGATATGTACGCATTCTTATTCTTGTCGATTTCTTGAAATAGCCTTTTTTTTTTTTTGTACAAATGCAAGTAGAATAGAATTAGATCGATATGCAAAGTATCGCTCTTTATGTATGTATATAAGTTATGGAACTTACTCTTTCATGAATGTTATATTAGGGTTACCGTTCCTCATGATGAAGAGTCTTAGCAACTTGTCGCCAACGTATTTGTGCATCAAGTACTCAAATCTCCTGTTTTGAATCCATGGCTGGAATACCTGCATAAAAACCTATAATATGAAGAAGAAACTGCATAGAACCTATAATTGCTCGACTACGCTATGCTCTAGGGTCTCAAAAATTACCTGATACAAGCAGTAAGCGAAAAGGAAGACGAGTGTAACAAGGAGAGAAACCAGGACCGCGACACGTGTCCCCGTGGATGAATTGAGAATTTTGGGGAGTTGAAGAATTAGAAATGGGACCATGGATAGAATCATGATTCTTGCTGTGTAGCTTGTTTCAGTATCTGTTCCAACACCAAAACCTGCACAAAACGGAGATGTAAATTCATTATAGTCTTTTGTGTTGTTTCTCAGACGTTTCGGGTCAGCTTAAGCGCAAGACTCCTGTCTGTTTAAGGGACCAATTCCACCGTCCAATGGTAACGAAGAGTCCCACCAAATCTCATGCCGGAGACCACCAAGCCAACCTGTTGGCTCTTGCCTTAACATCCCGCGCGTCATCTATGAAAACTCTTTTAAATAAACTTACAATTGTAACATCCATAATAGAAAAGAGGGGGTCGGAGAAAACCTGTACAGCTGAATGGCTTCTGAATTTGAGTATCTGATGATGAAAAACTGCTTCTTGAAAAATCAGTGCTCCCGAAAGCAATACAAGAGCCCCATACCAGAGTGAGAAGCATGACTGCTGATCCGGCTAGTAACCCCATTCCCATTTCTGCCTGTTCTTCAGCACTACTTGTACTTCCCTCAATTCCAGACACTGAGAAAAGGCAAAAAAAAAAAAAAAAAGGAAAAAAAAACTTTAACACTGTAACGACCCCGATCCAGCTTGTACAATAAAATCCGCTTTGGCAGCCAAACTCCCCTGGACTACCCTCTAAGTCACCCATCCAACCACCTCTAGATTGCTCAAAGACGAGCACGCTTACATGCAAAATTCCGAAGGGCTTTGTCGCCCGTACAACTTTAAAAAGCCTTGTTCAAAATAGAGTCATGATCTATTTATATATAACACCGAATTTTGAATTTACCAAGATGGATTGTCACAATCTATATTATATCTTCATAAATCATTTGATTTTGTTGCTACTAGCTAAAAGTATTAGAAAAATTTGTGATCTTGGAATAATTATAGATAGTCATTATTTTGCTCTGACTTGATTAGTTGATTTTTTTAAATTCTTACAAACAAGGAACAAACACAGGCGGATGGAGGAGGTGCATGAGGGGTCCCAAGCCCTGCACACGCCCCCAAATATCTCACTAATTATACTATATTTCCAAGTTAATTTAGAAAAGTTATATTAGATCGGTACTTGCAAGCCTCTTGATTGATAAGTCTCTATGTAGGGATTATGGATGTACACAGTATGGTTTTCTTCTCAGAACTAGTAATATTTATATAATAGACTATAATTTTTGTTATCAATGTTAAACTACATGTAATTCGGGCCCCCGCTGAGTACAAATCCTACGTACGTCACTCAGAACAAATAATTTTGTTGGGTTTCTACAGAGACAGCTCTCTGTTTATAAGTATTTTGAAAGGAAATAAAAATGGGCAAGCGAAGTTCTTTTGCTTTCATGTTTCATTTTTTTTTTTTTTTTTGTGGTAAGAGAGGTTTTTGTATTTCTACCAATAATTAATCTACAATCAAAGTATCAGTATCCATAAACCTTTTTTTTTTGTCGAAAAATATCAATACCCATCAACACAACCCGATTTTTCGCAAAGAAGAAGTTTGTTTGGTAGTTGACATGGGTGGATGAGAGTGTGTGGGTAAAGAAATAATGTGATGATAGGTAGAGAAAGAATGTGGGAACCAAAAATCAGATAAGAGCCAACCTGGATTAGCTTATTCCACCCGACCTCCATCCCACCCACCCTCTTTCTCCCACCTTCAAACAGGTCATAAGGGTCATCACTTCACCCGCAGGCCTGATTCCGTTGTTAGTTCAACGTTACCCAAGAGCGTATGGGCTTGCGAAGAGGAATTGAAGCCCCGACCCACAAAAGAAATAAAAGGCCGGAAACTGTTTTGAAGCCCATGGGATGGATTCGACTTTTGAGTTACACTTTCTGGCTGAAGCCTGGCCCGCCAAATAAAAGACTTACTGGCCTAAAAACGAAGCCCGAGACTTATGCCATGTCCATTCATCTCGACGAGAATAGTCTTAAAAGTATTTTACGATCAAAATATAAAATAAGAAAAAAAAGTTCAATAAAGGTGTCAATATTGCCAGAATTGAATTGCTCTCCACTACTAGAGAACAAGACAAAAGAGGACATGAAAATTCTGAAAGGAATCTTTGATAACTATGGAGCAACCCAAATCATTTTAGCTGTAAGTGGGGTGATAGTCAAGTTGGTAGGCACCATATACTCACGTCACATGTATGTGATCAAGGATCAATTCTCACTAACAACAAATAACCACTAACACTTCTTGCATGTCCTAAAAAAAAAAAATTCTAGCCAGAGACGACGCCTTCCACTATTGTGATTCCTTTTCAAAAGAAGAGGACCATGTAAAAAGTTTGAAACAACTGTCTTTTTATATTTAATGACGTCTTATTAATTTGAACTGTGGTTCTTTTTTATTCCTATAATCAAGATGCATGATTAATCTCAAAAAAAAAAAAGAAAAAAAGAAGAAGACAATTCTGAGATTCACACACTAAATATCCATAGCCATATTCATATATGTCCAAATCAAATGTAACTATCTATATCTTGAGCTGGTTGTGAATCCAAAATAGTGGCACGAACTTTCCCATAAATCTATATATCCTTTAAATTGTCATTATTTCAGACTTTTCGCCAAGATTTGAACATTTCAAAATCAGATATCATCTGTGAGAATGTGAAAGAACCGCGTCAACCTTCTTAAAGTTTCTCTTGATCGTAAAAATCAAAACAAAATAGAAATTCAATGATTGTGTCGTTTAACCATCAGTCGTGGTTCCGAACTAATTAAACACAAGAATTTTACTAGTTGAAGCCCATCACTTCAAACCCCATTTGGTTGTTAGCCTACTAATTAACACCCCTCTAACTCCTATTGATGTATACTGTTAGTAAAAAATAAAATTGGTATTCAGTTCCTTAAATCACCTTCAATTTACAACATTTCGCATAAAAAGTGTTTTACATTAATCTTGAATTTGAATACTGTTACATAATAATTGTATAAAGGTTTATAAATGTAGTGCGCCAAACGTGACTCTATATGGGCCCGTCAATATGGGTAGGCCAGAGTTCATAAATTGTCTCAATGGGCTGAGCATTGCCACACGGAGCTAACAGCCCACCCGTTCAGTAAGCCCAACGCATAGGCCCAACATCTAAATTTAGTGGTTTCGGTTCAGGCCGAAGCGATCTGACCTGGAGGTCAGTTGGAGATATATACTCCCTCCGTTCCTTTTTAAATGTGTTACTTGGAATTCTGTGCCATTTTCAACGGCTTATAACTTTTAATGTGAACCTCAAAACATATGCATTATGGATCTTGTTTGATAGATCTTAATTATTTCTATTATACAAAATTTTCAAAATCATAAAAGCTATTATAAATTAAAAGTTATAAGCCGTTGAAAATGGCACAGAATCCAAAGTAACACATTTAAAAAGGGACGGAGGGAGTACTATTATGGTGTCACGCTGTGAGCACGTTAATTTGGTTCGGTCACGTGTCCACCAAGCGTCATTCATTATGTCACTAACCAAAACAGTTGTGACCACTTACAAGTGACGTCAAGCACGTGTGCCGTGCACGAGAGACTTGGAGAGCAAGTACAAGCCTTCTATATATACCGTGGGATAAACCTTAAGGGGAGGTACACCATTCTAAGATCTGAAATCTTTTGTACTCTTTCCTTTCTATCTCTAAGTGTTAACCTAGGTATCGGAGTGCACTCCGGCAACTATAGCTGGGGTGGCACTATCGGTTGCTTCATCTTGTCGAACAAATCAAGCGATACAAAACGTTTGGCTACCACCCCATAATAAAATTTGCACATAAATTCATAACAATTACTTTGAAAATATATCATTTTGGATGTTATGAGTTTTTGTCTTGATATTATGAATTGTTAAGAAATTGTTATGAATTATTAGCAAATGCTACAAGCTTATTTGCAAATGTTATAAATTATTCCACACTACTACAGATTTCTCTGCAAAATGCTTTGAATTCAAGATGATTCAAGGAATACATACACACCCTCCTTAGCATTTCCCTTCAAGTTACTTGTATTTTTTTCCTTTTACTTTAGTTTACTGTGACATTTTTCATTTATTCTGAGAATGTGTATTGTGGACCAAAGAGCTAGCTGCCTAAATTAAGCACCAAAAAATTAACAGCACTTTTTCCTATATTTCCTTTGTTCAAATAAAAAAAATGGGATCTCTTACCAAGCTGGTGGGGGCACGATCTACCAACTCGTGGACGAGCAGGTATTGATGTTGTAATTTGGGCAGTGTCAGTCTGTCAGATTACCAATTTGTCAACTTTTTGACTATTATGTGTTCCAAAATATTTGCTCAATTTGAGATTTAATTTACTTGTAGAAGTGCTCTCTCAATTTGAGATTGGCTTGTAAAAGTTGTCTTAATGTTCTCTCTTTAAAAAAAATTATATTGGAGAATGTGTACTCTCATTTAATGGTACGTAGAAATGTGCAGGGATTTGGGCACACCCCTGTAGTGGCAATCACGGTCGTCCTTTTGACAATTAGCGATCCGAATCATCTTTAAAAAATTGACAAATAAAATAGAACGGACAGAGTATATAGATATGGCATTTCATTTTCAAGCACGTTGTGAAAAATTGAGTGAGTATAATCTTATTCCTAACATAGTGGAACTTTCAAAGTCAATGTTTAATAGTGAAATGTGGTTCTCAAATCTTGGCAAATCAAAAGCATTTGAAATTCCCTTGTCCAAATACACGTTTAGACAACGTAAATCTCAATACGCTACTGTTTGATATCTGGGTAGATTTATTTATTTTCATTTTCTGTTCTCTATTTTTCGTGTAATAAATAGTAAATATTCAAAGTCAGCCAATCGTAATTCACAATTTTTTTGCGGGAACAAGTTTTCATATCAGGAATCATCTTCGTTTGTTTTGCTGAGAGAACTTATATGAAAAGATATTCGGGTCTACCAAGCAATTATTTATCAAAGGTAAAAAGTAATTATTCTCCATCATTTTGGGCATAGTCACGTGGTACCCCAAGACCATAGACTAATTTTGCTAAGGTTCTAAAACTCGCTAGGTACCGATCGAGATTTCCTTCTAAAAAGACGGAAGTGTGCCCAAAAGATACAGTGTAAAAAGGAATTAAGGGCAAGAGGTAGAGAGGAGCATACGTACCAAGCATTAAAACAACCATTGGGATTGTACCAAGGATGTGGAACAAACTTGCACCAAAAATCCCAGGTCCAATCATATTAAAAAACAGCTCAGACCCATTTGCAACATAATGATTTCCAAGTGAAAACAGGTATTCATATACCACTACGAGAAAGAGTTGTCCCCAAAGCTCAGTTGTGCAAGGCAAGAATCCATAGATGGGCTCACAAGTCACTGTTGTTGTTGTTGTGAGGTTCAGTTTTAGAATGGTGGATCTGCCTGTAGACAAGCTTTTTGCTGCACCATCAGATGTCAAGCTAATAATTCTGCTAGAACCCAAATGGGTCATTGATAGGAGAAGGAGAAGAAGGGTGATGATCATAGCTGTGGCTCTTGTCATCTTCTTACTTGAGAGCTTATTCGGTGTGTTGAAATGGTGAGTTTTTAAAGAAAGATGAAGAAGAATAGTTTGGTAACTTATAATAAAATACTAGGGATTGGGTACATATATATATATACATGTTCCACTGAGTTGACAAACTAGCTAGGTTTTTGTTTGGGGAAGGGATTTAGTAAAAAGATTAAGCCAAACTTGCTTGTAGACATTGTTGCTTTGAGAGGGTTTTATGTTTACTAATTTGGAGAAATATTGAGGGTGAGTTCACGCTATTATCTTTCTCTTCAGCCTAATAACAAAAGACAACTCATTTTCATTAAAAATACTCCTACCATTTAGCCATTTAGTTAAGAGAAATTGATTGGTCTTGAATAATAAAAAATATTGGACTAAATACCGAAAATACCATCTGGTCAATAGCGGAAACTCAGCCCGGGTGCAATGGGAATGAATGGTATAAAAAAGGGAGAAGTTTATGGTACAAATTTGGCCAATATTCTCTTCTATAAGAGATTAAATTTTATGCATTTGTAGCGTAAACATAGGGGTTTATCTATATCCAATCAATAATTGGCACGTCATCAACATTAAGAAGTTTGTTATGCATACCATTTTTTACTAAACTGTATGCACAACTTCTTAATGTTCTTAATGATATGTCAATTATTTTTTAGATATGCGTAAACACGTGTACACTGCACGCGTATAGAAATTAATCTCTTTCTTAATCCCTATGCATAACTTCACTTTTATAGGATATACACCTTAAAAAAAAAAAAAAAATCTTAACGTTAACAGAAGCTCATAAATTCAAAAGGGAACAAATCAAAACGTGGAATGGGATACAATTTCTAGTAAAACCTGACAAATCCATCATCCAGCCCTGAGCCCTCTATTATTTGAACCCAAACACACCCTTAGGAGAAACTCATTCTTAATCCCTATTTGTGACGCTTGCGTGCTCAAAAAGATAATATAACATGCATCTAGATATTTTATTTTGAAAATCACTTGGGAAATTAGACCACATGACAAGCAACCCCTTCAAGTCGTCAATGAAGCCATAGAAAATTCAGCAGTGCTATATACACGTATTCGTGGACAACAACTTCAACCACAACCCTCTTATATTCATGTGAGCCCTACACATATATCAATATGAGCTCTATATGGAGCTCGCACGCTTGTTTATCACAGTGGTTATTGCATTTTTCTAATAACTCGTGATTTTCTCAGACCTTTTTTTGTGTACCTCGATCTATTACTGATTGAGATAGAGATTAATACTATTTTTCAATTGCAATGACTTAATAGAATTGGGACAAAATCCCGTATAAACCGACTTCATAAGAATTAAGAAGACTTGAGAAGTTTTGGACCTAAAAACTTATGAGAGAACGAACACCTAAATTTAAGGCCCTCCACCACCCAAGCATTTGCTTGGGTGATTTCAGATCCTTGACTTGTATATATTAATAACTTTCAACTTAAACTTCACAACTGACAACCACTTTTTATGGGGATGAATGAACAAAAAAAGACGTTATAGACTCACTTAATATACTATCAACAAATGAATAAACAAAAGGATTGGCTCCGCTCCACAATTTCGGGCCCATTTAGATCTTATTGAGAAACTTTATCCTTCACGCCAACAATTATATTATATTGAATATCGATATCTGACTGATCGATGTATACTTATCTTTGGATAAGTGAACTTCAATTCCAGTAAGTCAAACTTTTTTTCCCAAATAACTGCATTCCAAAATCATCATTGGGGTTCCAAAAAGAGAGAAAAACTTGGGGTGTTTGCTGGGTATCACCAGCACACATCTCGGTCATCCAAAAGTGTTTCACACGTTCTAGGTTTTAGAGAGAGAGAGAGGGAGGGAGGGAGGGAGAAAATCTTGGCTGTCTAAAGATGTGCGCTCGGGCAATAAGTTCGATGGCCAGCAGGCCCAGTGGCGGCTCCAAGAATTTGTATTAGGATGTTCAGAAATTATGTTATTTCTATTAGCTCTATTACCCTATTACCCTACAATATATGCAATGAATTTCATATATTAGTATAAATAGTGCAATCAGCAACGAAATCTCTATTCCAAAAAGATTGTTTACTACGCAAAATGAGAACATTTTTCAACAAAAATCAAACTTCTTTCAGTTATTGTCTTGCATCATAGACAATCTTTTGAGAATGGTGGGAATATAATTCTATAGTTTTTTGGAAGAGGTTTCATATTTTAAGTTAACGTTAAACCAACATATTAATTTACTAGTACCCTTTTGTGAATACACACTTACTTCATTTAGACCATGGACACAAAGAAAAAGAAGGGAGAGCACAATACTTAGGTCAATAGATTCTTCTTTTTCTCTCATTATTTTTCCCAAATCTCTTTTATTATGAGTGTGAGTTTTGTTTGAGCTAATTTATTACGTGTTCATCTATGAATTAGTTCGATTGATGGGTGTTCATAATGGATTGACGAGTGTTCAAATACAATTTAAACTAAAATTACCACTACTAAAATTATAAAAAAAAAAAACAATAATTTAAAGGTGGTCAATTGCACACCAAGCGGGCTGGGTGTGCAGCCATTCAATCCATGTATCATATGAATTGTCCCTTTTGGACCTTTCTTGTAGTCCATCTCTTCAACCAGCTAGATACTCATCATTTTTATTATCAGCCAAACATTCCTTAAGATGACCTTCCGCCACTTTCTCATCCAGAAACTTTTTGTACTCCACGCAATCTTCAGTCATGTGTCTGCAATCTCTATGATAGTTGCAGTGCTGGTTGGTAGCTCTTCTCTTTTCTGGATTCCCTGTCATTTTTGGGGGCCTCCTGAACCATGGTTCATTCTTAATTTTGTACAACATCTTGTAGATCAGGATGTTGAAGGTTGCCATGATGCTAAAGTATAATTTGGGGTCTGGATCGGCTTTATCTTTCCTCTGCTGCGTATAATCCTTCAGTCTTGTTGTGTACTCTTCTTGTACACCTTTGACTCTACTGTTCTTTTTTTTTTGGAAGTTGAGGTTGTCCAGCCACAATCTTCCCTCCAGCCTGCAGGATATCATCCTCCACCCGTGCGTGTTCCTGGATTCTCTCCATAAGCTTGACCACAGTCTTTAATGGATGCATGGTAAGCGATTCTCGTAGTTTACTATGTATATGCAAGCTTGTCTTGAACGTTGCCAGAGCGTACTCTTTACTACAGTTTTCAATCTCGTTGAAAGTCTCCCAATAACGTTTGGAGTACTACCGCAGAGTCTCTTCGTCCCTCTGTCTCATAGAGGTTAATGCATCAAAGGTTTTTAGTGTTGCTCAGCTTGTTAAGAATCGAGCAATAAACTCTTCAGCTAGTTGAGCCCAACATAGGATTGACCCCTCTGGGAGCTTGTGGTACCAACTCAAGGCCACTTTTCCCAAGCTGGATGGGAACATTTTGCACAGTAAGGCATCATCTTGCTCATGCATGAACATGGCCTGTTTATAGTGCTGAATGTGGGCCACTAGATCCATGCTGGTTTCGTAAGTGATGAATGTTGAATGCTTCACTCTACTCGTTGTCTTCTCTGTTCGGATCCAGTGGACCAGTGGTGACTTCGAGATCTGGCCCAGGGCTTCCTTAGCTGTTTCTCATGTAGCTTTAGGGTCTCCCTCCGCTCGGCCAATCTCCTTCCTTCTCAGATATTGCTCAGGAACATGCTCATTGGAGCCAGATCTCTCATATATGTCCATATCGTGCTTTCTTCTTTCTTTCTTTTCAACCCAAACGCTCCTTTCTCTCTGTTTTCATGGAGAGGTTGCTTGGTCAGCGGAGACATTGTCATGATGATGACTTTTCTTTCCTTTTTCATACTGCACGGATCTCCTCAGTGATTGTAGGTCTTTTCCTTTTCCTGGAGTTGCTTCTTCAAGTCCTGAATCATTTGCTCTCGTCGAGTGACTTCACGGGCTAGTTCTTCTGCCTCTTGTTCCTTTCTGTCGAGGTTGTCCTCCTTCTCTTGACTCCTTGTTCATCTACTGTCATCTCTCCTCGGGGGGCTCCTCCTCCGTTCGCGTCGGATGGAGGCTTCCCCACCTCTCGGTGGTGTCTTTAAGTGTCTCCACCAATCGCCTAATCTTGGGGAGTCATGGTTCATCAGGTGTGTGTCCCTGAATTTTGGAATCTCAGGCATACCCAATATTGAACCTTCTAACATGGGGATTCTTTTGAGGCGCTCTTAAGGTCACCGGAGTCTTATCCACCCTTGCACTCTTTCTCGTACTGTGCACAAGGATGGTTCCAGCATCATCTTCCACATCCTTCCTTCGTGGAGTGCATAAGACAGGCTCTGAAATCACCATTGTTGATCTTTGTTGAAAAGAAAAAAAGCTTTTCGTAAGCGTTTCCCACATACGATGCCAATTGTATGGGGAATAAATCCACGTAGACCTGGATCACGTGCTTTCTTAATTCAACCCTAAATCTACAGACAGAGAAAGGGTTAGAGCACCTTTGCCTCTCATCGGCAAAGGCCCTCTGATGCCAAAGTTAGTATCTTGTACTATAAATTCTCAAATCACAATGCGTATGAATGGGTTTCACAACGTACCTTTTGTCATGGTTATATTGTTGTATTTATAGGTGTAGACGTTCATCATCTTAGGCATCTCGTGCCCTCTATTTCCTATTCTCTTCAGGAATCCTTTTTCTAATAGGACTTTCCTATTAGGGATGAACTTCCATATTGTGAACACCCTGCGGGAAATGCCGACGAAATCGATTGCGGTTTGAAAAATAGTTTTGATTGGTTGAATGGAGTCGCCACCCAAGTTTATGGACCGTACCCGAGAAACCATTTGAAAAATGACTTCTTTGCCCTTTTAAATGGAAAACATTTCACCGGTCTGCTTTTATTGAGATTTCTCGGGTCCGAGAGCTAGGTTACGTGAGGGGAAGGAATTTAAAACACCCCTCACACCCGGTATGATTACCGGTCTCTACTCAATACTCAAAGGATTTTGAAAATGTTGTTTAAATGGACTTTAATTACAAATTCATGTGAGAACACGTAGATGTATCAACAAGATTGAGATGATATGCGTGGATACATGTGTTAAATGATATGAATGATTGATTTATAGACATATAAACATTTGAACTTCACCAAACCATGCTTAGAATGCCTCGGAAAGCCCCAGAAATTGATCACAAACATTACCCCTGCCACACCTGGATGGTAATCTGGGCACCTGGATTAGACAAATCCAGGCGCCTGGATTGAATGCAGGCACTTGGAATGGGACAATCCAGGCGCCTGGATGGAATGCAGGCACCTGGAATGAGCCAATCCAGGCGCCTAAATGGTCTTCCAGACAGAAACTTCATAACTCCATTTTTCACAATAAGTGCCAAGTGCAATGCTTTTAACCAATTCTCACACCCTAAACGATGTTTGAAAATGCAGTAGCAGACATGAACCTCAAACTCAACTCAAACACATGATATGAACTTAAAAGAGGCTTGATTTTGAATGATTTGATGCTAAAATGCAATGATAATGCTTAATATTGAACACCTACAATGGAGGTGTGCTTATGTAATGTAAAAGCTCATTTTAACACCTTCAAAACTGAGTGATCAGAACTTGCAAATAACAGATGAACCCACATGTGTGTTTCCTTCTCATGTAACTATTCTATCAAATGTGATTATAACCTTGAAAACACTCCAAATACCCATCAAAATGAAGATTAGAATGTGACATAAGTTCTCTAAAACCAGTGTATGCAAATGATGTACCATGAACTGGTTAAAATGCAAGAAAAAGTAGAAAATATGACAAGGAGGAGTGATTCCAGGCGCCTGGATTCAATGCAGGCGCCTGGAATGTGATGATCCAGGCACCTGGATTGTAAACTGGTCCACAAAACAAATTCCTTTCTTGATGACTTTTAAACCTCCCCCAAGCCCTCTACTAGTATACAAAACCAGTGAGAACTTGATTGAGCCCCCCTTAGGGCCTACTTGAGCATATTGGTAGAAAGACTACCTTGAAAACTTGATTGATGAACTTGGATTGCAAGTTTTAAGTGAGTTTGGGTGATTGTGGATGTTGGGTACACTAAAATGAGCTTCTGGAATTATGAAAATCAAATTACAAAAGCTTTGGTTGGGGGTTTGGATATGAAGTTAAAGATATGGATAGTTGAGGTAGCAAAGAAATAGGTTTCAAGATTGAAAGTGAGTGAAATTGGAAGGGACTAGTTGGGGGCTGAACTTCTGGGTGTATTTTAACAACATAAAAGTGAGGGAGAGAAGAGTGATTTTCTACTCTTCAAATGGAGGAGGAGGAGGAGGAGTTGCTTAAATAGACAACTAAGGGTTCAAAGAGGGCCACTTGAACCCTTAGAAAGGTTGAGGGATCACCTAGCGGATGCATTGAGTAGAAAACCAGGGAGTTTAGCGAGTTTGGCAATAGAAGAGTGGAAAATGATGGAGCATTTAGGCTTTTACGCTTTACATTGTGAGGAGGTCCGCGAGGGAGTCACCTTATGCAACCTAACCGTTCATTCGACTTTGTTAACTCGTGTAATGGAGGCACAACAAACGGACGAGGAAGCAGGAACTTTCCAGGCCAAGTTTCTCAATGGGGAGGCACCAATGGGTTGGATGATTCACACCAACCAAAGTGTTCGTTTCCAAGGCAAGTTGTTTGTACCAATTTTGTGTCGGGATGAGATTTTGCAAAAATTTCATCACTCACCGTTAGCCGTGCAACGGGTGGGGCGAAAATGTATCCACGATTTGCATAGGCAATTTTGGTGGCCGGAGATGAAAAGGGACGTGGCAACTTTCGTGTCTAAGTGTTTAACGTGCAACAAGTGAAAGCGAAACATCAAAAACCGGCGGGGGAGTTGCAACCGTTACCGGTAGCCGAATGAAAATGAGAGAATATGACAATGGATTTTGTTACGGGTTTACCGCAATCACCGAGGTGGCATGACGCCATTTGGGTTGAAGTGGACCGATTGACGAAGACCGCGCATTTCTTACCAATCCAAGTGACCGATTTGATTAAGACACTTAGCCGTTTGTATATCTGTGAGGTTATCCACTTGCATGAGATTCCAGTATCTATCATGTCTAATAGTGATCCGCATTTTACAGCTCATTTTTTGCAAGGCTTGCAATCCGCGCTTTGCACCAATTTGTTGTTTAGTACTGATGGGCAATCCGAGAGGACGATCCAAATTCTAGAAGATATGCTTCGGGCTTGTGTGTTGGATTTTCGGGGTAGTTAGGAGGATCACCTATCATTAGTGGAATTCACATACAATAATAACTACCAATTGAGTATTGAGATGGCGCCGTATGAAGCTTTGTATGGGAGGCCGTGTAGATCACCCGTGTTGGTCCAAATTGGGAGAAACAACTTTAGTGGAACTCGAGTTAGTGGCCGAGACTGCCGAGAGTATGGGGTTGATCCGTAGAAGGCTTAAGGCCGCACAAGAGGCAACTATCGAGAAAGTGAAAGTAATTTGTCAACGCTTATTAACCGCACAAAGCCGTCAAAAGAGTTACGCCGATCGCTAGAGACATCCATTGTCGTTTAATGTGGGGGACCATGTTTTTCTCAAGATTTCACCGCGTAGGGGTTTGACTCGCTTTGGACGTGGGGGTAAACGTTCATCGCATTACATCGGCGCTTTGACATTATTGAGAAAATCGGGGAGGTCGCATATCGCTTAGCTTTGCCACCGAGACTTTTGAGTATTCATGATGTGTTTCACGTATCCATGTTGAAGAAGTATGAACCGGATCCATCGCACGGGCTAGAGTGGTTCGGACTTGAGTTAGAGGCCGATGCATCATACGGAGAGAAACCGATTCAGGTCATCGATTCGAGGGAGAAAACGCTAAAGGGCAAAACGATTCGACTAGTGCGGGTTCTATGGAACAACTTTGGTAGTGAAGAATCGACGTGGGAAAGGGACAATGAGATGAGGGAGAAATATCCGGAGTTGTTTTCCATTTAAGCAATGTGAGTGCATGTCTTAAGTTATGCATTTTATGAGTTTTGATTTGAAGCACATGTTGCATATCATGCATGAGCATGTAGTGGTTTGAGATTGCATAGTTGATTCAAATTTTGTGGACAAATTTTTTCTAAGGAGGGTAGAATGCAAGGACCCGTATTTTTACTAAAAAATTTACGGAATAATGTTAGGTAAATGTGAGGAATTGAATTTTGACTAAGAGGGGTCAATGTGATAGTGGTAGAATGCATTTGGGTGTGTTTAAAATACATTTGGAAGTTTAGGAGTGTAAGTGTAAAAGGATGAGAGTATATATACATGAATTGCGCTTCCATTTAACACAAAAAAAAAAAAAAAAACAGCCACTCTCCCTCTCTCATTGCCGACACACCCCTCTCACTCCTCTCCTCCATTTTTTCTTGCTCCAAGCTCCAAAATTCACAAAACCTTCAAGTCTCCTTCAGGAACCCCACCTATAATCACTTCCTCTACATGTTTTGAAGCTTGTATTGCACTCGTTTCGCACTAAGAACCTACATTTCGGGTTGGAGCTCATTGGAGGCTAGAGTTTTCCATTTCCCACTCATTCCAAGCAAATTTCTTGAGGTAGGAAGAAAAATTCCACTCCCTCTAGTTGTATCTATGTGATGTATAGCATATATTTTGTTGTAGTTCTTAAATTCCATCAAATTCATGAAATTCTTCCATAATGGGTTTGTTTCAGCTAAATTTTGTGATCTATGATTTGAGTACTTGTTTGATGCAATTTCGGTTGATTTGCACTCCTTTGATGTCCATTAGTTACTCTACATGTCCAATTTTTTGCTTAAAATCTCACATTTATGTTTGGGTTGAAATTCCAGACCTCTAGGGTGAAAATCTGCTAGCTGTCCCTGTTTTTAGGCTGCTGCCTCTGATTTCCCAGAGGCTATCCCATGTTTTTGGGGTGGTTTTTGGCCACCTTTTGATGCCCATTTGGTCCCCGATCATCCATTTTATCGTGTTTTTTACTCATACAAACATTTTGAACACCGAATCCACTTCAAATTCATAAAATTAACCCTTGGGCACGTGAATTAACAAATTCCATGGTTTCTATATCGGATACGCGTCGGTTGACACATTTTTGGCGAAAATGGTGAACTTTTGGAATAAATGGGACTTATGGGAACTTTTGAAAGACAAATGGTTTTGAATTGACATTATTGGATAAAATGAAGTCTAGGGATCACCCGTTTGGTGTCCCTAGCCATGGGTGCACAGATCCCGCGAAATCCGGCAAGGGTGCACGGAGCCCGCGAAATTCGGCAGGGGTGCACGAAGCCCATGAAATCCGGTAGAGGGATATTTCCCTAATAAAATTCATGAATATTTTCTTATGAAATGTCAGTTTTATGAAATTGGGTTAACTTGGTATATTTGATGAAAATTGACTTTCGGTACGCGAAAAAATAATGCAGGTTTTGGTAACTACTTGGGCTTTGGTTGGATATCTAAAATTGTTTTGGGACACTTGGACACATTTTGGACACTTGGATGCGCTTTGGTTACTTCGTGGTCAAATTATCACTTTTCGTTCATTTTTAACATTGTACATTGGTCACGTCTATCCCCATACTCATTCATTATGGATGTATCATGTATATACACCTAGCGTTGGTAGAATAGTTTTTCTACTGGGCTAGTGAGCTCAACCTATCAATTTTTCAGGTACACGACATGGAGCATGAAGTTGGATGCTTGTCAAGTGATACTTACATGGAGCTTTAACATGTATGAAGTTATTTTCTCATCTTTGTATTATATTTTTGGAAAGATGATTTTGTAATTTCCTTAGTTTATCCATTTTGACTATTTAACAATGTAATAACTCTTAAACTTGGTATTTATGCTTTTGGGATTTGGCCTTTCGTTATTTGGACTTATTTACTATTTTTAGTGAGAATGTAATATTTTGACTTTGACTATTCAAAGGGGTAAATATAAGACTTTAGACTTGTCCCACATGGATCTTATATATATTGGGATTATTAAATTTGAGGGCGTGACAATTATTTCCCCAAGTGTAGGGTTTAGGCCGGCGGTAGCATGATAACCAGTAAGTCCGGATCGATTCCACAGAGGCCGAATGCACCCGGTGTGAGAGTTGTCTTGCAAGTGTAGGTTTTCGGTCTTGAAGTGACAAACTTGGCTTTTGGAATTTGGGGGTGGAATTCTCTTAACTTCGAGAATGACTTCGAAAGATTGAATTAAAACAAGGTTAAGTCTAGGAGATCATAACCACCATAACTTAGGCTAATTCATTCCTCTCTTGATGAGATTATGATTCTTGTAACTATTTGGCAAACATCTAGGTTGACATCGCTCCAAGCATCACACGTGAAAATGAGAATCAACCCTTAACTACGAGAAATCGAAAAGATTAACAAACCTAGACTTTAGTTCATAAAATCGATCCTAACTCTTTGAACTAGAAATGGTGTTCGATAAAGTTTAGGGTTCTTGAGCCTATTAGACAAACTTTTAGATTGACATCGCCCAAAGTATCACCCGTACCTAGGTGAATTAACCCTTAGCCACGAGAGATCAATGAGATTAAGAAACCCAAATTTTGATACATAAAGATGAACCCATGACTTTATTAAACAAGAAACATTTGCAATTTGGCGAGAAGAAACGAATTAAACCTAAGTCATGGAGTGCTAATCACCACATGATCGAGCCTATTTAGACTACTTACTCATTATGCTAGAAATAAAGCCTAGGAATTGTAGAAAACCAAAAACATGTTTAATAACTCTAAGTCTACTTACAACATTAACACTAGAGAAAATCACAAACAACAACTAGAAACTAAGGTTTTCAAGAGAAATATCTAGAACAACACAAAAACTAAATACTTGATGAAAAAAGAAAGTAAACAAGATTTATAGAACAATCTAGACGAGAGGAACAAGAATACACGGTAAATAAACGGGAAATGAAAGCTTACTTGATCATTCTAGAGAGAGACCTTAAACTCTCTCCAATGGAGGAGAGAGGTGAGAGCAAAAACTAACTAAGAAAATAAAAGAGAAAGTGTGTTATAGAAGGAGAGAGGTGATATAGTTTTTCACTTATCTCTCTAATAAGTTACAAAAGTCCTCACAAATGAGAGAAACATTCCATAAATAAAAAGTGCAATAAAGTGCTCAAAAAGTGGTTGGCGGACATTTCTGGATCGGTCCAAAATAATTCCGGATTGGTCTACTAAAATTTGGAGCAAAATGGATCGGTCCAGAATAATTCCGGATCGGTCCGAATTGGTCTGGTGCTGCCTTGATGAATTTGGTCCAATCCATATTTGTCTTGTATAAATCCGGATTGGTCCTGACTTGAATTTGACTTCTTTGATCACTCCCATTGGATTGTGTGTTGGGAAACGAATCCTAGAACCCAGTAATTGCGCATACAGATTAAACAACAAAAATAAACACAAACCCTACAAGGCGGAATTAGGGTTAACTCTCATCCGTAGACATGAACGATGGTTGACTTGTTTATTTGAGAACTTGACAGACCTAATTACTATATGCAACAAGCTTTGCTCGACAGTACCTCATGATCTTCTGCCATAGTACCTTATATCTCGATCATGTAGCCAAGTGTGGACTCATACATGATCTCTTTGTTCTCTCTCTCACAGCCTCTATTCTAAATTTCTGAATGAATGTTTTTTTGACCTAGAGAACATAACGATATATTTATAGGGCTAGAGCAGGGACCTGAGGAGAAATAAATCTGGACTCCTTGTGTAAATAAGAAAACCTAATTCCACCCGGATTCTATTCTTATTTCACAAATTATAATTCACACCACTAAAGAATTATAATTGCACTCTCATCTTTATCTCGATTATATTTCGAGCTCCACGTTATTAAATACTTATTAATCTCCCCACGTTAAGATTACAGATACCCGTTGATTAAATGTCGATTACTAACAATCTCCCACTAATCAACATCTTATAAAACACTTTGAGACTAACCACTTAACTTATTCGATATGTCGGATACAAATATCTACCTGCAGGGTTTGACATAACCGAAACTTATAAGTTTACTCAAGGGGGTATCATCAATCTCTAACGAGACGTGGATTCTATCAATAATTAATATCCATATATTTCATGCATATAATGTCGTGACCCAACTCACCAAGACTATTGACCGAAAAAAAATCTCACTTTACAATGAATCAAAGTCAACAACATTAAATGTATATATGTATTAATTATATCCGGATTAAGAGCATAAGTATTCTTAATAACTATAAGGTTCTAATTGTCTTAAAATGTTAGTACTAAGACAATTACCCTAAAGCGGTCCTATTCAATAAACACAAAATGTACTAGCACAATGAGTCGGAACTAGAACCGTTCCCTGTAGTCAAGATAAACCTGCTAAAACATTGTACTACAATCCTACTGATGGTGTGTCAAATTCCACCTAAGATTGTGAACCAAAACTTATATTCCACAAGAACCGATGATCCAATCTTCTATGTGTAAGCCGTAATCTACACACTGGATCATCTACTATGTAGAATAAAAGACACATGCACAACATACAATTATATCATGCACATTGCCCATAAAAGATTCTCATCAAAAAGGGATAAAACTGATTAATAATTAACTAATTAAATATTAATCCATTACACAAAAACATGGCTTTTAGTATAAGTTTCTAACAATCTCCCACTTAGACTCAAAACCATGCTGCCACGCATCTCACTTCCATTCCCTTTACATGACTATCAAAAGTCTTGGCATGTAAGCCATTCGTAAAAGGATCTGCTAGGTTGTTTGCTGATGCAATCTTGGTCACAGCTACATCACCTTTCTATACGATCGCTTGAATAAGGTGATATTTACACTCGATGTGTTTTCCCTTCTTATGAATCTTTGGCTCCTTCGAGTTAGCAACTGCACTACTATTGTCACAATAGATTGAAATTGCTGATTTTATCGAAAGTACCACTTCTAGATCCATCAAGAAGTTCTTGAGCCAAACGACTTCTTGGCTATTTTAAAAAACTGCCACATACTCGACCTCCATGGTGAAATCTACAATACACGATCACTAGATACTCCACCAACTCATGGCTCTACCTCCTAGGGAAAACACATATCTCGATGTTGACTATCTGGAACTCTTATATAACATAAAGTCTTAATCTGCGTGCCCATAAAGCACTAGACTGTCTGACTGGTACACCAACGTATAATCCTTAGTTCTTTTTAGATACTTAAGTATACATTTTATACCAGTCCAATCTTCTTGTCTAGGGTTAGACTAAAATTTGCTAACCATGCCAACAACAAAGCAAATATCAAGTCTAGTTCACAGCATAGCATACATGAGGCTTCCTATTTGTTGAAGCATTAGGAACTCCCTTCATTTTCTCCATCTCCTCAGATGTCTTAAGACACTAATCCTTGGATAGATAGACTCCGTGTCTGAAAGGAAGCAATCCTTTCTTGGAATCCAGCATGCTAAAACGGGCAAGGATCGCATCGATATAGGAAGCTTGAGAAGCCCAACATCCTTTGCTTGATCTCGCAAAAATTTAATCCCAAGGATGTGACCGGCTACTCTTAAATCCTTCATATCGAACTGGCTGGATAATCACAACTATACCAAAGATAACACTCCGACATCGTTTCCGATGAACAAGATATCATCCACATATAGCAATACAATCACCACCACATTTCCATTACGCCTCTTGAACACACGACTTATCCAGACATTGATCAAAATCAAAATATTTGATTACTTGATCAAAACGGATGTTCCAAGACCTAGATGCCTGCTTAAGTCCACAAATGGACTTCTTAAGACTGCACAACATGTGCTCTTAATCTTTTGCCAAAGTTCTGCATCTTTATCTTGTAGTTCCTCTTTGTAGTTTCAGGGTTTGACCTGTTGTTCTTCAGGGATCATATTATAAGACTCTCCCAACAACGTATACCGATTGGGTAAAACAATAACCCTCCCACTACAACAAGGTACTGGTGTGTTAACAACAATTTCATGTGATTTAACCTCTTGTACTATAGGTATTGAAGAAGTCTGTGCCAGTCTATTTTCTCTCAATTCTACTAGAACAATCTTACTACTAGGCTTGTGATCTATGACATAGCCTTCCTCTAAGTATCAAGCATTGGTGCTAACAATGACCTTATGATCCTTAGGACTATAAAATAGAGCAACTTTTGTTCCTCTAGGGTAACCCACCAAAACAAACAAACATTCGTTCTTGATTCCAATTTATCTATTTTCCCTGTCAGCACATGTGCTGAACTACCCCAATTCTGAACATGCCATAGACTAGTTTTCCTCCCAGTCCATAGTTCTTTGGGTGCAGTTGGTACTAGCTTAAATGGTACCAAGTTAAGAATGTACGCTATTGTTTCTAGTGCATGTCCCTAAAACGAATTAGTAAATTTGAATAACTCATCACTGATCTCACCATATTCATAAGAGACCTTTCCTTCTTTCTGTTACACCATTATGTTGTGGCATACCTAGCGCAGACAACTGGGATGTAATCCCTTCTGCTGTCACTAGTTCCTAAATTCCTCCAAGAGGTATTCGCCACCACAATGGGATCACAGTGTCTTGATACATTTATCCAGACAGCTTCCCGTTTCCGGTCTATGCTCTTTGACTTTCTCAAAGCATTTGGACTTACGGTGTATCAAATAAATGTAACCATGTCTTGAGTAATCATCAATAAAAATATTGAAATACTTAAAACCACCTCTATCCCAGATGTTCATAGGTACACACAGATCAAAGTGAACCATTTACAACGTTTCCTTGGCTCTCCTTTTTTTCTAGAAAAAGGCATCTTGGTCATTTTACCTTCCAGACAGAGTTTCACAGACTGGAAGTGCCTCCACTTCTAATGAACCCAAAGATCCATTTCTAACCAGTCTAGAAAATCTATTTAGATTAATATGACCTAGGCGTAAGTGCCAAAGATACGTTTGGTTCAACTTATAAGGCTCATTTCTCTTATATGGCAATCTATTAGTGTTATTCAATTCACGTAGTTGTATCGTAGGAACGATATGATTAATTACGTAGAGATTGTCATCTAATGAACCAGAGCAGATAAAATGTTTATTTAACTTAATAACCACAGAGTTATTAAAAATAAACCAAATATCCATTTTCAACCAAATTAGAAACCGAAACTAAGTTTCTCCTAATTCAATGATCATAAAGACAATCTCTCAAAATTAAACGCCCCTCAGAATCTTCCGCTACTTTTGTAGCACTTCCCATATGTAGATAAATCTCTTCATCACTAAGTCTCCAGGTTTCCTGGAACCTTTGCAATAAATTGCAAACATGATTAGTGGCACCCGTATCTACACACCAGGTACTAGTAGATAACACCAGTAAACATGATTCAACTACTAGTGAAAAAAAAATTCCTTGATTATTCAATTTATTGAGATAATTCGAATAACCTTCTTCTAGTGTCATTTCTGCTTATAGTGAAAACACTTGTCGTTAGGCTTTTCCACTCAACCTTTAAACTCATAAATTGTCTGAGGAACTGTGGCTTGTTGTTGAACCTTTTCCTACTTCTTGTTGCCTTTGGCTAAGAAGTAGAAACCTCTTCTACTATACTCACAATTGTCTATTTATTAACCAAATGACCCTTGACTTATTTAACTCTCTTTCAGTAGTTTCGTCAAATAATAAAGCATTTTTTTCATATTGTAATTCAGGCAAAACTGCTGAAAAAACTTGGTAAGCAATTGGAGCACAATATCAACCTGGGTTTCCCCTTTGATTTTAGCTCCTGGGATTTCTAGTTCATTCAGAAGACCTATTATCTTCAGAACATAATCCCCTTAGTTGGGTTCCTTCACCAATGGTTAATTTCCCAAATCCCACATTGCAACTTGCCTAGACGCACCTCAAACCTTTATTTTAGGTTATGCACCATGTCATAGGCATTTTCTAAAAAACTGATGCTGATGTTGCAATACATTCGACATAGAAGCTAAAATGTAACACCGCGCCATCTCATCAGTTGTAACCCAATCCTTATATACCGGATTTCAAGTTCTATTGCAATTTTAGTGGGTTTGATAAAGCACACCTCAGAGAACACAAATTTGGTCCTCTAAGCAGTCGACACAACATCCAGATCCTTTTCTAGTTAATATAATTAAGACCAGTGAATTTGTTTGACAATGTCATCAAGTGGATTGAAAGAGACCATTTTTTGAATCTGAGAATCACATAACAACAATTATGAAGGGCAAAACTTTTTATATTTTTATTAAATTGGTTCCCTCAACCAGTCTATTAAAAGAAAAACATTAGCAACCCTACACACCGTGAAGAGTATGCCTCGATGGGTAGGTCCACTACTCTTCATCATTCGTGTAGATAGGCACAACCTTTTAATTTTACTATCAAGGCACTAAACCATGCCCAATAAAATTAAATAGCTATTTACTTCGGTCCTATAAATAAAATCAGTGACTCAGATGGAAATGATACTTGTTATTTACAGCTAAGTGTACACCATTACCTAACCTCAAAATCCATTGTTCCGCAATGAACTACCCCAGATGGAGGAGCAATCCATACAACAATTATCTTGGAGTTATCCTCTAAGGAAGTAAGTACTAATGATGCCATAATTAATTTCGTCCGATAGGGAGGAAGGTACTAAAACCAACACACAAAACTTAATTATATCATCTACATACTAGTAATGGAGACCATGGAATTTATACAAAATAAACTCCCTCTCCCACTTAGTAATTTAAAAATTTGTGAGGGTTATCAAAATTAGTATGTTTGCAAAAACCGTGATCTAGGTCAAAAGCCAAATATTACCATGTTGTCCAAATATGGTAAACTATCACACATGCAAACAAGATGAATATTCAAATATTCATAAAAAGAAAACATAAATAATATGTATCCCAACTATTATGGTCAAAGATGCAATCCTTGAGCAATAAGGAATCCTTCCAGTTTTGAAATCCTTAAGCAGTCAGGAATCCTTCGAGTCTTGAAATCCTTAAGTAGTAAGGAATCCTTTCCAAACTTGAAATCCTTGAGCAAAACATATGTTGAAGACTTAGATACTTTGAATCAATCAAGGAAACCAAAATCCAACCATACTTAGGCAAGAAAAATCGGATCTGAAATTTTTCCCGAGTAAACTGCACAGCCTTCAGTATTTTGAACTTTTCTCCCTCATCCGAACTCTGATTGAACTAATTCCAATTGAGTTAGATTCGAAATTCAATTATCTAAAACTTCTATGAAGAACAGAATTTCCAATTCCGACGTTTACTGGGTCAAAAAAGCCTTGCAATCTGACCCTAAAAATTTGGAAAAATTCTGCTGCAAGCCAAACATTCTTTTTTCTTGACAAAACTTATCTTCTTGTCAAAAAAGATTGTTTTCTCCGCATCTTATGCCCCATTACAGAATCTGTAATCTTACAATAGATCTATATATCTAAAACGATACAACTGAAGAAACAAAGATTACATCAAAAACTAATACCTCCCACATACTACTATTACAGATTACAAAACTAAATTTGTAATAAAAAACAGTAATAGTAACCATGCATAAAACAATTACAAAGCGTGGGATCCAATCACACAATCAAAAACATGTGTGACCATAATAGTGGGATAATCGATTCTGCAAAAACGAACGTTAGAACAAACTAGAACTCTGTAAAACAACGGTTAGCATAATTCTATATCTATGTTCTACAAACAACATGGCTTGTTTAATCCATACGCATGATTACAACCCGCTCTAATACCACTGTTGGGAAACGAATCCCAGAACCCAGTAATTGCGCATACAGATTAAACAACAAAAATAAACACAAACCCTACAAGGTGGAATTAGGGTTTACCTCTCATCCGTAGACACGAACACTGGTTGACTTGTTTATTTGAGAACTTGACAGACCTAATTACTGTATGCAACAAGCTTTGCTCGACAGTACCTCATGATCTTCTGCCATATTACCTTATATCTCGATCATGTAGCCAAGTGTGGACTTCTACATGATCTCTTTGTTCTCTCTCTCTCTCACAACCTCTATTCTAAATTTCTGAATGACTGTTTTTTTGACCTAGAGAAAATAACAATATATTTATAGGGCTAGAGCAGGGACCTAAGGAGAAATAAATCTGGACTCCTTGTGTAAATAAGAAAACCTAATCCCACCCGGATTATATTCTTATTTCACAAATTATAATTCACACCACTAAAGAATTATAATTGCACTCTCATCTTTATCTCGATTATATTTCGAGCTCCACGTTATTAAATACTTATTAATCTCCCCACGTTAAGATTACAGATACCCATTGATTAAATGTCGATTACTAACATTGTGTGCTTCTGGACTTCCTCCAAAACACTTAAATGAGTTGTGCGACCATGGGGGAGGTGTTCCTTGGTCACTTGAGTGCTCATTCACTCTCAGACTCCACCAGAAGTTTTTGTAAGCATCAAGCACGACCCCAAAGCCATCGGCTTGACTTGGTGACTTTTCGAATTCTCGGGCCTTAGCCGAATCATCATTCTTTCCCTCTTGAGGCCCAGTGTTGACATGCCATGGGGCAAGTGGGCCTTAGCCGAATCATCATTCTTTTCCAATACGCTCCAAAATGTGCTCATTTAGTGTGTTAAACCTGTAACTATCAAAAACACCACTACGCGCAAATCAAACATTTAAGGCACAAAATCGCATGTGTTTGTAAGCAAAATTGGCTAGATTAGCCCCGGATATCTACAATATTGGGGACTTATAAAAAAAACTTGCCATTTAATGGGAAGATTTTGAGCACATGGTGAGGGGAGGGGGGCCGGCCAACATAGAGGGGAGAGAGGGCTCACATTTTGCCTATAAATACCCATGCAATCTCACACTTTGAACTCACACCAAGCACTCCCACCTCCTCTCTTGAGTTCTTAAGCTTTTTAAGCTTGTTCTTCCTCCACCACCACTCTCCTCCACCAACAACCATCCACCAATCCAAAAGTAGTAGGAAAGTTAGAAATTTAGGTGTTTGTAGTTCAACCGGAGTTCTACCTAGCTAGTTCGGCTTCCGGCTAATAACTAGAAAACAAGGTAGCTCTACTACCTAAACTTTAAGTAGCCTTTCTACTTTTGATTAGTAGATTATTCATACCATTATTATGCATGCTTTGCTTCTAAAATGTTTCTTCAAGTTGTTTAATTAGGATTTTTCTGGAAAAGGAGTCTTGTTTTAGAAAGCTTATGGAAGAAAGTTAGAAGCTCTTAAAGTGACTTTTCCATTATCATGTGTAGTCGTTATAACGCATGAATGAAGACAAACTTTTCAAAAATACGCAGTTATAAACTTATAATGCTCGAATGAAAATCGACTTTTCAAAATTAAGCCGTTATAACGTCCGATTGATTTTCAAAAAATGAGATTGACTAACTTTTCTTAAAGTAACACGCAAGTAAATGTTTTGTCCGTATTTGGACTATGAGATAACAAAAGGCTAACACCCTTAAGGGTCTGTCAAAAGGACAAACTTCGGGATGTCTCAGAAAGGAATGGTGATTCTAACTGGACTCTTCTGAACATCCGGCGTAGGACTCTCTTAGTTATCTCATTTGTCTAAAGAAAGTCACTAAAGAAAATTAAAAATTTTGAAATGACTTCGTAAATAATCAGTAACGAATTTCTGATAATCCTAGACTGTTTTGGAAACGATATCGCATAGAAAAGCCATTATTTTATGTGATACTTTGCACATAGGAAAGCTGTTATTTTATGTGACATGTTTATCGAGGAATGATGCATTGACACGCTTTGAGTACGATAGAGCATACTACAAGATCATGTCACGATACGATTTTTGACACAACATGATTTATGAGAAAATGATAGCGATGACGAGAAATAGAGATGAGAATGAAATTTTGTTTTGAAATGAAAATAAATGAAATGGAAAGGATATGGTAGTGTAGCGAGAGCGCCACCCCAACTTCGCAGGAGAACTTGGTGGTTTGGGTTAAGCGTGCACAACACACGGTGAACGGACCTTGTAAATAGACTGGTTAAGTTTAGTGATATAAGACGGCCGAGACTGTGTCATGTGAGTTGTGGGGTGGACGGACCTTGCAAACAGGCTGTTAAGTTCGGTGATGCAAGACGGATGGGGCCTTGAGCGGAAAGGTTGGTGCAGTCAGTTGAAAGGAGACGAAAATAGATCAATAGCTTTTGAGTGATGGGAGATACAGACATGAATAAAATTTGAAGAAGAATGTTGACACTGAAAAGAACATACAAGATATTGTTTTACCTCGCTTGATTTACTTTGATCTGCATTGACACTAACATTTTGCACTCATGAGTTAAGCTATTATTAAGCCTGCTTTACTTTTCATGATCATATTGTTTTAGAATTGCTAGTTAAGGATTGGATAGTATTGGTGTTGCACTTGTGTAACCCTAACATAATACCACGATGTTGCTATGCGACTCTGACTTATTATGTCAGTGTATCGGGATGAACAGGAGGAATTCTATGGGCAGGAGGCTTACAGAGCTAGCAGTACTCCCAGCTTGGGAACCAGGCACAGAGATAGACGGAGCCCTAGACCCGACCCGGTTGTAATATTATTAGCTTATGAAGGCAAACTTTATTCTATTAAGATTGATATTATGAATTTTATTTATATTTTGTAATATTATTAATGTGCCCAAATTTTGGAGGCGTTATAGCTACCAAGCAAAAAGATCAAAAAAATAAATTAACTAAGCCCAGACTGTGTATTTTTATGGTATTGAAATTATAAGGATAGGTAATCATATATACAAGTATGAGAATTGATCTTAGAAGTAAATGGATAGGGTAGTGGAATGGGGATTAGGAAATTTATCAACTATGGAAAAAATTTATTCAGTGTATCTAAATGAATTCTATATATATTATACGGTTCGGATTGGTTTGGAACCGAAACTTCAATGTAAATCCAGGCCCGGGCCTGGGCCCCCCCAAAAATGGGCTATTTTGGGGGCCCCAACTAGGTACATATAACTTGGTAAGTAATAAATAATTAATGTAGTGCAAGCATTATGGTAAAGCTTCTAGTACAGTGGAAAAGCCTCCACTCTCTAGAGTGTGTGGCAGGGTTCGAATCTCCTTGGCAGTCTTTCTTTTGTTTTTGTTTTTTTCTGCTATGTACTATTGTAAAGACCCGTAAAATAGTGTTGTTTTTCGTAAATTAATATTGAAAAAGATTTAAAGTGATTAAATGAGGAGTAATTATGTGTTATTTGTGATTGGGGTTTATTTGATTTACACATGTGAATTGTGGGCTTGTTGTATAATTATTGGAGAGTGTATAAGGGAGTGGGTGTAGGGGATTAGGACCAAAAATCAGCCCTTTTCTTCATCTTCCCCACTCAAACTCCCTCTCCCTCTCTACTCCTCCATTGCTCTCTCACTCAAAGCTCCAAACCACTCCATCCCAACTAAAAACCTTCATAACCCTTCACCAAAATTAGTCCCTCTTCGCGTTTCCAAGCTCGGTTTGTGCTCATTTTGCCCCAGGAGGCATACATTTGCTTGAAGCTCAAATAGGAGGAGCTAGGGTGTTGGGATCTCATTTTTGGAGCTAAATCATTCGTGAGGTAGGGGATTTCTATCTTCTCTAGGTGTTTTGAGGTGTTTAATGTGAGTGGTGTAACCACCTTTGATCATTTTCTTCATTTCTTGCAAGAAAATCCATTTTTCATGTTTCTTGTTTTGGTTGGGTTTGATTCACGTTTTTTATGTTGTGCTAAGTTAAATGTGTTGTTGTTTCATTACCTTGGATGCCTTTGAGTCTAATTTTTGCCTTGGAAATGATTGGGTTGAGCCCCATTGTGATATAGTGAGAAAAACCAATTTGAAATCCGCAAATTTTGCTCGTAACGTCTTTGTATCGATACCCCTTTCAGGGGTATCGATACCTATCGCTCTGTTCAATTTGTAGTGATCTGATATCGATACCCCTTTCATGGGTATCGATACCTAGTTGCTTATAAGGCAGATTTTTATCCAACTTCGCGGGCACGCCCTGGCTTCGTCCGAACTCCGATTGAGGTGATTCTTGAACCGTTGGAAAGCTCTATGAGTCTACTTTCAAACTCAATTGGTCTCATATTCATAGCCTTTGTATTTTGAGAGAAATGTTCCTTTTCCTATCAAGGTGTTAGGTTTTCTTGAGGTTCATAACTCCATTTATTATGTTCCTATGCTCCGGGTTTTTATTGGTCTTTTCTAAGTTTCTCAACTTCACTTTTAAGCTTTGGTAATCTATCGTGGTATGGATGATATTTTGTCACGATTTTCCCACGTTCTTGGACAGATATTAACTTTGTCGTAACCGACACGCTACGAGCTTTCGAACTAAATTAATCACATGGAATGAACGTGAGGTGTAAATGAAAGAATGAAAGATGTGACACGGGGTCCTACGGAAGGATATGCCCGGAATGACACGGGGCCCTCACAAGGGGTGTGCCCGGAATGACACGGGGCCCTATGTAAGGGTATGCCCGGAATGACACGGGGCCTATATGGCATGCCCGGAATCTTAGTAAATGATGAAATTGAATGAAACAAGGGGTGTGTGAGTGAATTGGACACCTACGGAATATCGGGTACGTATCGGACACAACGGCACACCGGTTAATCTTGGTCGAACATATGGAATTCAAATTGTTTATATCTAAAATTGGGGCTTCCATGAGTATATTGTGAAATCTCCCTTTTGTTGCATGCACTCCATTAGCATTTCATCATATCTAGATTCGATAGACGTTTCCTACTGGGCTAGTGAGCTCACCCTAAAAATTTTCAGGTAATCAACCCGGAGGAGCATGATGTGGCGCATGCATGACATGTTTTTTTTTTGGAAGCGATAATGAAGTTACCTTATCATCTTTGAGTTCACTATTTTGTTAAGATGATTTTGTAACTAAATCTCGGTTTATCTTTTGACAAGGAAATTTGTAATAACTCTTGTATTTACTCATTTCATTTGAGGTATGGGTACCCGTAACTTGTTGTAGTATTTGACTTTGAACCGGTAAAATTATTTTTGACTTTGACTTGACCGTGTGAAGTGTGGACTTCCACGTGGAATTTATGATTATTATGTTTCACAAATGTGGGGGCGTGACAACTATGGCAATGTAAAGAAGAAGAAGTCAGGGTGCAATGTGAAGGTTCATTCTCTTTCTTAATTTTTTTTTCCCCTCTCCATGACATTTCTATTATAAAAGTTTTTTAGGTTTTCTTTTACATTAAACGTTGGTAGACACCTTTGCTATAAAAGATTTATACTTGTTTAAAGGTTGTTTCATTAAATTTTTAGTTCAAATTACCTCAAAAAGGTGTTTCAATTGTGCGATTAATGATATAAATATTATACTAAGTTCAAAACTATCATCTTAGAAGAAATCAATTGTGTGAACATATTATTCCACCACATCATATTGTTTGTTTACTTTTTAAAGAAAAATTTGCCAGTATTGTCGTCAACGGAAAATAAATAAAACACTTTGGGTGTATTCGTAAAATATTTGCATCGATTTGTCGATTTCAATATTATTTATTGTTGCAATAAAAATGAATAATTACAACCAAAAACTATTGTTTATTGACATAACGACAAATTAAAAAAAAGACTAAATATAGAACGAATTAGTATTTATCATTTGAAGTTAATATTGGTCCTCTAAATTTTTCTTTTAAGAAAAACATAGGGCCCTTTTTTACATTCTTGTCTGGGACCACGAATTTCTCAGGGCCGGGCCTGTGTAAATCCGTAGACTAAACCATTTAACACGATTTCTAAGTTTTAAAAAATGGACCAAACCATATTAAAAAAAAACCTAACCAAACCATTCGGCTTGGATTGGATTTGTGGTTAGATGCTTATTTTGCGCTCCCCTTAGAGCACTGCCAGTGACAATCTAGGAGTACTTAGCAGAACTTTTAGTCTCATTCTTAAACAAAAGAGCTAGAGCTAGCAGGAATGTTATAAGGAAAAGAAAGAAAAAAAAAACAAATATTGTTACTTGTTTTAAGAATTTTTTTTTGTTGTCGTAAATTTGAACTTTTAAAATGCAATTATTACTCCCTCCATCCCCAAATAAAAGTAAAGTATTTCATTTTGAGTTGTCCCTTAATAAGTGTGTGTTTAGAAAACTTAACGATAAAAAATTGTATAATTATTATTTTGCCTGAAAAGTTAATGACTAAAGAGTTGATGAGTAAAAGTGAAAGATAATTTTGGAAAGTAAAAGTAAAAGTTATGTAAAGTATAAAGTGAAGGAAAAAATTGATGTGAAAGGTGTAATGATAATGTTCTTTTAATAAATTGGATTTAAAAAGTAACACGTTTAAAAGGGACGGAGGGAGTAATTACTACCAAAAAATTCTATCAATAATTTCAGAATGTAAAGATTTCTGGAAAAGAACCTAAAATATGACTTTAGAGAAAGCTTTGGTTTGGGATGCTTTTAAGACTAGATTTTAAATTCGAAATAATTTGAAAGTTACTCTTTCCGTCCCTTTTTTAGTGTAGACATTTCCATTTCGGGTTTTCCCTTAATAAGTGTGTGTTTTAAAAAGTCAATAGGTAAAAATTTATACAATTATTATTTTGTCCTTTTGAAAAGTTAGTGGTTACATAGTTAATAGGTAAAAATTGAGGATAATTTTGAAAAGTTGAGGTAAAAGTTTATGTGAAAAGTGTAAAGTAGAGGTAAAAATTAATGTGAAAAGGTGTAATTATTGATGTTTCTTTAATAAATGAGATTACGAAGCAACACACTTAAAAAAGGGACAAATGGGGTAAGTTTCAACTCTTTGCAGTAGAGACAACCAATTTTCGCTACAAATTAATTATACTTTTTAGTAGTAGGGGTGAAAATAAAAACCAGTAAACCAGACCGAAAACCGAAAGCTTACCAAAAAGTGGTTTGGTTTCTAAAGCATACTTTTAAATATTGACCGATACGTACCGCATCGGCCGGTTCGTATCGGGATTTTGAGCTTCCGATACGGATACACACCGATATAGCGGTGAGGCCCTAAAATCGCATATGAACCGGCCGGTTCCCGGTATCTAACGGTGTATTGGCCGAGACAGCATCTGATTCAGAAGATATCGGCCGATACAGCATCAGAAAATTAAGAAACTAGTAACTAGATTGACTGGATTTACAAACAAGATCACAGTCGTACTATGTTAACTTGTTTTAGAAACAAGATCAGCAGAGAAGATAGTCGAACGATGGACAACTTTTGTGAGTAGCGGATTAATTTCGAAGAAACAAAACAGTGCGGAACTGCGGATAATACTTGATTTGCTGCGGTGGGTTTCATTATCATTTCCGGAGAAAGAGAAGCGTACGTAGACGACGGAAATCAGTCAATTCTGATTGGCGATCTTTGGGTTTCAATCTCATCGTCGATCTTCTCCGATTGGCGTTAATGGCATAGAGGCTTAGCGGTGGGTGGGCAAGAGAGAGAGAGAGAGGAGAGTAAAGTTGATCGATAGAGATAGGACAGATAGAGAGAGATAGGACTGAGGGCTAATTCGGCTAAAAAGTAGTTTTTGGTTTTTTCGTTTTTTCGTTTCGTCTTTATTCAAATTTTTGTAGCGTTGTTAGTTTAGGTAAGATTTTGTGGTTTTACGGATTCATACCGGTAGATGAATCTAACAAAGATAAATTTATGGTCCAAAAAAAATATTTTTTGAATAAAAGCCCAAAATACTTTGGATTATTTCTTGATAATCCGCAGATTTTTGAAACTTTTATTAAAAAATTGAAGTTTTAATTTTATTTTAGATTCTTTCACGGTTAGAATCCAAAACTATAAAAATCTCGACTAAAAATAACAAACGCTATAAAAACAGGATCATTAAAGTGTAATTATATGTTCCAATATTGTGTAAAATGTGACAAAATATGTTAATGAGGCAAAAAAATGTATATCATACAGTTTTTTTATGATTTGCTAATGGTATTAAAAAATTCACGGTCGAGACGGCCGATCCCTGTGAGGAATCGCCGATACATCCCGATACCGATACACCGATACTGTGACCGATACCGCTATTTAAAACTATATTCTAAAGGTAATCGTTAAGGTTCAGTTTGCATTTTGGCCAAACTGGGAAGAATTGGTTTGGGTTGATATAAACCGGACCGGACCAGATAACTATCGGATTATATGACTACAGTTTAGTAAGACTTTTCCTATAAATTTTTTGCATAAAACGCTTCGGGGTTTCACCCAACCTTAAGTTGAAACTGTATACCACATAGGGACTTCTTTTTTTTTATATATATTTAAAATACTTTGTATTCTATGAGCTTGTGATTAATGTAATTGAAAGGCCTTGTATTTCACATTATGGGTAATTTTAAACTATGTTTGCTGCTAAGATGAAGTCTTTTTTGTTGTTCTTGTAGTATTCTTGTATTTGTAACTCGTACAGTAAAGTTCATCATTATAAAATGCGTGAGTAACAAACCAAAAACCAGAAACCGAACCATTAATATTTGGTTTGGCTTAGTTTGATTTGATTTGTAAAATGTTCAAGCCAAAATGTCCGGCTTGGTTTGGAAAAATGTGCAAGCTGGACCGTTTACACCCCTACTTTTTACAATTGAAGTAAATAAATTCAAGGGAAAATTGCCTTAAAATAGTAGTAGGGGCAAATATTTGCCGTCCAATGGACCACCTTTTAAGAATTGCTCTCAACATGACATGCCCAATTTTAATTGCACATAAATGGTACCCGTAATAATGTTATCCAAAATACTCCCTTCTTGAATTGGGACCAACATGAGTGCAATGAATTTGTTGATGAGTGCAACCGTTTTCCATGTAAAATGCAACAAAAGTGGACGAAGAGTGCAATAATCAGAAAGTCTTCCTAGAAAGTGACTGGATCTCACACCCTTCTTGAATTTGGACTAACGTGGGTGCAATAAATTTATTGAGAAGTGCAACCGTGTTCCATGTAGAATGCAACAAAAGTGGACGAAGAGTGCAATGATCATAAAGTCTTCGCAGAAAGTGACTGGAACACACACCCTTCTTGAATTTGGACTAATGTGGATGCAATGAATTTATTGAGAAGTGCAACCATTTTCCATGTAAAATGCAACAAAAGTGGACAAAGGGTACAATGATCAGAAAATCTTTCCAGAAAGAGTGACTTACTTGACCACACTGCAACCACATTTGTCGAGTGTGGATGCAATGAATTTATCAAAGAGTGCAATCGTTTTCTATGTAATGTGCAACTAAAGTGGACAAAGGGTGCAACAAAATATCTTTCTAGGGTAGTTGCGTCCAACAATATTTCTCATGCCATGTAATGGCAATTATTATTGGATCTGTGATCCCGAAAAAGTGCACCGTTAAAACCCAATAATTTGCCCCTACCTCCATTTTCCGACAATTTTCCCTAAATTCATCAGCTTCTACCAGAATAAAATATGTAAAATCTAAAGCATAATTTAAGCAACCAGTTAGAATTTATTTCTACATGCATAATACATTAGTTTATCAAGACAATTTTGGCTGTTTCCTTCCTTGGTTGCGGTTTGGAAAACAAAATACTTCTTATGTTAGTAAAGCAAAAGGATGGGTCGCTGTTTCTCTGAAAATGTTGGGCATCCTCCATCAGTCGCCGAGAATCTGTCAGTGAGGAATAGAATTGGGGTGGTGGTGCTGGTAAAAATGCGGGGCAGCCTCTATCAGCCAAGAAGGATCGATAGAGATGACATTCCGCATATATTGTCGATCAGTCGAGACAAGAGAATGGAATATAACCCACTTTGGATTAACCCTGCAAGTAAAACTTGACGAAATTAGATGCTAAAGTTAACTTATTTACAATGAGTTCCGTATTCGTTCTTCTGTCCATAAATATCAGATGTCAAATTTCACTGGAAAACTCAGTAATTGGTTTCACTCTGACATTTTAGTTTCTGCAAGCATTTTCTTTTTGAGATGGCGTGCCAGTCATATTCATTGATTTTTAATGCTTTGGGGGGGAAGATATTTTTCTTTCAGGCAGTGGGAGGAAGAAAACAGAAGAAAATAATCAAATCCTAAGTTGCGGTTACAAAAGAGAGAACGAATCAGTGCTGTAACCTGAAGTGCTACAATATGATCGGATATTTGCACAAACAATGCGTCCCTAAATTGCTTACAAGATCCACAGCTATCAACAAATCTTGCACAGAAAATTTATCGCTCGGTGGCTGCTACCAAAATGGTCATATTCATAGAATAGTAGAATACCAACCTGAATAAGACAGATGAGGGGTGAATATAAACTTCTTGAGAACTTCTAATAGTCTTGTACGTGCCATTGAGACTGAATGCCTATTATCAACAAAAGAATCATGAAGATACCGTTAAGAGCAAGATTTCATCAAGAAAGTTCAAGGTTCAAAGAATTCAACTTAATCAAGAAACAAAAGGGAAGGACAAATGTGTGCATCAAATTTTCATACTCACTTCCAAATTACAAGCATTAGCAAAAAATCCAGCAGTAACAGCCTTTCTTACCACCTGCAAGAAGGGCAACATATATGTGAACACTTAGAACATCTATACTAATTTCACTATCACGTGTGGAAAAAGTGTTAGAGCTGGACACGCTAAAGTAAAATAAAACCTCCCAAGCTAGTCTATAAACACTCTGAACATCTGTACAGTAGTAATCCCCAATTGGTTGAGTTGAGTGCCTTAACAATGCACTTGCATTTTCGCCAAAAAAAACCACAAAACAATGCAGTTGCATTACAATAGCCAATAATTGGAGCTAAAAAATGCACAAATTCATTGACGCATAAATTATTATTCCAGCAGGCACCACATTACCTGCATATCACTTTCACAGGATTTCAAGACTATGCCTATTCGTTGCGCTATTCTTTTGAGTTGCTCTCTTATTTCAACGACCTTTCGCTGCGGATGAAATAAGTAAAGGTCAACAGATATGACATTAGTGAAACATATGCAACACCAAGGGGACCAAATATCCTATTTTTAGATGGAAATTTTGCAGTCAGGACTAAATATCCATCAGCTATACATACGTGGAATATACAATACCATGGAGGTGTGGTGCAAATAATACCTTCACTATTACTCCTAAGAAATATTTATCTTACGGGATTTTATACACCTTCATTCTCAAAGGTGCTATGGTCAGAGGTTCTGAGTTCCCTTGTGTTAAGTCCTTCCAAACCTCCCATTTCACATGGTCTGCTGCTTATTAAGTATATTTGCAAAATCTACTACTCGTGGAAGAGCTGTAAAGTGCTACCTGCCCTTCTGATGGCAAAGAGATTTGACTACTTTCTTAAGAGGCGTGATTGGAGCGCGAGGCATAGGCATGTCGGTAGATTTTGAGGGTGATTTGGGCCCTGTTCGTTTCCCAGTTTAGTTTTAGTTTTAGTTTTAGTTTTGATGACATCATCATTTCCCTCATTTCTCTCTCTATCTCTATCTACTCATTACACCTGTTGACTTCATCAAAACTAAACTAAACTATCTAACCAAACACAACCTTGATAATTTTGGATGCTCAAGGTTTAGCTTCTGTACACTTGACATGGACATGCATCATGTCCCATTTTCAAGTATTTAGTGGATCATTGTCTATTGGATAGAAGACATTCCAAAAAACTGTGCAAAATTATTATTGCAAAGCAGCCCAGAAAGATACCATTGCCTGGTAGTTTACAAAGTTCTTGTTACACCACTTCGGAGATTTGCCAGACTGAAGAAACCCTTTGTAGACATTTAGGAAGGTCACATGATCACCCTGCAAAGTATGGGAAGTTTTAACACATGTAGTTACACGTAAATCAGATTCAGATGGTAGATTAAGTGTTTTTTCCAAACTCAAACATTATGGTTTCCTTGTGTAGATTTAGGTATGTCAAAAATAAATCATCTAAAGACACTAAAAAAAAAAAACTGTATTATAACACAAGATATTAGGTTTAGACTTTATTTGAGCGCTGATGACGAGCTTAGAAAAAGCAATAATCAACTATAGCATTCTTAATATTCAGTTAAGTCGTCAGGAATAAATATGCTATAATGCTGGTAAGGGTCACTTTATATGCAAGCAAATGAAATATTACTAGGGACATGTATAGCAAGGGAAAAAGGGAGGCAAAACAAGCGCCAGGTCATATGAATAGCATCACCACTGCCGACACTACTTTCCATTTAGAAGAAATTCACACTAGAGCATGATTTTCTCCTCAATATATGATAGGTAAATAAGCATGTATGTGGCACTATGCCAAAGAAAATGCTGGTTAGAACTTCTTCTTGAAACACAATGTATATTATCGAACACTAATTGATTAGAACCCTCTTTTTATCGGCAAAGATTGTTGATTAGAACTAATCATTCCAACTTCTCAATCTCTTTCTTCATCTCTTAACCATATCTTCTTAACCTAATGCTGTAGATACTAAAATTGTCCTGCAACGACACAGAGACCAGGCATGGACATGAGGATAAATTATTTCTCTAAAAAGTAGGACACAGACACATTGCAGAGATGTTGACCTATATATATTCAACTACAGTGTGGTATATGCTAGAGCTTGTCCCATATTGGTCAACTATAACCTCTAAAACTAATATATGAGCTTGAGCGGCCTCTCCACTAATTGCCAATTGGTATTGAGTTAGATGCTTTAACATGGTATCAAAACCATGATTTCGGAAGCTTTTGGACAAGACTATGTCGTTGATAGGTGGTTCCCCTTTGTTTGTCGTTGATGGTTGACAGTTGCCGTATGTGTTAAATCATTTGTTTACCTCACCACGTACGAGTTAGGGGTCGCGTGTGCGGGAGAGTGTTGGACCTTGTCCCACATTGGTTAATTAACAGCCAAAACTAGTATATAAGCCTAGGTGGCCACTCAATTCATTGCCAATTGATTTTGAGTTGGATGCTTTAACGGTATAGATGTAACAATATGTTTGCATCCCAAATTTATGTCGTAATTCTAAAAAAAAAAAAAAAAAAAATTGAAGAATCTAGACGGCACAATAGTCAAGAAATCCTTTAACATATAATTTGCATTAATCTACAGATTCTATACTTATATTTCCCTAATTTGTTTAGGATAGCAAGCAATATGCCAACTTAGGAATTTGTTAACCACGTCTGAATAAGCATCAAAGAAGTGTCAAATACATATTAATCTCTTACTCATACATACTTAAAAAATGACAGACACGTTGAAAAGGGTAGCAGACGTGTCCAAACTTAAATGTTTTTATCTAATTACAGACAAGAAAAAAAGGGTCTAGGTCATGAGTCCGAGAGATGTTTCTTTGAAGTGTTCGTGCTCTTTAACGTTGAACAGATAATTGAGGGCATTGAACGGTACTAAATTGTATCACCTGATGTTACTATATTATGAATTATTCCCGAGTAATTTGCTTTATGTTCTGCAGTCGAACGATTTATAAACTGTAGATGGGAAGAAAGCCATAAGTTGTAAGGACTAACTAAAGACTGCAGTATTTAAATACTAAGCACAGATTCCTAGGGGGTCTTCCTAATATGATTTTGGCCAAGTATAACAAACTACCAATGCCCTAGCAAGGAGCTTTGTGATACCCTTTGGGTGAAGCACGAGACCAAAAAACCTAACCATCAGAGTTCTTCCTATCTATTACTCCGTACCGGTAAATCATACTACCACCATCTGTTCTGTGACCAACTCGGACGTGAATGTAAGTACGTATATCACATATGAGAGTACAATATACCAGAACAAAAATGTGCATTTATGCATTCTTTTCAATAAAAAGCAAAAAATGTGAATTCAGTACAAGCCGCATAATATTTCTAGCTGAAAGTATGATTTGTTGAATCAAGCTAAGTTCATGCAAAATAGTAGGAAACTGAAATCAAACCTCAGCAGCAGCAAACCTCAACTTGGCTTCATCCAGGTCCTTTTGTTGCCCCCTAACAGAAACCCAGATAGACTAGAAAAAGGTAATTTAGATATTAACTTCTTCTCAGTAGAATATTTGATATTACTTTTTTAGCGTATACAGTACTCGTTAATTTTTATAAAAGGAAATCTTAACCATATGAACATGCGACTTATCTGGCTATCTAGTTGCAAGTATTTCTTCCATTAGATCAGGACGCATGTCTAAACATATGGGAGAATTATACCAACAAACATTAAACAGAAAACCAATGTACCTGAATGGAAAGAATAGCAGCAATAGTGATGATTTCCTCAGAGCAGCCAAGCTGGTTTGAAGCTAGGATCATTTTTGAGACCATTGGGTCCTACCAAAATAAGAACAATGAAATTCAGCTTTTCACGATCCTATACTACACAAAGGCAGAACAAAATAATGTTAGCATCAAGGACCACAAGATATTCTCTCTGCAATCTTACAGGATTTCCGCTTTCATTCCCTGTTAAAATTCATAGGTCTCTCTATAATCTAGTCAAGGACAGAGTGTGCACTTAAACTACACTGGCCTCTCCTTATATAATGGTGGGGAGCACACTAGGAAACCAGGAAGAGAGAGAATAAGATGAGGGAAAAAAGGAGGAGAAGAAGAGATGATAGAGAGGTGGTGCAAAACCAGTTCCATATCTCTCTTTCATAAAAGTTAATAAAATAAAAAATATGTAGAAATAGAAGAGGAATAAAGCTCAATATAAATATAGCCTGTCAAAAGAAGAAAAAAGGGACAGACAAAACAAACAACTAATATTACTCTTCCATCATGAAAAAGTGCAGCTCACCCCATAGGCACTGTTCACAAGAATCAACATCTCGTGCCTGGGTTTGAGAAGTTTAGGAATGTGATGGAATCAAATACAGTCTAGTGGAAGCCCAGTTTCAGGAGCCTGATGCATTGGCTTCTCTGGTTTTGTTCTCTTCTTTTCTTTTTTTTTTGCTTATTTACTAAGTAACTAACAGGAACATTATAAATCTCCTAAACTAGAATAAAATATTCATTGTGAGAGTAGAGGTGCAAGAGGGAGCTGGGTTAAAATTACAAATTCCACAATGACGAATTCAATGTAAAATAGGAGACTTGTGGAACCGGGATAGGATTCCTAAACAGGAACAACAATTGCCTATGGAAAGTAAACAAAAAAAACTGCGCATATAACCTTTGCACGCACAGCGAAAAGAAATAAGGAAAAAGAAGATTTGAACATGTACGCCTTCCGGCTGCATTGGAGCAAAAAGTTTATAAAATGAAAAACCCCCAGTGTTATTAGGTAATCATACTCATTTTCGTGGCACCCAAACACCCCATGTGAGAGAATTTGCACAACTTTTTGTGACTGGTGTGTGTGGTTATATCGTTTGTCTTAATGAACACACGAACAATGCATCATTGTGAGAGATATTGGCAGCAGCGGACCGGAATGTGCAGCTGCTTACTACTTCATCCAGATAAATGCTTGAAAAGGAAGATTTGAGGCTTTTGTTGTCAGATGTTACCTGTTCGGCTTAAATTCACTCCATATTGATGTTGCAAAATCAAGATGGAAAGGAGGTGTGGGGGGATGAGAGGGAGAACCGTAGTCAGAACCAGTGAGGAGAGAGAAAAGGGAAGTGCACATCGGAGAGAGAGAGAGAGAGAGACTCTGGGTCATAGAAGACAAGTTCAATTGACTACTGTTAACATATGTAAATATCTAAACGACCAATGGAAAAGAATAAAATTACAGTCCTTCAAGAGAGAACAGTAGTTACGGCTGGAGAGGAGAGAAAAAGGGAAGTGCACTTTGGTGAAGAGAGAGATAATCAACTGGTCAGGGAGAAGAGTTAAATTGGCTTCCATGTCAAACGAGTAAATATCTAAATGACCAATGGAAAAGAATAAAATTACAGTCCTTCAAGAGAGAACAGTAGTTACAGCTGGAGAGGAGAGAAAAAGGGAAGTGCACTTTGGTGAAGAGAGACATAATCAACTGGTCAGGGAGAAGTGTTAAATTGACTTCCATGTCAAACGAGTAAATATCTAAATGAGTAATGGAAAGTTAAAAAAGTAAAAGGACACCTTCGAGATCTGTTGGCTAATTGTTAGAAACTTCAGGAGGTTGGTGCACTTTACCATACTCATCTTACAGATTACTTACTCGACTTTAGAAAGTAACTCATACATAATCGACCAGATGGGAAAATAATTAGCTTACGAATTCAGTGCCAATTCATAACAAGAGTTGCGGAGAGATCATTACAATATTTGATTATCCTAGTCCAAAAGAAAAGTAGCAACAAACCAAACCAAACAAAACAGCTATTGCTAGAAGCCTATAAAGCGAATTGTGAAAGTGAAAAATGGATAAATATGCGTAGAGAATGAGGAAATAGCATAAAGCTGAAATCAACGTACTAATGGTATCTCTGCAACTTGGAATCCAGCAGGTGAAGTAAGTTTGGCATCATCATCGAGGACTCCAAGTGAATAAAGTACTTCAAGTGCTCTGATCATTGCTTCAGGCGATGGAGATGCAGGCCAATCAAAGCCTAAGATGTTGTCTATGCCTAAGGCCTTTAACTGGGAGATGAGATGGGAAAAAAAAATAAAAATAAATAGTCAGCATCAGCGGAAATCCAGAAGCTTACTTGTCAAGCTGGAAGTTCATATGGCATTACCAAAAAAGAAAAGAAAAACTGCATAAATATTGTTCCTCTTTCACATAAATAAACTTATATACAACAATGTTTATAGAGGAAAGTACGGAATATATTGGAGAGAGAAGTGGAGAATAAATGATACGTATCCTACCATTGGTATAGTCTCTTTCGGAAAACGATACATATCCCACCATGTATCCTTTTTGTATAGAAATCCTACGATATGATTGCATATCCTACGATACGCATATCCCAATTCGGTACATATCCTAAAATTACATATTCGGAAAAAGTCAGACCTTATTTCAAGTGGAACCTCAAATACTTTAATCTAAGCCGTTAGATCTAATTATGGCATCTTTAAACCATGGGATAGAAATTCAATATCAATATAGGCATGTACAGAAGAACGAACCATACTTCGATTGTGCTTTGCCTAAATCATAAAAGGGCTCTTCTTTTCTTTCTCTAACCAAGGAAGCAAAAAGCCTTAATGTTCTAGGCTCCAGTTGAGAGACTGGAAATTTTGCAACGTAGAAACTTTATCTTTTTAAATGTAAGCATAGTCTAATAGTGTTATTCGATGTATCTACTTTTTAATTGTATATTAATTATTATTAATGTTGTTGAAGCATAAACTATATTTGGTACACAATAATAAAATCCAACAAGTACAATTGACAAAGCCCAAAGATGGAAGATATTATTGAAGGAGATACAAAAATCTAGTTTTCAGAAACTCTGGAATATCTAGCTCTAGAAGTTCTAGAATATTCTAGTGAAATATCTAGAGTTTTTCATGAGAATTAGTCACGTGTAATTCTAAAATTTACCTCAAATTTATCTTCTATGAAAATATTTTGGACTAGAGCCTTCCATGAAGTAGTATTGGAAATTGGTTCTAGCCAATTTGTACCAAGCTAGGGAAAAAAAATTGAATCCAAGTGTAATATTGGGAAAAAAAAAATTGAATCCAAGTGTAATACAAATACTCTCCATCCCTACTTTTGTCTTAAGTATTCTCCCTCTCCCAAAAACGTTGTCCAACTAAATATTAGAAACTCCTGCTCTTCCAACGAAAGTCATACGTATCCCAATTGAAAACACTAGTGATGAGAGATATTTTTGCTGCAGTTTTTTATAAGCCAGTCCACGCAAAAAGACATCAAAGGAGATGCGACCCGTATATAAAAGGGATAAAACCCAATAGCCAGCAGACACACATGGGAAAGACACAAAGGGCATTAATTTGTTACTAAGTGGGGAAAAACCAGAACTGATCCAGGCTATGGATAACCCTCCTGAACACCCAAGAAGAAAAAACAGTGAAATATAAAAGACCATTTAGCCCACTAGGGAATTCTCTATTACATGAAAGGTCTACGTCAGCTAACAGCCACGCCTCCTGCCTCTGCTTCCCTACCCTACCTCCCAATCTCCCACCATTTGGGGCAACAATCCATTCCATCTCTAGAAGTAGACCAATGCATGTTCAAACAACGTCAAAACCAAACCTAAATCCCTTGCTATCATGCAAAAATTTCAGCTACCTTAAAGTGATAAGTTGATGAGACACATCTCGTGACTCCTCATCACTCATAAAGGCAACACCAATTGACAATGATCTTACTGTCCTTACAAAAATCTATCAGTATCATGTTTTTCCTGGGTAGGATTCCAACAAAGAAACCAACGTTTGCTGAGGCTCTACAAAACCATATTCATAACCCTCAAATTCCAATCCATAAGAAGCATGAGAGGGGGGAATGTGCACAATCGCTAATAACACCACTACTTGTAATACCAAAACATTAACCTATCCCTTCTCCCCGCTGTTAATTTTGACTAATATCAAGAAATCCATGAATAACCCTCCAAAAGCACCCTAGCAACCCTGATGGAATATAACATAATTCATCCCCAATATTTTATGATTGGCTCCTGATGACAACAGAAAGTAAATTAACCACTTAACTTAGTTTGATAGAGACATGCACAAAAGTTACTTCAATAAAATACACACCTGAATCACACAAGAAACGAGATTGGATCTCTGCATCTCTGGTATCCCCTCAGCAGACATTTCTTTGACAAAATACTCTTCTGAATACAGCCTGGTAACAACCACCAATAGTTAACTTTGTCATACAATAGCAGGAAAACATTAACTACGGAAAACAAAGCTAAACAGCTTAAACCTGCCCATAAATTACTTGCACAAGAAAGCAACGCACTTGTCCCCAGAATATGAAGAATTATGACGACATCCATTAAAATGCAGAAAAAAAGGGAAAAGAACGGGTGGACAGCATGGTATTGGCAAACGGTCCATTTCTTTGAGAAAAAAATAGATCTAAGAAGAACCCAAAATACAAAATAAATACAATAGAAAAAATGCCATAAGAACCACTCTACTTAGGCATCTAAGAAAGCCAGCAGCTAAAACTCAAGAAGGAAGCATGAGCATCATCAATAGAAGAAACTTATTCTCAATGAAACTACACAGCCCTCCCCTGAGGTTACTGAAAATCCAGGTTTCTGAAATGGCACTCGCCTCCCCTATCAGGCAACTTATCCCCCAACATGACCTAAAACCGCTAAACGGTAAACCAAATACTGCAAACATTTAGCTAATTGAGCATTATTTTTGTAGCGGGCAAAAGATGTTTAACTCCCCTTCCTCGTGCTGTGGATCATACCTCATTTCCCAATTTACAAACCCCCAAAGTTGGAGGTTGGAAAAGGGATAAGACAAAGGAACAGCTGGATAAAGTCGGGACAAGTCGTCCCAGTTCCTCCTTTGGATGAAAAACAAAGACCTCCACATTGATTACCTCCTTCTGACATCTTTCAGCGATAGCTATAGGCCCACAGCTCAATCTACCTTAAAATCTATTCCAAAAAGGAAAATCAACGTGATACATGAAGTTGAAACCGCATACCAGCATAAACTCCCTCTTCTCAACAATTACATCTCGAAGTAACCCCCCCTAGCATTTCACCAAAAGGAAACATATTTGCAAGTTGTGATTGTTAAACAGGGGTACAATCAACCAGTAGTACTTCTTTCTCATGCTTTTCTGCCCCTGCTCCAACTGTTACCCTAGTGACCACCTACCAACACAGAGAGGGACCGAAAATGAGCACCCTGATAAATGGCACTGAACTATAACAACAACGCAGGATAATGAGCACCCCACTTGTTTGGAAGTCTCTCTCTCACACACACATACAGAAAGAGGTTGGAATTGAGAGAAACGGCTAAGCATTACTGTACTAAAAGGTCAACTTGAGGATAAAATGCTTTACTGGTTACACAACCAAGAAAGTGTAATAGCACATGAATCAATCAAAGACTAAAATGTAACTACAATAGCCCCAGGCCCCTGGAACGGATAAAACATAATAAAAAGATTGCCCTAAACAACTTTTCTTTGAGAAAGATATCCAGATAAAGTCTTCATGCATGGTAGCGCCTTAGAGCAACTAATTGATAGATAACATGTTAATTACAGCCATATTATCATCGCTTGTGACCATATAAAGTGTAAAAATGGCATGATCAAAGCTTGTAAGTTACGCACCTGTAGCACTTTCCAGGCCGGACTCTTCCAGCTCTACCAGCCCTTTGTCTAGCAGATGCTTTAGATATCGGAGCAACTACCAAATTTTCAATGTCGGATATCTGACACAGGATGTTATATTAATGTCAAAATGAAACGACAATAAAAAAACAATCTAGCTACATATTTAGCAACCCCTGAAGATGTAAACAAGAAACATTAAAAACAAAAAAAAGTCATGGTAAATTATGAAATTCCTTGAATATAAATCCTCGAAAGGACATAGCATGTTCATAAAACATAACCATATGAAGTCATCAGACTCAACAGATTTATGATAGGTTTTAGATCATCCTCAATATGACTTGCTTCGCACAAGTTGATGCACAATTCTAACTCGTAAGGGGCAGAAAATGCCACGTAGTAATACATCAGCAATTGAATAAAAGAGAGATCCTTGACTTTACAAGAAAAGAATGACGAACTGAGACCCTCATACTGCTGTAGCTCTTAAAGTTCTAGATAGGTAAAATGGCCTTCTAAGTCACCAATCACCATCACGCCAAGTACATAAAAATCCATATGACATAGAAATCGCTCATCATTCGCTATCACTTCCAATTTCTCCCGAATAATTTACAGCAAATTACCTCTGAGGATAGAAAAGTGAACTTAATTCCCACTAAGGACGTACTCAATTTTTATTTACCTCCAAGTACAACCTCATGATGAAGATTACCCTTTTACCATTCAAACACCAATTTACACTTTACTCCCCTATCACTTCCCACCTCCACCCAACATCCACTTCTGAGTTTGAGCTCGTGAAATTCACTATATTTCAAAAATGTTTTCAATGGGTTTGAGTTCGTGATTCAACTAGCTTTGAGTTCGTGATTTTCACTAACTAAGAGCTCATGATTTTAACCGAGTTTGAGTTTGTGATTCTCACTAGGTTTGAGTTCGTGATTCTCACTGGGTTCAAGCTTGTGAAAACAACTAAGAACAACCTACCGAATTTCACAAGGTACGAGCTTGTGAAAACAACTAACCACAACCTAGCGAAATTCACGAGCTTCGAGCTTGTAAAATTTATTTGTTTTAGAACTCATGAATTTCACTAGATTCCAAAAACACAACAATCACCCATTGAATTTCATTAGCTTCGAGCTCGTGAATTTCACTAGCTTCATGCTCGTAAATTTCACTGATTTTAACCTCATGAGCTCGTCCACATCCTTCACTTGCTCAGGTGTCGAGCATTTGAATGGGGAAAATACTTCCCACTGGTGTCTCTTACTAGATACAGGGGATCAAGTATGAATGCAGCAGCCCAAGCTGGATCCGTAGTTCTTTTTGAAACGTCTATCGATCACTTTATCCACATGATTTTCAGCAGTGTGGAATCTAGAACGCCAGTCCTTCACTTTAGCACTACCAGCCCCAAAGAGGAATGCATTCCCCTACCAATGGCCTTTCTTTCTCAATTGCTTGAGACGTTCCCTTGATCAGTTTAACGAATGAGTGGACCACCTCTAATTCATTCCAAAAATGGGGATCCCTGAGCATTTCCTCGATCTCTCTAGCGATTTGCTCCTCCATTGACACAATCTTGTACAATTCATCAAGGAAGACTACTCAAGTGCCCTAGCCAAACTCAATATATTGGAGAAAGAGAAGTGGAGAAGGGAGTGTAGAGAAAATGAGAAGGGGCAGCTGCAGAGAGAGAGAGATAAGGGAAGGGTTTTTTGGGCAAAAATGTTTTGGCAATCCCTTATCCGTGCTTTTTCAAAATGAGACGGACTAGGGCGTACATTGGGTCCATCTTCGAGACTGGTCTGACAATTTTGCAATCATTTATTACGCGAAAAAAGAAAGAAAACAACAATTAACAGCCGACGTGCAGAAACGTGAAGTTACCGGATTGTAGAACCGCTGTTTGGAGAACCCACTGTCTACAACATAGGAAACACCCTGTTAGAAAGGAAAAACAAACGAATCAAACCTTATACAGTATTCCTGCTGGATGCTAATAAAAGTTCGACAACATTCTCAAAGTGGGAAGAAATAAAACAATTATGTGATGATGTTACCTCCAAAGTCAATGATGTCTCTGCAATATTTGTAGATATCACCACTTTCCTTTTCCCTCTGGGAATAGGGGAAAATACAAGATCCTGTAATGAAAAAAAATAAAAGGAAATGCAAGTCAGAAAATTAAGAGAAAGATCAGCCCAATATAATTTGACTGCACCTGGGAAAAATTAACCTGGTCTGCACGAGAAAGTCCTGAATATAAAGGCAAAACAACCAATCCTGTAAACAAAGATTGGGCAGAATCATTGTCAAATCAGCCAACTAAATCAAGGAAGAGTACGCAGTAGGACAAGCTTCTTCACCCAACCACCTTAAGAATCCGGAGTTCAAAGAAGCACAAGACTATATGAACTAAAATACAGGGAAATTTAAGACGGTCCGTGCATTAAATTTTCAAAACGTGCTACAACAAAACCAGAAATGCTTTATTCTTACTCAAGTAGTCATGATCCAGATACTCACACCATGTGTAATTCAAGATGAGAAAAACATGTCAAAAACATGGATCAATGAAACACCCGCTTTTCAACCTTAAAACACCCCAAACAAAGTATCCACAAGTATGCACCCAACATTACGCATAATGCAGATAAGCCTGCATAGTCCTCTACCCAAAATGTACCTGAAGAAGACTTTCTGTTATTTTGAGCTTCTTCTGTAAGCAACCGAACTGCAACATCAATATCATCTTGACCTGTAAGGAATACAAGGATATCGCCCATTGGTTCCTACCATACAAACAGCATGTAACCCGTATATTAGTTAGTCTCACCAAAAACTCTACACAAGCTGGACATATCAAACTGACACGGTGCTCTTGGCTTTGTAACTTGAGCTATTTGACCACAGTGACATGCAATGGCCCCTTTTATCCCCGCCATAAAGCTAAAGTTAAAGAATTGAACATCTGGAATTGGTTCGTGGTTCAGAAATTGGGTTGTCGAAGAACTACTTACTGATGAGCACAATATAAAGTATAAGCATAGGCATGGGCAATAGGTTAGAAGTACATGAAAAGAATAGAAAAATTGGATTTGACCAATTGTGAAGAAATAGTGGTTGGAGGTATTTTAATCATGTCTATTGTTTACAGTATTATTTGCTAAACAACTTTAAGTGGTACAGGGTAAAGTATTACAGAGTATAAAGAGATCTCTGGAGGAAGAAAAAATCATGGCTACCATCTTAACAGGTTGCAATGCTTCCTAAGTCCTTTTCTGGCCCAAAATACAACCCATTACTTGTCCTGAATATTATGTTTTAGTAGACTTTGAATATCATAGTAAATTAGTAACCCACAAAATATAGAAGGTTTGTGTTAGTCCAAGCGCGTTAAAGCATCAATTAAGAAGGCCCTACACCATAAAAATTAATGGAGTTTCATTGAACATTTTTTCTTTGTTAAAGATTGAAAATGGGCTTCCAATTAGCCTGAGTGCAAACCTCAGACAAACCCGGTTAAGTAGGGATGAGCAGAAATCTGGTCAACCCGACCGACCCAACCCAATCAAATAAAACTTTCAGATTTCCAGGGATGATCGGTTGATAATATCAAAATCTCGGATTGTTGGTCGGCTACGGTGTTGGAATAGTCTCCCAGTGAATCTGACCCAACCAAGGATATCACTTCTTCAGACTCATTTAACACTTCTTCTCAAGTTCCAAAACCACCAGCGAAGGCAGATTGTCGAAGATGGCAATGAAGAAACCCGTTTCTGTCTCCACTCTTCTAAAAAAAAAAAACAGAAGAAGATGATGAAAACCATTTGAATCTAACATTCTGTAGCCCGTCGTACTTGAAAAATGCAGTTTCAAACACATGTTCAGTTGGAAACGGGTGGTGTTAGCCCCAACCTAAAGGAGTCAGATCAGGTGGTGGGCTGAGGGCAAAACCGACCCAACCCGCACACACCCCTAGTCCGTGAAATAGTATACGTATCTCTTCTTTAGTATTCTTAATTTCTTATTACCTAAACTTCTTCTGCAATGTGGCAGTTCCTTACAGTTAGCTAAATTTAAGGATAACTCATGAAATCCATCATTTTACAGAAATCCATTTCCCTCTCACTCTCTGTTTACTACATTTATCCCAAACCACATAGAATTGCAATAGCACTGCCACAACAAAAATATGAGAAAATAGCTATATCTCTCATATTTTGGACATCAAAGAGACGATTCCAACAAAAAAAAAAAAAGAGAATTCCAGCCACTAATCTTAGACTTCAACATACCTGATCATGAATTGACATTACTGTTGAAACGGCTGCTTGGATATAGTCAGAAACAGGCTCCTCTACGTAAAAAATCTGGACATTAAACCCTCTACCCTGGAAATTGTATTGGTAATAGATCAACATTATTACCACCAACCATGACAAAACCCTACCATGACTCTAAGATTAACACTACTACTTTTATGTAAGTTGTCATGAAAGCACTAACTTAATTATCATATCATAACCGTACCATACCTCAACTGACAATATGGCAGGTTCTGTCTTTGGTACACAAGCTTCACCTCCCAATCCTCGGCGCTTTTTGCTAGTTTCAACAAAAAAATCAAGATGTTCAAATTCAAGATGGACATTACATAACTGCAGGCAAAGGCACCAACTGTTGATTTCTAAAGCAATACACTTTACTAATGAGTATAACCACACCAAAAAAAAAAAAAAAAATAGAGCACAAAATAAGTGGGATTTGGGAAGGATTCCAAAACAACGTGCCTAGAAACTTCAGAGCAAGTATCAAACTCGTAATTGCTCTAACTTAGTTATTGTTATGAAGCCACAGTTTAGCAAAATACACTGAAGATGAACTTCTTATCGTTTTTCCATAAAGATGAAAGTGAATTATGTTTCTTTGGCAAAAGTTCTTCACATATAAGCATTATCTCTGGATGAGGATAAGGCCACGGGTCTGGATGGGATGACTTTTGCCTTTTTTCAACTTTCCTAGGAGGTTGTTAGATTGGACATCCTGAGGATGACGCTGTATTTACTGGAACATGTAAACTTGAGTCTAAATGCAACCTTTTTGGCCTTAATTTCATAAGAGGGAGGTGCAAAGGATGTCCAAGATTTCATGCATATCGTCTTCTTGAGGGAGCTTGTAAGTTGGCAAGAGATTAGCTACTCAATTGAAGTGTGTGGTGGGAAAGCGAGTGTCCAAAACTCAAAATGCCTTTGAAGCAAGCAGGCAAATTTTAGATGCATTGGTGGCATATGAGTGTGCGGATTAAAGACTAGTGAGTATGTGCCTGGGGTCATGTTCAAACTGGTTATGGTACAAGCATATACGCTGCAAATTGGAATTTCGTGATCTCTTGGTTGGAAAGAATGACTCTTGGCTCCTTGGGAGAAAATAGATAGGGTTTTGCATCTCTTCTGCAAGGATGTCAGTGTTAGTAATGGGAACCCACTAGATTCTTCCCAACCAAGGTTATGGAGCTTGATATGCAGCAAAAAAACAAACGGAACTTGAACAATTAACAACCAAAGGAAGTAATGCTATGTTAAATCGCATCCCTGAAACAATAAGACACCACTCTACTTATGTTCTTCACCTGTAGCCTAGGTCAAAACTCACGAGTTCGCTATGCCAGGTGGGTGGGAGGAGCGAATCTAAAAATAGAGAAGCTAGATACTATCCAAATAGTGAGAATAAAAACCTGGTATGAAAAAAAGCAGCCATCGATTTTGCTTCAATTGTAGCAGACGAGATAATCAGACGCAGTTCAGGTCGACGCCGTTGGATCTATAATATCATCAGTTAGTTTGAAAAAAACACAAGTGTTTGATAATTACAATAGCTAAAGTTTTCTGCATTGAACACAATCATGATACATTGGCAACGATTTGATAGGGGAAAAAGGGATACCTTTTTCAGGAGACCCAATAACACATCAGTCGAAATAGACCTCTCATGAGCTTCATCAACCATTATGACACTAGATGAATATGGAACAAGTTGGGACCAGGATAAGATACATGAGAATGATACCAGAACAAGTCATTGTTAGACTAAGTTAGCTGAGACATGCTCAAGAGTTGAGAAATGCTCAGTAGTCAGAAAAGGAAAGGAAAATCAAATGTTTAACACAGTGGTTGAAGGTTTGAACAACTACAATCAAAGGCAGACCCAAATAAGACTTGCTCAGCAAAGATCAGATTTTAGGACTGGTTTATGTCAAATTCAGCAAACAAACTCAAAATCCAGCAAACAAAGGCTTAATTAAACTTCTGAAATCTGAAATTTCGATTACAAGAAAACCTTCAAAGGAGTGATAAAACCTCAAAAGTACTATATATAAGTAGCTACGGAGATATGTAGTAAGGATCAACTAAAAGTTCAGTTCCAAAACTGAACAAATGCAATATAATTTTCCATGATACAATCTCTGCTTATCCTAAGATGAAGGGTTGCCACCACCCACGCAATGTAAATATCAAATGGACGATAACTCTATTCCTTTTTGGGTAAATAAAGCAACTATGTTTTGAGATTATTTGATGGCCAAAAATATTCTAGAAGTAAAAAATTTTGAAATCAGGGAGATGGAACTTTTTTCATCTTTTGCGTGGACTTTTCCTTTGTTGTCCACTCTTCCTACACCAATCCACCCTAACCACCAATTTTTCACCTATAGAATAGTGACCCTTCCAAGTTTAAGTCAGAATATGATACCGAGATATCATAACGAACTTTGTTGATTATAAAGGACTCAAAGAGATTACTCAAGGACAGGAACAATTGCATTATTAGTAGATAAATCCATTGGTCCTGCTTCCCTCGATACGTAAAACATTCTCATTCACTTCTTTCTAAGATAGCTTTGTTTCAACTTCCGGTTGATGCATGACTTGATTTACATTTGATTTCCCTTCAGACTCACCCATATTATGATATGTGAACTTAAAGCACATTCATTTATTACGAATTAACCATGTCAGCAACATTTGGAAAGAGAAAACACATCAAAAGCACTTTCCAAAGCCACCCTGCTTTAACTCTTTAGGCAAAGCTTTCAACCATATCACACCTCTTCTAAGGAGTGATCCGCTTAATATATTATTTAGTGGCATAGTCAGAATTTTGCATAACAGCCTTACAACTATGCCTGGTCATCAATATCCAATAATTAGGGGAGGAAATAAGTTGTAGTGCCATATATGTACATGCAACAAGTGATTTACCTGTACTTGGTCAGGAGAGGGTCTTCCATCATCTCCCTTAGTAGCACCCCATCAGTGAGAAATTTGATCCTAGTTGAGTCCTGTTCTGCCAAAAAGAGAAGAATTCCCAGCATTGAAGGTATTGAAATACGAACATGATAATAATGCGGATACATTATCTTAATTTAGAACCCGCCAAATTATCCAAGGGCAGACCTTGTGGATACATCTCTAGTAGAGATGCCTTAGTCAAAGACAATAAGTTAACACATTCAAACAACTCTAAAAGCTAAAAATTAAAATGGGAATTCTCACTCTATCTGTGAGATCTTCAAATCGAATTGTATAACCAACTTCCTCCCCAAGCTTGACACCCATCTCTTCAGCCACCCTTGAAGCCACTGCCTGTGTATTATCAAAACATTGAGTTTGTAAGTACATGATCACAGCAATGGCTTGCAAAGTACAATCACTGGATATAAAAGATAGGCAGAAAACAAAGGGAACGGGAAATATACAACACCAAAGATGCACAAAGCATCGATAAAAACAAGTATTCAATAAAATAGTGGATACCCTTTCCATCTCAGTGATTAATTTGAAGGAATGATCCTTAGTTCCTTAGCAATTGAGAATCTAGTAAAGCACTCATCGCAGAGCCATTTAACGAGTCTAAATTGATTTAAACATGATAAGAATTTTCAATCATAATATGAAAAAGAAGAAATGACGCTGGTAACACAGCTTAAGCTATGAAACCAACCTGGACAGCTAAGCGCCTTGGTTGAGTGCAAGCAATCACACGCCCACCATCGGCCCAACCTGCTTCTTTGAGGAACTGCAATTCCAACAAAACATACGTATTTTATCAGAATCCATCTCCTAAACTACTTTCCATGAGCCCCAATCGGCATCAGACAAAAGATATTCATTCCCAAGAATTAAATACATACACAAAAACATGCCTCCATAAATCATCCGCATACTTCTGGTTGCTTCACACAGTTTTAGTTCTTCACGATACTTCTGGTTGCTTCACACAGTTTTAGTTCTTCCCGATAAACCCATTACATAAAATGAACCACATTCGCAAAAGATAATTTAAATTTCCCATTCACGAAACAACAAAATGAACATGCTTATTTTTACTAAGAAGCACATGTACGGGTATGAGTACTGGTACTAGAACGATACGGGTGCGGTACAGCGAAACCTAAAAAATATAGGGTATGGCTATAAGCCTGTAACAGATGTATTTTTATACTATAGAGCAATGCATTACAACTAATAATCACGAATCAAATAGAGGAAATAGCTAGATGTCTCAGGCGATTAAGAATTCAATAGCAAATAACTGCTTAACGCCAACCTTAAGGTGCCAATCAAAGTTTAATGTCATTGTACTAAAGAAGCTATTTACCAAAGTCTTCATTTTAGAATCAGGCTAAGTGTAAAAACATGAAGCTTTAAAAACTTAGCTTCATCTCTTTATTGGATACGGGTTATGAAGCACCGACACTTCTAGAGGTCACCATATCGGAGTGTCGGACACGGAGGGACACATATGTGGCGTGTCCCTAATTTTTTTTTACTTTTCGTAGAGGACACAGCTGGGGGACACAGACGGGGTCAAAATGTAATTTTTTTTAAAATGGGGTCAATCTGTAATTTTTTAATTTTCAGGGGTAGAATTGTAATTTTAAAAAAAATTGGGGTCAAACTGTAATTATTAATCTTTAAATTTTTATTTTTTTAATATATATATATATATATTGCCGTGTCCGTGTCCGTGTCCGTGCTACATAGGATAGGGGCATACGACTTGACATATGTTGGAGTACTTCTAGAGTACGGAAAGAATCATAAGGAAAAATCTCAGTGCATTATTTGAGTGTGCGGTACGTAATTAGAAGTACCATGGCAAGTACCGGTACCTGGCACGTTACGGGTAAGAGTACGACAAAGATTTAGATGTAGCCATGCTTCATAGCTTATTTATAAAAGCCTGACGGTACCGTTTCCTGTTTTCTAAAAGGCAGCCTTAGGCAGCCAATTAATCAGCGCTAGGCAGTACCCCGTTTCCTTGCCTAGTGGTCTAGGCGGTGATCTAGATGCTGGGCTGATTAATCAGCTGCTAGGCTTGGCAATTATTAATTGGCTAGGCAGTATTAGGCAGACGATTAATCAGCTAGGCAATGTGATTTTAAAATTTTAAACGCTTTACCATGGTATAAGGGGCTTTGGTGCAATTTTCCTCTAACATATTTCCAGCAAGCCCAGTACCCAGTTGAACCAGTTCATAATCGAAAATCAGAACCCAAAAACCTAATCTCTATTCTCTACCTGATATCTTAATTCATTTTTTTTCAACATTTAATGTTAAACTTCGCATTGTTAGTTTCCATTTTATTTAATTTATTTGTTCTACTTATGTTGGTGTACTTGCTCTCAAAACTTGGAAAGGAGGTAGGAAAATATTTTTAATAAAACAATAAAAATCCAACTAATGTCTAGGCGCTGATTAATTGGCCTAGGCACCAGGTGGTGCCCGTTGCCACACTAGGTCACGAGCACCTAGCAACTTTTAGAACATTGACCATTTCCAGATGCAATAGCCTTCTTTGAATGCAATTTTTAAATTCTGTTTGAAGGGGGGTTTAGACGCATAAAACTTATGCAGTTGTATGGTTTCTGTAACGAAAGAAAAAGAATTCATTAACAAAAAAATGGTTTCGCTAACGTGGCCTTTTGGCTTTTGAATACTGCCATTTGGTATGGTAAAAGACCAAAACAAAAACAAAACTTAAAGTCTCAACACACTTTCCCGCACACTTCAATATGCATTCACATATTGCAAAACACTTTTTAACATACCCCAGTCCCCAACACACTTTTAGAGTCTTAAGCATTTTCCTAAAGAAACATCAAAATAGGGCATACTTTCAAAACAATTACCCTTAAAATGAAAATGGTACACATATCATAAGTCCTTTCTATCCCAAAAGACAATTCTCATGATATTTATCTGCAAATCTAACTCTATTAACTGAAACCCAACATCACACATGCCACACAGAAGCAAATATGCCAAAAACCACCAAAATAGGAATTCCTTCATCAGGGATGGCTCTACGATGGTTTGAGGAGGTTCAAGCGAACTACCTAAGTTAAGAAAATGCGAATAAAACTGTATATTTTAACATAAATTTCATTTTTCTATAACATTGCCTTTGCAGGATCATTCACACGAAGCCAACGCAAATGAAAATTTCACTTAAATTTTTTAGTTTGTAGACATATAGCTGATCAAAACAAAATTTACCAGGCTTGATAAATTTCAAACCAAAATAAATATCTTGATTTTGTAAATTCTCTTGTATGTGAAATAAATTTGTATGTTCTAGTGACCACTAAACCAAAATCGCCTTCACCCTGTCCTTCGTGATTAATTTGAAAACAATTGGAGACTGTGCAAATAAACACACAGGGGGCCCGGAGAGTGAACCTGAGGAATTTGGGTGGTCTTGCCGCTTCCAGTTTCACCAACGACAATGGTGGTGGCGTGTGTCTCCACCAGATACAGAATGGCCGTTCGGTACTTGAACACTGGGAGTCTCTGCCTTTGCTTCTCTATGCTAACATACCCGTACCTGTAATAACAATAATCAAAGCCATTCTACAAACAAAATAATATAATGTCTCCTAAATCATTCCACAATATAAACATATAAGAAAAGAAGTGCAAATAAAGAAAAAGTACCCAGATGAGGAGGAAGATGCAGAATAGAGAAGAATGCCTCCGTCTTCGTCGTCGAGCAGCGGTGGCCTCTCAGTACCTGGTTTCCAGAATTGAGCCATGTGTATTCTATAAGGTGAATATGTACAATTACAAAGGCGTGGGTATACGTATCTACTCGATCAGTATAACAAGAGAGAAGAAAAACTGAGCCGACGCTGCACTTGAATCAGTCTCTCTCTCTCTCTCTCTCTCTCTCTCTCTCTCTCCTTTTTGAAGGGACGGACACTTGAATCGGTTGAATGACGACACTTGGAAGGGGTGAATTTTTCGGGTAGGGCTTTAGAACTGGGTCATTGGTGGGTTGAACCGGCTCTTACCCGGGCTTGTTCTCCTATAGATTTTAGGTGCATTTTATGAAAATTTCATAAAATAAATATTTTATCGAGAAGTGATAAAATAGAGTTGTTTTTTCAAATAATAAAATGTAGTGGTTTTCCTATAGATTTTAGGAGAATTTTATGAAAATCTCATAAAATCACTTTTACATTTTATGCGTTGAGATTGAAGTGTAATAAAACGTGAGATTTTATTGGAAAAAAATGTGTAGGAGAGCAAGCCCCAAGACATATGTCTTATTATTAATTTTTGTATTTTTTAAAACATACTGTGCTTGTTTTTTTAAAGGGAATTTAATTATTATGTTCTCATGCTGAAATTTTGAAAGGGGACTTTTACACATTTTTCTATAAAACTTGATTAATCACACCCATAAATTCTCTCTCTCTCTCTCTCTCTTTCTCTCTCTCTCTCTAGATCCAGGAATATTGACCCATTCGCCGTCCGCTCATTCAGAATCACCCCGCCATTTATCCCCCAACCCAAAATCCTCTCACCATCTCAATGGAGAAGATTGAATTGTTGACAACAATGGCAACGGCAACATTATTATCTGTTTATCACAATCAAGTGACATGTAAGCGGCCACGAGCCATGTGCACACTGTTAAAGAAGAAGAAATGGCAATAACAAACACAAAAATATTTGAACACCAATATAGTAAACTCATTTCCCACCTCCTCCCGAGATTTTGGGGTAAAAGAGAGAGAGAGAGAGAGAGAGAGAAAGAGAGAAAGAGTTCTTGTATGGGGTTAAAATTCATGTATAGCCTTGATCACGTGTTTTCTCGCCGGAACCATAGATTTGCAAGACAGACAAAGGTTAGAGCACCTTTGCCTCTTGTTGGCAAAGGCCCTCCAATGCTTAAGTTAGTACAAGGATTACAAATTAAGCAAAGAACACAATGTGTATAACGGCTTGTTATAGCGTACCTTTCTTCATGGGTTTTGTGTTGTATTTATAGGTGTTAATGACTTATTGACTTCGGCATCTTGTGCCTTATGTTTCTTGTTTGCTTTAGAAAACCTTTCCTAATAGGACTCTTCTTACTAGGAATAACGTTTCCATATACTGCAAGATCCCGTCTTGCAGTAGAGATCATTTCCATGTAGATTTCCTCCTCATATGTAGTGTATTCCTAATTGCATTAGGAATGCTCATGTCAATCCCTTAGAACACGGGATTGCCCCTTATTTCATAAGGGGCCGACTTAGAATCTTCTAAGGCGTCTCACTGCCATATACATTCAGGTGGTGTCGTGCTTCCACATAACTCGGCATGACTCGTACAAAGCTCAACTCATCCATGTCGAGCTTGCAATGGGTTGAACTATGTACCCCAATATGGTGCCCTAGCTATATTTGTAGCTTTATCTAGCTCGGCCATGTCTAAGACATCTCTTTGTGGCTATTGCCGAGCTATCATATCTTTATTTGGTACTTGATTTACTATCTTGACCCTACTCATAGTCATGTCAGCTCAGCATATGGTTAGGGAACCCTTATATAATGGCACCAAGTTAATTACCCTCATGTGGTGGTTAATTAGGGCATGTGTTCTTCCTTTTCCAAAGGTAATTGGATTTTACCCACTCCAGTTCCCATAATCATGTAGTTTGGTTGAGAGACATAATTGCATACAAATCAATTGATAAAGGCATTTTCAAGCAATCATGCAATTAAAGAATGTAGACATAATTGGTGAATGATATCATGGATGACTTAAACTGGATACCTATTTAATTTTCTCTTTTATAAACTTACTCTTATTTTCAGGGGGAAAAAAAACATACTCTCTTTTCTCCATGACATTCTTATTTGGATATTGACAGTGAATCTTGATAATAAACCGTTTTAAAATTTTATTGACTATTTTTCTTGTGACATGGACTTACAATGTTGTTTTCTACTCAATGTTTACATATTCCGCCATGAGTGTTATGAGTTATGTTGTTAATCTCCATTCCTTACTTAATTCTTGAACTAAAATTCAAAAATTGAGTCAAAACCCTCCCTTGAACAAAATCAAATGACAGCTTTAGAATTTTTTTTCCAGAGTGTTCGTGATTGACTAGCTTAAATTCTACCAATTTAGCAAAAATTACATACAAAAAAAATTAGCAAATTGGTATGACGCTTTGACACAAAACATTTGATTTTTCAAAAAAAAAAAATTATCTAGTTTTTCATCCTGTACTCAATTCTACAAATTGCAAATTCGAATTTTCTTTCAATTCCAATAGCACTGTGTTTTTTCTTTAAAGAATTGTTCTAAGGCCCATTATAGCTTTTTGCAACATCTCTAGTCCTCCTCATATTTCCATAATACCTCTAATCCATTTTTTTCAATTTTCTAAGGTGTAAGGTCCACTCTCTATTTTTAATAGACAAATATACCCTCTCATTGATTTTTAAACATAATACACCCTCGCCGGATATTTGCCGGAAAGTCACCGGTGCCGGATGTCTGACGAGAAAGTTCACAGGCGCCGGAAAGTCATCTGAAATTGGACTTTGCTGGAAAAGTTATCGGCGCCGGAGAGTTCGCCGGAAAAGTCACTGGCATAGATAACCATATCTGGAATCAAAAGAGGTGCTTATCTGGTGATTCTAGATATGGGCCCATTGCTATAGGGAATAGATTAGAAAAGTCGCCGGCGTAGATAACCACATTTTGTGAGCCCAGATAACTACATCTGGTGATTCCAGATAAGGGTCAGTTGCTGTAAGGATCAGATTGAAAAAGTCATCAGTGCAGATAACCACATCTTGTGAGCCTAGATAACCACATCTGGTGATTCCAGATATAGGGCCAGATGTTATAGGGATCTAATTTGAAAAGTCGTTGGCACATATAATAACCACATCTTGTGAGCCCAGATAACCACATCTAGTGATTCCGGATTCGGGGCCAGTTGCTATAGAGATCAAATTGGAAAAGCCATCAACCCAGATAACCACATCTGGTGATTCCAGATATGGGGCCAATTGCTATAGGGATCAGATTGGAAAAGTCGTCGGCGCAGATAACCACATCTTGTGAGCCCAGATAACCACATCTTGTGAGCCTAGATAACCACATCTGGTGATTCCAAATATGGGGTCAGTTGCTATAGGGATCAGATTGGAAAAACCATCAACCTAGATAACCACATTTTATGAGCCTAGATAACCACTTCTTATAGATAACCACATATGGTGATTCTTGACATGGGGTAAGTTATTATAGGGTACACTCTAGGATTTTAGGGTAGGGTACCCTAGGATCTTAGGGTAGGATACCCTAGGTTTTTAAGGTAGGGTACCCTAGGATCTTAGGGTATCCTAAGAAGTGAGGGTATTCTTGTAATTGGTACGTGTGAGTGGACAAGATGTGTTATGAAAATATTAGGTGGACTAGAAGTGTTAAGAAATAGTTATAATGGACCCAATATCAATTCTCCCTTTTTTTCTTTTAACACCAATGGCGCAGAGTTCGACAGTAAACTATAAGGAGTTCAATTTAACTAAGCTAAACATCCAAATTGATTAAATAAGGCGTTCAAATAATGGCTAAACTTGAAATATGAAAATTACCATGTATAAATGAAATTAATTTAGGGTGTTGATTTGAATACCTTTTGCACAAGATAGAGTTGTCAGTGTTTTACCCTTTGTTTTGCCGAAATTAAGGAGATTGACCTAATGGTGTTCATTTGAATACCTTATGAACAAGGTAGAGCCACTAGTGTTTTATCTTTTGTGTTACTAAATCAAGCAGACCTACTTATAGGTGTTTCATTTGAATATGTTTTGCACAAGGTAGAACCACCATTGTTTTACCCTTTGTTTTACCAAAATCAAGGAGATAAACCTAATGGTGTTTATTTTAATACCTTTTGCACAAGGTAGAGTCACCAATGTTTTACACTTTTTCTTTTACCGAAAGCAAGGAGATTGACCTAATGGTGTTCATTTGAATACATTTTGCACAAGGTAGAGCTGCCAGAGTTTTAGAGAAATCAATGAGATCAACTAATGGTGTTCATTGCAATACATTTTGCACAAGGTAGAGCAGTCAGTGGTATTCATTTGAATACATTTTGCACAGGGGAGAACAGTCAGTGTTTTACCCAAGATTGTGAATCCTGTTTTGTTACTATCCAGTATGTACGGTTTTAGAGAGAATCTGGTGTGATAGATGTGTGATTTCGTTCCATTCAACTTCTAGTGAGTTTCAGCTGTATTAGGCGTTACCAGTGGATTTCGCGTTACCACTGGATTTCTTCAAGTCCCAGCCTTTCCAGCGAGTATCGGCCATAGGTACCTATTAGCGAAAAAATGGAAGACAAACATTAAGAAGGAGAATATAAGAGGTAGAAGTGATTTCCCTGGAATGAAGTTGTTACCCGAGTTACTTCTTTTCCAACGGAATTCCCATTTGGCTCTCCAACTTTTCTTCTTCACGCTTCAAATATTGACTTTCTTTTCCCCAAGGATAAAGAGATCAGTAATGATAGATTATAATTGGAGCATTAAAGGGTCAATGATAGTGGGAAGAGGAAGCCTTGGACACTGCAACTCTTTATCAGGCCAAGCACAAAAGACTTGACAAGTGCTTTGCCTAGATAAAATAGCAAGGGAAAGGCCAAAATCTTGTTCCAAGTCACTAGGTACCACATGAGGCGATCACCAACAGCAACAACTAGCAAGGCTCAAGCACCACGGCTTGACCTTGCAAACGCAACTGAGAAATCCAAACGCATGTTCCACCAAATCGAGCCTTCTATCTTCAAAGGAGCATCTCACACCCAATGCATCCATGACTGATGCAAATGAAGATCCGCTCAAGCTCCACCTAGTGATAATCACCAAAACCCCACACAAAGTTAATCACCACAACTCCACCACGAATTTAATCCTCAAAACTCTACTACAAAGTTTATCATTCCAATGAGTAACCATCTTCTAACCAAATGTCGACGTCAACCATATGCACCTATTAATGATGACAAAGATGTGCTCAGGCACCCTGTGGAGCTCATATGCTCAACTCGCATACATCAAATAGTTGAAATTGAATTATTATTGGACCTGAATCTCCACGACGACACGCAACATGAAGCAATCCAAACGACCTCCATATATCCAAAATAAGCATAACCAAAATAATCCGATTTAACTCTTCAAAACAGTCTTTTTCGGGCATACCTCTTCATACGAATCATAAAGGTGCTACTCCAAATCCAAAATCCTCCCCAACCTCGCGAAGCACATCATCTACTAAACCTTGAATCGAATTGATCACCTTCAAATCGAGATCCTAAAACACGTTATCTTGTTGGTGTGCAGACTTCTTCAACTTCCCCAACCAAGCCTTATGTATTCAATGTTGCACCAAACCACTCAACTTTGGTACGAATCGCCATCAAGACGATAGCCAAACACACAATCCTTACGCAGTGAAAAATGAAAGCTTCGGATTGAAAACCCGGTGCTCTGATACCAATTTGTTGTGCCGAAACCCGAAGTAAAATATATAAACACACCAACAAAAAAAACAAGACATAGGAATTTACGTGGTTCCCCTCAAGCACAAAGCAAGAAGGTATGTCCAAGGAAAAGCAAAAGGATTCATTGTAATGGGGAGGAATACACAAAGCCGGCAATACCCATAACTCTCACTTGAAGCATCCACACGATATATAGGGAACAAATCTTTAAGAAGTGACCTATAGAGCATTAAACGTCTCAAGAACACAAAAGAGACAAAACTCACTCTAAATATCTTGATCCCAATGAAAATACTAAAAATGGAACAACTAAGAAACCCTAACACACTACGGGAAACCCCATGGGGGCTCCCTTAAAGGGATTCATTCAAGAAATCTAAACCCTAATAGCCACCTAGGCCTCTATTTATAAGAAAGTACAAAAAAAAAGTCAAAACCCTCTTAAAAATGAGCAGCTGCACACATTCAAGATTTAAGAAACCGACCACGGTCCCGCTTGTCCTAACCAGAAGGTTTAAATATCTGAACCAAAATCAATCCTATGGTTCAAACTAAGGACACCTGGTCCCCACCAAAGGCCACCACTGGTTGGGGCCGATGATCTTCTTGACCATATTTTCAAGATCAATTTTATACATTTCTTCGAATGTCTTGAATTCAAGGCATATCTCCAACATACTTGCCATCTATTTTTCAGAACAAACTTGATGAAATGTTGTGGTCAAATATTAGAAGAACATGAGATAGTTTAAGAGAATCAACTACACCTCTATTTCTGTTAGTAGAACTGTCAATGTAAATTCACGTGAGAAAATGTGGAAAACTAGATTTTTGGCCCCCAAGCAACCAATTGTGACCACAAACTTTTCACCTAAGAATCCCAATTCCAACACAAACAGGTCAAAGAATTCTGCAATCATTGTGGAATTTCCCTCACTCAAAACACGGCATTGAATTACCCATTCCCAAATCATATGGTACTTATGTGGACTATATAAGCTGATTCATAACGGTATGAATAAGACTTGATTGTTACCATGTGGAAGCCAATAATTCCTTTCCAATTCTCCACCGGAAAGTCTACATACCTGGAAAAATGGCCATTCAGAAATGGCCCTGACATCCATGGATGAGATTCACCCAATACAATCGCTTAACAAACAGACGTATTTTTGAATCTCATCCTCGGATGCTGCTTTTGAATTTCTAGTCAATTTTCTCATGTATCATCACAGCTGATTCTCCACCATTAATACAGCTTCAAAATCAACCACCTTTTCATTCCCTCTAGTACTCTTCTCTTTTCTTCTTGTTCTGTCTCATAGATCCATCACAACAGCTGGAACTGTAACCATAAACATTGGTGCAATTATCGATGTCGATTCCCGAATTGGCAAAGAACAGAAAGTGGCCATGGAGTTGGCAGTTGAAAATTTCAACCAGACTTCAACAGAGCACAAGCTTTCCCTCCATTTCCAAACCCCTAGGAGAGACCCCCTCTAAGCAACTTATGCTGATTAGTTTTTCTGTGTGATATCATATTTTTTCTTTCACACCGTTTTTATGACCACTCTATTTTTTTTAAATGTTACTCTCCGACAAGATTCACCTTTCGGCTTGGTTTGAGTAAATTGAAAAAACTAGTTTTTTGATTTTTTGATTTTGTACTTATTCAATTTTTTTTGCATTTGTTGGTTTTTGGTTTTTTGGATTATTTTTCGTCTTTATTCACAAAACTTTAAGTTTGGCTAATAATTTTATACTTTTTAGATTCCTCTCGTCGAGACAAGCCAAGAAACCACAAAAAATCGACCGGAAACTAACGAATACAAAAAAAAATTTAATAAAGACAAAACCAAAAAACTAATTTTTTTCAATTTACCCAAACCACCCCTTCATATCTATATTCTTTCTTGCATGGAAGGACAATATTTTAATCTACATTGTAAGAGAACCAAAAAGATGCAATTGTTAAAAAAAGTCAGAAAATCAATTACTCTCTTAAAATATTTGCAGCAGAAGAAATGATCAAAGAGAAGAGAGTCCAAGTACTCGTTACCGCAACCACATGTCACCAATCAGCTTCACTCGCCAACATGGGCACTCAAGCCCAAGTCCCAGTCCTCTCCCTCTTTGCCGCCGCCGTCACGCCGCCGCTAGCAGAGGTTAGGTGGCCTTTCTTGGTCCAATTCGCCCAAAATGCCTCCCAACAAGTAAATTGCACTGCATCCATTCTAAAATCCTTCAAATGGAAAAGGGTAATCGCAATTTACGAAGAAGATTTCTACGGTGGTGATTCTGGCATACTCTCTCTCTCTTATCTGATGCACTTCAAAGCTCTGGGTTCGGTAATTGAGGATACTTTAGTCTTTCCACCGCTTTCTTCTATTTCAAACCCAGATGGGTTTTTCTTAATGAGGTTAAAAAGTTGTTGTTGAAAAAATCAAGGGTTTTTTTTGTTGTGCTTCAGTCGTCTTTGTTGTTAGCCACTCATTTGTTTAGAGAAGCTAATGGGTTGGGATTAGTGGGGAGGGATTTAGTGTGGGTAGTAACAGAATCAGTTTCTAGTGTGTTAGACTCGGTTGACACTTCTGTTATTTCCACTATGCAAGGTGCTATAGGAATTGATTAGGTTTTTGAGAATGGAAAGTCTTTTGATGAATTTAAAGGGAAATTCAAAGGAGTTTTCCGGGTCGAGTACCCGGAGGAGTATAGTTATGAGCCGGGAATTCATGCTTTACGTGCATATGATAGTATTAACACAATTGCACATGCTTTAGAGAAAAAAAGGAGTACTAATAGGACTCAGAAAATGCTGCTTGAGAGCATTTTATCAAAAGCAATTTCACAGGTTTGAGCGGAGAAATATGGTTTTATGGTGGGGTGTTATTTCAACAATCACCCGTTTTCAAAATCCTCAATGTGATTGTAAAAAGGTAAAATGAGCTTGGCTTCTGGTCATCGGGGGGTGGTTTCAGAGAACAGAATATTGGTGGTTATGGTAGTGAAAGCATAGAAGTGTGGAGTGATTCAGCGCGTTGGCCTGGAAAACTAAGAGGGATACCAAAGGGATGGGCAATGCCTATGAAGGCGACACCGTTGAAGATTGTGATTCTAGGAAATGCTTCTTTCGAGAAATTTGTCAAGGTGGACTGGAGTGATGCTTTACCAAAGGAGCTTTCTGGTTTCTGCATGGATGTTTTTCACATGGAATTAAATGTTTTGCAAAGTCATTCTCTACGCTATGACTTTTATCCGGTGAATGATACATATGAAGTGTTAGTCGAGAGTGTCATCAACAAGGTATTTACCAATTCCATCCTGAGTTTGGTTTGCTCTTATCTGCAAATTCTTCTTGTTGTGTTTGCATCATGGATTTCTGTAGGAATTTTCTGAAGAAAATTGACAAGGATAGGGAACCAAAACAATAATTTGGTTGTATTTTTCTCTCCGCTAGCTTTTATCTTTTCTTTTCCTCAATTAATTCCAAGGATAGCTCCTACAAGGACATATATGTGTGAATATGTATACATCCATTTAGATTGTATGTTGCAACATACAATGAAAGAATCATGTATAGATTTCCAGATTATTTAAAGGTGCGTGAATTTTTTTTAAACTCATCTGCATATTGACCTCTCTGCACAATTTCTAACATTTTATATACAGGACATGTTTTGATATGTATGGTTCTTGATGATTTACTCAAGAATAAATTTGTGCATTGCAGTTTTCACCTACCAAACGGCTTCCTATGATGCTAAAATAGAAGAAAGCTTTAAAGTCAATATTATACATGAGAAATGTTTGAACACATTACAAAATAGTAGAATTTTCCTTTGCAACTGTTCTTTCTTATTGTTTCTTGAGATATACCGACTTCTGACTTCTCTCCAAGGACTCTTCTTCTACTGAATTTTCTTAGATGTTTTGGTATAAGTTTGAATTGTTCCACCTGAGAAACAGTAGGCAATCATAAGATTTCCCCTAACATACATTTGACTTATGAATAATCTCCCATGTCGTGAGGTTTGTTTAATTTTATCTACAGTTAGTTAGGTTTTGCTGCGTGTGTAGAATTTGTGCATAAAACGTGCACAAAAGAGACCCCAAGTACAGACCCTATAGTTTCAAGGGCACCACCCTGATGAGTATGTTGTGCACAAATTCTATACACATATTTGTGTTCTGTGAGTGATTTCAAACAAAGATGTTTCTTCCTTTCTTTTGTGCTTCATGCATAGAATCCATGCACAAAACATGCGTAGACTACTCACAATGTGTGAGTATAGTTTGTGGGCTCAACCCTGAGAGTATTATGTGCACCTAGGTTTATTGTTTATAATTTGTAATAGTGATACGCTTGCTTCTTTCTTTGTTGCATGGCTTGAAGACCTACGATGCAGTTGTTGATGATTTAATAATATTGGCTAACCGATCAAGATTCGTGGAATTCACGCAGCCATTTGCTGAGTCTAGGTTGTCTATGGTAGTTCCAAAAAAAAACCCGATGAGGTCAAGGCAAGGTTGTTCATGAAGCCATTCAGTAAGGAAATGTGGACAGTGACTTTTCTAGTGATGGTCTACACCATGGTCATTGTTTGGTTCTTGGAACATCAATCTAATGAAGAATTCAAAGGCCCCTGGAAGGATCAGCTTAGCACTGCCCCGTGGTTCACGTTTTGTTCCCTTTTCTTTGCTCACGGTAAGCATTGTGAACAAAAGAAAGAAAACAATTAACTTCACTACTGGAAATTACACATTCAGTGACCAGATTCTGTGACTAACCGTGTTTTGGTCACTGAGAAGACACAATTAGTGACCAACTGCATTTTGGCCACCGAAAATGATACAATTAGTGACCAGATATTATTTACTCACTAAATGTGAGACAATTAGTGATTAAACTTTTGTTTAATCACCAATGCCTAATTCTATAGTGACTAAATTTTTTGTAGTCACAAAAAGTATTGGCGCCACGGCCAAAATTTTGCACGAAAAAGTCAAAATAGTTTTGGTGAGTAGTATTTAGTCATTAAAAGTATACTTTCGGTGATCAAATACTTTTGGACACCAAAGACATGGTTTCAATATTTCTAGTGAGCACTTGTTTAGTCACAGAAAAGTATCTACTAGGAATTTGCATTACGATGAAAGGGCTTTCTAAACCCGATCAAGCCAAATATTCACATGAAGGATTCAATCAAGAAGCACAAAAACATGGCCGATTTTGATCGTTACGATTGTGTTATGGTCGTGTGGCTATAGTACATTGAAGTAGTGCAAAATATTACTTTACTATCAATCGCATCCCGATAAAGGGGTTTTGTAAACCCGATTAAGCCAATTTTTTGTATAAATCATTAAATGAACAAGCACAACAAAATCTACGTTCCTGATCATCATAATTATATCAAGTTAAAAAAAGAAACAGGAAGTCATAAAAAAAATAAAAAATTAGAAAAAAAAATTTACAATTTTTTAGAGAGAGGGAGAGAGATGGACAAAAAAAGAAAAAAAATTACAAATTTTTTTTTTAAAAAAAATGGGTGAAAAAAATTACGACAAGGTTCTGCACAAATAAGTTCAAATCTCCATTAAACTAATTGAACAATCGAGAGCGTTAATATGATAGTTTTTCTAATATGTGAAAGATAGACGATTCCGATAAGGAAATTATGAAATTATACAAATTATAGAAATTATCAAATTAAATTATAGAAATTATGAAATTAAATTATAGAAATTAAATTATAGAACTTATAGAAATTATCTAATTAAATTATAGAAATTATGAAATTAAATTATAGAAATTAATAAATAATATAAATTATTCAAATTATATAAATTATATTATAGAAGTTAATTAACGAAAATACTAAGTTTATTTAACTAAAATAAGCTAAGCTTCATATGAACTATGAATGATCCCACAAGGTGTAAAAATTCAAACCTCAGACTCTAATTTTTGAAGTAAAATTCGACGATCTGAACCGTTAGATGTGTTTAAAATGTGTTTTTAAGGTTGTACGAAATGATTTGGAAAAAATATTACTTGTANGAAGGGCTTGATCGGAGCATCTTTTCATAAAATTGCTATATGAAAAATTGCTCCGATCAAGCCTTTCTGGGTAGTATTTTTTTCCAAATCCTTTAGAAGGATCTTAAAAATATATTTTAAACATATCTAACGGTTCAGATTTTCAAGATGGCCTTGGATTGGTGCATTATAGTGTTCAAATGCCATTAGAAGCACTGAATGTGTTCTGATTGTGTGGTTACCGACATCGGATGATCATCAATTTCGGGGAGAATGATATAATTGATAAGATGTTAAATTGTATCGGTTTAGATCAAACATTCAAGGAAACGAACTAGTATCCACCATTCAATGTCATACATTGAACATACTTAGTTATGAACCAATATAAACTGCTATAGTCTAATGTACGTTAGCCACACGATCTCAATATAATTTCGACGATCAACACCGACTATTTTGTTTTTCTTGGTGTTTTAATAATTTCGACGATCAACACCGACTATTTTGTTTTTCTTGGTGTTTTAATAAACCTCACCAAATTTCGGGCCAATCAGATTTTGAAAACCCCTTCATCGGGAGATTCCCTCACATGAGAATCATTAGTAGGAAAATATTTGTCAACTCCGATCGAGCATACAGAGATAATAAATATACTTAATTTTTGACATGAAAGATATATTCCATCCTACAAAAAATATATAGATGGTTCCGATTTTTAAAAAATAACTCGAAAAGCCCTCGAATGATGCATCGTAACTTTACGCCTAATTATGCGCACACGTAATGACACGTGCTGCACACACACAATCACACACACACTATATAAACTTTTTTTCCCCCTTCTTAGGGCCTGCAAACAATTGGAGTACCTCTCTCTCTCTCTCTCTCTCTCTCTCTCTCTCTCTCTCTCTCTCTCACAATTGAAGCCCCAACCAGAGAACCCTATATTCTCATTGGAAACCCTTCTCGCTCCCAACCACTTCGGGGTATCTCAAGCCTTCGCTCTCGACAGTAAGCACCACCCGACCGCCGTTCACCGTCCGACTCCACCTAAATGCCGGTATGTGTTTGTTCGCATCTCTTCCTCTCTCTTGGGTTTTATGCTTTTTTTTCCTCAGAATTCCTTAGACCTTAATTCTAATTCCTTCCACAACCTTTTGTGAGTTTGTCTAACAGCGCCATCTACTTTTGCTGCTTTTGCAATCTCATCCTTCATCATTGCTAGTTTTCTGGTATGCCCTAGTTTCTACGATCTTACTCTCAGATTTTCTTTTTGTTTTTCTGTCAAACTCCACTGAAACTCTCTTACATATGTTGCCGAAGCATCAGTCCAGCTACATCTCATTTTCCCCTTGATTATGCAAATATAAACGTTGATTAGGTGGTACTGGGGGAAACATACAGAAATTGTTTTGCGATAACATGAATCACCAAAGAGGCTGATTTAATTGCCATTGTGTACAAGCTTGATTTCAATTGAAGCATGCTTGCTTTGGTTATTCAAATAAGGAAGCATGGGCAACCAGTAGAATTATTGTATAGAAGTTGATGATAGTTCTGGTATATGTTAATAAAGTACCATAAGGATTTCTTCACAACTGCATCTTTAGTTGTGTCTAAAAGTGTTCATAGCTTCATACCAATCTGCATATCAACTATTTAACCTATGTTATGCTGCATTGAACTTTATCTTGCACTTTGATGTCTAGAAAATCAATCTCTTTACCTACTATTTTTTTTTTCAGGTGCACCTTCAATAAGTCAACGACTTGTGTGAGGGCCTATAGTAGGAAAAAGAGTTAGGGGGGAGATTGCTTCCCACAATGGGGAGAGGCTCCAAGTTTATGTGCTAATGTCAATGAGGGCTTTTTGTGGTAAGAATGCCAACATCATTATGGTACTTATATCTTCTTTTGCTGTATATGATATCTGCCATTACAATGACATTTGGATCTACAACTACTCATTTTACTGGAAGTCTGGAACAGTGTTAGGTAATGCTTCAAACCATTTTAATTTCAATTATGTAAGTTGTAACTTACAGAAAATAAAATTTTCAATGAAATAAATTAATATAGCTTGAGATTGTCCAAAATTGATTAAATTGATTAAATTTGTTCTATTAAGATTCTCGTGGGCTTTCTAGTATAGTTCTTGTTAGAATATGGGTTGCTCAATCGTCCAATGTAGGAAAAAATATGTTGGGGTTTTCGTGATGCTTTGATTTGCTACATGTGCGTATTCCCGGGATTTTTTTGTTTTCACTTTGGCCTATTTGAAAGATGAAATAGTTGACTCATCCCCCAATTGTGTGATTACGTGCAAATTACGCTTTCTATTCTTTGAAAATGCCATTTAAGCCTAAAAAATGTTCTTTGAGTCATTTGTTTAGATACGTAAAAAGCGGTTTTCGAATGCTAGAATGAGTTTTGGGTTGTTAAAATTGCCGGGTTGGTTCTTTGGAAAACTGATTTAATTTGGATGCCGAAAATCGCATCGTTGAAGTCTTTGAAACCGCACTTTTAAGTGTTGAATCTAACTTGTTAAGAGATGAAACTTGCCGGAATTAGAGCTTAGTTCTTTGAAAGTGTTGTTTTTGTCTTGCAAATGACTTCCTTAGTCAGCCAGTAAATAGATATTCACCTTCTTGCAGGAAATACATACTTCATTGTCAAAAACTGAGTTTTAGGTGCAAGAGAATGGTTCTAAATGCCGAGATAAAGATCTAAGTGCAGGAATACCTGGTCATACATGTTAGAAGTAGGAAATCAGATGCTATTGCCAATAGGAATTGACCTAATCGCTCATTTTTATAAGCATACAACATAAATACTTCTATGTGTGGATTTATGTACCTACTAGGTGAATTGATAGCCAAGAGCTCATGATTGAAATTAGAATTTGATTGTATTTTTTGTGTCTATGTACAGATTGACCACGGTGAACTTCTACACAGCTCGAGTATACTTTTTGGCATACGGATCCTTTTTGTTGGGACGACGATTGTTCGGATATAATGTACCCTCCATGTTACGTTGCAAAGAAGTATGCTTTTGGCATATGGATACTTTTTTTTGGGATGTTTGAATAGTTGGATTTAAACCTTACATATTATGTCTCAAGGATTTAAGCTATTTTGAGGGTATGTGTATAAAAGGTGATGTTTATTGCATTATGACTAGGCATATATGAATATTATGTATTATGGTGACTGTAAGGACATCATATGATTATTTTGGACTTCAATCGTCAAAGTTTAGATTGTGATCATTGGCTATTTAAATTTCGTTCTTGAATGGTTTGGGGCATTAATTTGGAGATGGTATACATGTCTGAATGCATATATAGTTATATGGAATGCAAAGGTTACGGAGATTTATTTGACCCTGTATGAATTCCATCACATGAGAAAGTACTCATTTTGTGACCAATCCGAAGTATAACTTTGGTCACTGAAGACAATTGTTTAGTGACCAACCTACTGGTAGGGAAAGGGTAGTAATTTCTCTTATGACCCCATTAGTGACCAATTAATTTGATTGTTGAAGACTGTTTTCAGTGACCAAATAATTTGATTGCAAAAAATAGGCTTTTGGTGATCAAAGTTCGTTGACTAAAAAGTCAACAAATATCCAACAGTGACTGCTAGTTAGTCACAGAAAACAATCTTCAGTGACCAAAAGTTCTTGCTGCCAAACTTAGTTGGTCAATGTAGGATACAAACAGTGACTAAATTTTAGTCACAGAAGAAATGTTTCAGTGACTAGATTAGAATTGATCACCAAAACCTTTCAGTGACCAGGGTTCTGTGACTAAGTTTTGGTTGGTCACTGTAGATTTTCGGTGACTAAATATGGACTTTTGGTGACTAAATTCTTGATCACTAAAAATGTAATTTCCTGTAGTGCTTTAATAAATTTCAGTGAACAGGAATTATATTTAGGGCTGTAAAATGAACCAAGATCCTCTAATTTGTTTAGTCATGTTTGTCTGGCTAAACACCCATTCCAATAACACAATTCAACTCAGTAAGCTTATTTGTCATTACTATGTAAAGGGTGAAAGATAGAACATCATTTTGGTGTTCCTCTTTTCAAAGCTACATAAGTAACACTAGTTTTAATGTGACAACTCAACCTCCAAACAAAACTTCTATAGATTATTTTTATTTTTCAATTCTTGAGGTCTATGACATAAAAGTTTTTTTTCTTAATGATTCAATTTTTCAATTAACAGCTTCAGTTTTGTAATTATGCATTAACTTTTCATCTGTCTTTCAACCTCTTCAAATTGATTTTGAACATCTATGAATTTTTGTTTCCAGAAAGATTATGATCGATACATAGAAGCCAACGTATAAACAACTACAACCTTAGCTCTCACATACATTCTCGTGGCTTCCCCAACAACTATGTTGCCAAATGCTTGTATGTAACTGGGTTGAGGTTGGTTCTATAATTGGTTTATGTGTGCCTCTCATAATAGTATGAGACATTTTCATAGCTTAAATACTCTGGTGTCCACAACTTCTTGTGTTGTACAAAAACAAGCTACTCAAGCATAGCTCGATTAAAGTTGATTTGGTATCGCCTTGAATGACCAAACAAAGTTTTGAAAAAATTCAAAGCTCTTGTTAAGTCTTCAATCCTTAGCAACCAAATAGTGAGCTCCACCCGGTTGTTTACAACCCATAATTACACTTCATTTCAAAGTTTTCTTTGTGTTGTCATTTTAATTTGTGGAATTACACAAGAGCGAAGATTAAGAGCAACTACACAAAAGTGGTGGTGGTGGTGTGGCTCTTTGTTGTGTTCATGGTGACTTCAAGCTACCAAGCCAACCTCACTTCCATGCTCACTGTCCCGCAGTTGATGCCAACAGTGACAGACATTGAGTGGCTGAGGAGGAACAATGCCGCAGTCGGTTAAGATGGTGATTCGTTTGTGAAGGATTACTTGAGGAAGGTACTTCATTTTGAAAACATAATTGAAGTTGGGAACCAAGAAAATTACCCCAAGATGTTCAAGAAAGGAGATATCAAAGCTGCATTTCTTGAACTACCATATGAAAAAGTTTTCCTCAAGGAGTACTGTGACGAGTATACTACCACTGGACCTGTCTACAGATTTGGAGGATTTGGCTTTGTGAGTAGTCACTTGAACTTTTCCCTCTATCATTGTTGCCTTGAAATTGAAATTCATGGCTCCTTAGGCACCGTGGAGATTAAAAATGGGCTAGATAAGTATCCAAAACGTTGTGCTGCGAGCACTACGTTTATCGCAGATGGAGCCCACTCGAGTATAATGAATGTAGTTGCCAGATTGTACTGTGGACGTTTCTTTGAGAAAAAAAATTTGTTTTTATAGCCATTGTGAAATCGGGAAAAATTATAGATCGGGACTATTTTGATAGGCTCATCCCTAAATTTTATGGTAATAACACTGTCTTCGTTGTGTATGGGGTTCAAAATCTTGGGATGAAAGTAGTGTTGCCAAATTGCCATTGGAATGCCTTTATTTGTGAAATTCTTCTAGGTTCACACACATAGAAATAACACGCAAACGTAGAAACAAAACAAAAATCACTACTACTATCAGATTCTTGTGTAGGGAGTGTAATCCAGATTCAGTAAGTCGAAACATTAATCTCATTTATTGTTCTTAATACTAAATCACAGTGAAGTAGTGAACGCCTAAAAGAAACTTTAGAACAATTGTTGTCTAAAGTGGTTTGGTGACTTTTTTTGAACTGCGCAGCAAAATAAATTGTGATGGGACAGTAACTAACTTAATGATGTTTGGTTCAAAGTTGTGTTTGAGTTCTATTCAATTCCCTCTAATGAAAATAACATTAATTTTCAACGTTACATGATATTCATCATCGTTTACAAGTTTTCTTGCTATTCATGCAGGCATTCCAGAAAGGTTCTCCAATAGCCACTGATTTCTCTGAAGCCATTCTTACCATATTAGAAAACGGAGAACTAAAAAGGTTGGAAGAAAATTTGTTGAACTAGGTAACAAGTTGTTCAAGTTACAACTCCACCACCACTGAAGTTGATAGCTTGAACCTCCAGAGCTTCCGAGGCCTCTACCTCATCTCTGGTGCCACTTCCACCCTCTGTTTACTGTTTTTCCTAGTTCGGGTAATCAAGAAATATTGCGACAGCCTTCGAGAAAATCCAGGAAAAATTACTCCAAGTAGAAAGGGTGCTTGGAACAGAGTAGTGAGATTCGTGTGGTTTTTGCGTAACGGAGGAATTAGGTCTCCAGTGAAAAGCTCTGAGCATTGGTTGGACACGGAATCTAGGTGAAAGGGGCTCTATGAAGGGCTCTATGAAGTGGGAATTGGTTAGCCTTTCTGAAATTTCAAATGATCATTTACAAGGCCCAAGACCACCTAAAATTGAAATTCCCATAAGGAACGGATGATTTCTGCTGTTTGGATGAAGACCGGACGGATCATGGAAACTGTAGAAAGATAAATTTTTCCTAATGTTTATAGCATATTTGTAGGAATTAGGGAATTCTTTGTACCATGTGAAATACTATATAGCTTGTGTGATCTGAGGCCAAGAATTATCCCAGCACTGCTGACATTGTGAATATGATATAAAGATGGAACAATATGTGGCGATATACATAGATTGTTTTTGCACAAGATTGCATAGAAGATAATGTACCCTTTCATAATCCGTACATTTAAAAGAGGGTTATTTACAGTGGTCATGAATTTGAGGTAAGAATTGGAATGTGGGACTCTGCCGTTCTTGAAGTACGACAAGCCCTGCCAACTCCCAATCCAACATTTCGGTAATCAATGGTTCAGATATGTTTGTTAACTCTTACTGGTAAGAGTTCACCTATGAATCTGAACCATTGATTGCGGAGATGGACAACTTGGATACCATAGGGTTGGCAGGACCTGCCATCCCTCAAGGACAGGAGAATCCCCCGAGTTCAATAAAATCTTATTCATCGGATAAAGTTACCATTAAATCAAATTTGATTTGAGTAGACAATAGTGTCCATTTACATTCTAGAAGAGAGTTTATTTGAATTTACTCTCTCTCTCTCTCTCTCTCTCTCTCTCTCTCTCTCTCTCTCTCTCTCTCTCATTTGGTTTTCAAATCTCACTTGGATCCTTGACTCACCATCAATCTACCATGGTTTATAAATTTGTCAATCCAATTCAAAAAGTTATCGTTCAAATGTATTTTAGATAATAAATTTATCCAATTTGAAATGAAATGAACAACTTGTCACCCCTTTCAAAATTGTTTTGCAGGTATTGTCAAACAATATTTTTATTTTTATGATCTATATAAAGAACCTCCTTTGAGAGACCTTGATGATCTGGTTGGCCTTACTGATCCATCCATATCAGCTGAATGTAATGCAAGACTTGTAAAAAACATTACCTGTGCGGAAGTTAAACATGTAGTGTTTCAGATGGGAGCCTTGAAGGCACCAGGCTCAGATGGGTTTCTGGGGTTATTCTACCAAAATTATTGGGACACTGTTGGGGGGGATGTATTCAACCTGTGAAGAATTTCTTTCAAAAGGGGGTTCTTCTAAAGGAAATCAACCAAACCAATGTCATTATGATTCCAAAGGTTTCTAATCCTGAATCAATGAGTCAGCTCTGCCCCATCAATTTATGTCGTTTCATTTACAAAATCATTTCTCAAGTGAGGACGAATAGACTCCAACCTTTCATGAATGGCATTATATCTGAACAACAATCAGCTTTCGTCTTAGGGAGACAGATTCAAGATAATTTTATGGTGGCACACGAAGCCTTTCACTTCCTTAAACACAAGAAGGTGGGTCCTAAGGCTTTTGTGGCAATCAAGCTAGACCTTGATAAGGCATATGATCGAGTGTGCTGGGATTTCCTCTTTAAGGTGATGGAGAAAATGGGTTTTGATTTACAGTGGATTGGATGGATCCAACTATGTGTTTGTTCTGTTAAATACTCATTCGTGTTGAATGGTAGCCAAGTTGGTACTATCACTCTGGGAAGAGGCCTTCATCAAGGTGACCCAGTGTCACCGTATCTTTTTTTTCTTGTTGCTAATGTGTTCTCTAACTTGGCTACCTGACTTGGGGTTTTGAAGCGGGAGCCCCCAACCTTGTTCTTGCATAAAAATCAATTCTGATGGAGCTTTGAATTCCTTCTACGGATTGGCTGCCTTAGGCATTATTGCTAGAGATAGTGGTGGGTCGGCTCAGTGGTGGCATTTTGGTAAGGTGTTGGTCTCTTCAGCTCTTGGAATCGAAGCTTGAGCACTTCGTATAGCCTGCGCTATGGCAGAGGAAAAGAACATTGAGTGGGTCATGTTCGAATCGGATTGTAAAAACTTGGTGAGGTATGTAGTTGATACGAATCTGGAGTGCCCTTGGGAGATAAAAGCTATTGTGGAAGATATCAAATCATGGTCAGCTAAGAGGCAGTGGTCTTTTAGGCGGTGTAGAAGAGATAGTAATAGAGCGACACATTTGTTTCCTCAGATGGGCTGTCTTCCGCCCAATCTTGCATTTGTTTTATCCGAGGACATGTCTTTGTTCCCTCTTAATATATTTGACGTTTAAAAAAAAAAAAACTATTGCCTTTCCATTTTCCAATGTGAAATTCACTCTTGAAAAGCCAAAGTTTCAGAGGACAAACCCTCTATACCTCTGGTCCTCCTTTTAACTTGTCAGGTGTGTTGCCTCTTTTACTTAATGACGATTTTACCCTTTCCATTGTTTATGAATTTGTTTGCAACCACCAGTGACTAGTTCATGAATAATGCATTTTTTATCAGCTACTTTTTGTCCTTGCGTGTTTTTTTTTTTTTTGAATATCACTTGCAAGGTGTTTGAGAGCCCTATTTTTTCACTTTTTGCATTTTTCTTAGTGTATTTTAGCCTTTTAAATTACGATTAGAATGGTGGTAGTCCTCTTGTAATCTATAACAGGATTAATTTTTTTTGCTAATCCTCTTGTAATCTATCAGCTACTTTTTGTACTTGCGATTTTTTTTTGTTGAAAATAACTTGTGTGGACGGTCAATCCATGCTGCGGCTAGCAGAAAAGTATGGAAAGATGAATAGAAAAGAATAGAGTCGCCACCCGTGATTTACTTAGAAAGTGATTTTGTTACCCGAAAAACCGTTGAAAATAATTGATGACTCTTGTGCCGTTTTTGGAAAAGGATTTGGTCTACAAAAAGTTTCTTGGATTCGGAAGCCAGGTTACAAATAGGGAAGGTTTTATTGAAAAGCACCCCGTTCACTCGGGAAATTCCCGGTCTCTACTAAATTTTTGTGGAATTTTGGAAAACATTTTATTGAAAACTCTTACAAATAAATAGATAAATAACGAGAAACAACAATAAATAAAACCATAACGGAAATAAAATTAAACAAAAGGACTTAATAATAGTAACAAGGGAGTAGAAGGGTGAAAGTGCAATAAACAAGTTGCAGAAAAACTAGAAAACAGAGCACGAACAAAGAAAAACAGGGGAAATTTTTAGGGAATTGATAATAGCACTCCAAAAATTGATGCAGGCACTCCAAGCTACGGTGATTTTCCAAAATCAACCTTTTGCAGGTTCCAATTTTACTTCAGGCGCTCCTAAAGTTTTTTACTCTTAATTTTACTTCAGGCTCTCTTAAAATTTTTTACTCTTCTCCTCTGCCTCCTCTGTTAACGGAAGAAGGAAAAATGGATGCCCACCCAAACCCTAACCTGTAACAAAAACTCTACTGTGAATTGAGAACTTTAGATCAAAGATTCAAGCTCGGAAGGTAGTATTTTAGTTCTTTTCTTATGATTTTGTCGGGATTTTTTTATGATTTGGTGAGTTTTGTGTATTTTAAGAAGGGCATGGTTCGGTTAAAAAATTTCGCCATCATCGTTTCACAAATCCAAATGAGAAGGGAACCAAACAAGGGAAAACATCGATGCGCTTCAATACATCACCACCACTACCACTACAAGCATAAGTGTTGGAAATTTTCAGTTCTGAAAGCTGGTTCAAGCTCATGATTATTTTAATTTCTTTTTTTAGTAGATTCTCCACATCGAAACTTATCTTGGTATTCTGATATAAGGTTTCCTTGTTCTAGCTGTAAATTTCTTGAGGTTTCCATGTTCTAGTTGTTAATTTTGTTGTGTATATTTTTGAAGTTTTTCTAACCCAACTCTCTCTAACCTAACTTCTCTCATAAGCCCCTTTTTTCAGCCGTCGTCGCTCAGGTGGAGGCCGAGCGCCTCACACCAGTATCTTGAACAACTGCTCCCCTCTCCTCCCCCTATTTTTTCAATTTTCTAAGCATTTTGATTAATCTCCCTACCCAATCCATCCAGTCGTTACACCAATCGTTGATTTCTACTGCTTCGATCTAACATGCAATAACAGATTTTCATAGCTATGGACTATGATTGCTTATGTCTTTACCATTTAGACTGCTAATGTTAATTTATGGAAAACAATTACCATTTGGACTGCCAATGTTAATTGCTTCTGTCTTTTTCCGTTTGGTTTTGTTTCAATTTTCTGTTTGCAGTGTCTTAGTGAATAAGCAGATAATTTGGAAGTGGAGTGCCTCTAGTAATTTTTATATTTTCAAAAGGATAGTTTTGTAACTTCATTACATTTTGGAGTGCCTCCATAAAAAAAAAAGGGAGCCCCAAAATCAACTGTACAACAATATTTAATTAACTGTACAGTTTATATAAGTTAGCCACACGGCTAACTTTTTTGAAGATTTTTCAAAAATTTATTTTTTGAACAGGAACTTGTTTTTTGCTTGCAAAACCTGATTTTTATGAAAGAATTCACCACCCGAGCCTAGAGATGACTACTAGAGTCACCCTTGACCCGGGAGGATCCCCTCAAAAGGCCAAGGTTAGGAACCCGGGTAAAGAAACACGATTTGTACCTTACTGGAAACTTTAAACAGCTTTGAGCTAGAACTTCACATTTTTGGACTTGAACTCCTTGGGAACGGATTGGATGTGTACTGGTGGGTTATTGGGACTTTTGAATGAAGAAAACGGAATAGATTCGAAGTTTTTATGGATGTTTGGATGAGATTTTGAACAGGGAAAGTGACCGGAGAATTTTCCGGCGTGTTGTCGGAATGGTGGTGTTTTTTTGTTCTTGAAAAATGGAAGGGATGGAGAGCTATATATAGGCGTAAAAAGGAATAAAATCTTGCGAAAGATTTCGACGGAATGATGAGATGCTTCTGCTACCAGATTTTCGGGGATTGCCTGACACATAGTCGTACGGCTAGAAGAAGTGAACCGTGCAGCTAACATAGTTAACCATATGGCCAAAGTGGAGAAAGATAAACCGTGTGGCTAGTCAAGTAAGTCGTATGGCTAGAGTATTCTTGTCCATAAAATATGAATTCTAAAACAGTTGTTCCAATGTACTTTTGAGTATTTCTTTCATCATTGGGGATACACAGAGATTAAAATTGGGGTGTCTACAACCTGCAGGGTGTTTGAGAGACCATTTTTTCACTTTTTGCATTTTGCTTTGTGTTTTTTAGCCTTTTAAAATGATTAGAATGGTGGTAGTCCTCTAGTAATCTATAACGGTTGTTCATGCCAACTTACGCACACCTCGGCTATTTCCCTCCCCAGTCAAGTCATAGGCAGACCATCCACGCCAAGACCGTGATTCACAATGGATTTTTTTTTTTGTGGTTTGGCCCTAAGAGGTTGCAAAGGTTTGAATTCAGCATGTCTAGGCTTACAGCTCATCTTTATTGTCATTTGAGCTACCACTCGGGTTATAACAGGATTTATTGTTATATGAGTTTCCCGTTTTTAGATAAATGTCCTATAACTCCTAAAAGTAGTTTATATAGTGAGAAGAATGACCTGTCTCAAAATCTATTTTAATGAGTTTTAGAAAATAAGAAATTAGTAGAGTTGATGTGTGTATGTGAGCGGAGGGGAAGCTGATCAAAATATTAAAAAAAAAGTTAGGAGGGGGAATTTTAGCGCGTGTATTACACAATTGTCAGCCCAAAGACGATTTTGGAATCCAGGGAGTGTTGTGTTGTAGGTGTTATGTTGCAAAACTACGTCGTTTTGCTCATTTTCATGGTACGTGTTTAAAGCTTCCAATGGCTCTGTTTAAAGAGTTAATTTTAGGGTTCAATTTTTTAGTTCAATTTTAGGTGTTTGAAAAGTTAATTTTAGGGTTCAATTTTAGGGGATTTAGGCTCTTTGGGATAGAGTATAATGGGTTTAGGTATTTGCATTTACGCACTTTGGGTTTGGACACTTTGTAGTGATTTTTTCTTCCTCCAAATCATGCCCTTGGAACCTTTGGAGGTATACCATGAAAATGAACCAAACGACGTAGTTTTGCCGCATGACACGACACGTAGCACCGTACCGCGCAACTAGCAGCAGCAACTTACATTTCAGCTAGTACTATTATAAATATAGTGTAAAAGCCTTGACAGAATTCAGAGACATTTCCTCTGTTTTCTCGCTTATTGTTGTGTTGTTACTAGACCTCCCTCCAGCAAAGTTGCATTTGGTTCGATTCTTTTAAGGTATGAGGTTTTGATTTTCGATAAGAATTATGATTTGGAGTATTTTTGGTGATTGTTTTTGTGGTGTATTTGTGTGTCGTGTCGATCAGTTCAGATGGAAGAAGGTGGTGTGCAGGCGCGTTATGTGAGGCTGACCAAAGAACAAGCGCCGGTGAGGACGGACATTAGGCCTGGTGATATCACACTGGGCGGCAATGGTCCACTCTATAGAAACTCGCGTTCTTTGGCAAGATTAAAGAATGTATATACGATATGGGTGACTGACTCATTTGTTACATTTGTGTCAATTTTGTTCATGACAAAGTGTTGTTTATTACATGTTACGGTGCGTATGGAATTTTCTACTTATGTGCTGGTTTTGTCAAGCAGCTGCGAGTTCGAAAGTTTGATACATGTAGACAGCAGCTTTGAGTTTCTTAAACATGAACCCTGGAGCACAGGCATTCTTGGATGCACTGAAGATCCCGAGAGTTGTAAGTTCTCAGATCTGGTTTTGGGCAATTAGATAGCTACCTTTAGTTGTTATTTCTTGACCATTAAATTGTTACTTGGTGTTGGATCCATGTTTGACAACCAACTTGTTTCTTCAGTTTCTGGTGGAATTCACATACTGTATCTTAGATTGATACTCTAGACCATGATTATGCTGGTTCCAGATATTATATTACTAACAGATTTTGCAGAAGTCATGATTATGTGTGTGTGTGTGAGAGAGAGAGAGAGAGTATGTGTTAACAACATTTGAGAACTGAAACCCTAAGAACTTTCTCTCTGAAGTATCGAAGAAGAAGATATTTCTCATTAGAAGCAAATGAAACAGGAGCGTTCAGTATTTATACAAAGTCATTAACCGACTTAAAACTAAACCGACTTAAACGAAAACATAACTAACACAACTACTGCTTTAACAAACAATATTAGTCTCACATGCCAAGCACGTGGAGTACTAGCTATTAGCTTAACATTCCCCCGCAAACTGAGGCTGGGAGGAAAGACAGCTGCAGTTTGTCACGCAAACTCAGAAAATGAGCCACTGTGAGTGGTTTTGTAAAAATATGTGCAACCTATAAAGCAGAGGGGACATAACGAACTTGTAACTGCTTAAGAGCAATCTTTTTCCTGACAAAGTGGAAATCCACCTCAATGTGTTTGGTACGAGCGTGGAAAACAGGATTAGTGGCTAAGGAAATTGCTGAATTGTTGTCACACCAAATGATAGGAGGAACTGTAAATAGGGGAGCATGAAGATCTTGAAACAACTGCAGGAACCACACTACTTCAGATGCCACATTTGCCAAGGCCTTATATTATGCCTCTGTGGAGGAGCGAGCTACAGTAGCTTGCTTCTTGGCAGACCAAAAAACAAGGTTAGATCCCAGAAAAACACAATACCCACCTGTTGAGCGTCTGTCATGAGCATCACCTGCCCAATCTGCATCAGTAAAGGCAGAAAGTCCAAGAGATCCTTTCTAAAACATGAGACCTTGATCTAAAGTGCCCTTATTGTATTTTAGAATACGTTTAACTGATGTATAATGAGTGTCCAAAGGCTAATGCATATGTTGACACACAGCGTTGATAGCAAAAGAGATCTTCGGTCGTGTTAATGTCAAATACTGCAAAGAGCCAACTATAGATCTGTATAACTCAGGATTTGGCATAAGAGAAGAAGGGGAATCAGATTCAGACCTCATAGAGGATGGAGTGGAGCAGGGGCTACAATCTGTCATACCTGCCTTACTAAGCAAATCAATGGCATATTTTCTCTAAGACAAAAGCACACCCTTAGATGTAGGAACAACCTCAATGCCCAGGAAGTAATGCAGGTTTCCAAGGTCTTTAAGAGCAAAGGCAGTACTAAGCTGAGCAACTAGCTGAGTAATCAATTTGGAATTGGTACCAGTCATTAACAGATCATCAACATAAACAAGAACATATACGAGATCTGAGTTATGATGAAGAACAAAGAGAGAAGAGTCTGCCATACTATTTTTGAAACCAAGAGACAGTAGCTGATGAGAAAGCATTTCATACCATGCCCGAGGAGCTTGTTTAAGGCCATACAGAGCCTTCTTAAGATGAAAAACATGCTGTGGAAACTGAGTGTCAACATAACCCTGAGGTTGTCTCATATAGACCTGTTCTTGAAGATGGTCATGAAGAAAGGCATTGGACACATCCAATTGACGAATGGACCAGCAAAAATGAAGGGCTAAGGAAAGGACTACTCTAATTGTTGGTTGCTTTATCACAGGACTGAATGTTTCAAAATAATCCACCCCTTCAGTCTGTTGGAAACCTTGGGCTACCAAACATGCCTTGTACCTGGCTACAGAACCATCAGAGTTTCATTTGATCCTAAAGATCCATTTGCAGCCAATAACAGGTGCCCCTGGAGGTGGTGAGATAAGTGTCCAAGTCCCTTGAGACATCAGTGTTGTATATTCCTCAGTCATAGCCATTCTCCACTTAGGATAGACCATTGCTTCCTTGAAGGAATTAGGTTCAGTGATAGGAGAAGATTGAACCAGAAGATAAACATGAACTTTAGGGACTGTAATGCCATTCTTAGATCGTGTAACCATTGGATGATGAAAACTGGAGGAGATGAAAGAGCAGGAGAAGAAATAGATTGAGGTGGAACAAGAGAAGGAGAAAGGGAAGTTGTAGAAACAGAGAAGGGCTGAGATGGAGATGCAGTAGTATGAGTAGAAGAAGACAAGAAGGAGCCAGAAGAAGAAGGAAAAGCAACAGGCAATGAAAGAGAAGTAGGTGAAGGAAGAACAAATGAAGAAAGAGAAGATGATGGCTCAAAAACAATAGGAGATGGTTTAGATAGAAGTTGGAGAAAAGGAAAGTCATTTTCAAGAAACTTCACATGTCTTGATGTATAGACTTTATTCGTCACAGGATCGAGACATCTATAGCCTTTGATACCTGAACAATACCCTAAGAAAATGTAGGGCGTTGACCTAGGTACCAACTTATTAGAAGAATAGCGTCTTAACTAGGGAAAACAACAACACCCAAAGGGCTTCAAGCTGTGATAATCTGGAGCAAGCTAATACAATTTGTGGTAAGGAACTTCAAACTTTAAAGAGGAGTGAGGCAGACGATTAATCAAATACAGAGCAGTGACAATAGCTTTTAGCCAGAATTTGATAGGCATATTAGCTTGTTGTAAGAGAGTAATGGATGTTTCTACTAAATGACAGTGTTTTCTTTCCACTAAACCATTTTGTTGAGGAGTATAAGGACAAGTAGACTCTTGAACAATCCCAAATTGAGAGAAAAATGCAGTCATAACCTTATTTAGGAACTCACCCCCACAATCAGATCTTATAGTTTTAATGGTGAGAGCAAACTGATTTGAAACAAAGACTCTAAATGCTTTAATACATGTTGCTACTTCACTCTTAAAACGTAAAGGAAATAACCAACCATATCTGGGGAAGTCATCAATTAATAACAGATAATATCGATAGCTAGAGAAAGAAGCAATGGGTGCAGGACCCCAAACATCTACATGAATTAGTTCAAAAGGTATTGAAGTGTGTGTAACAGAGAGAGGAAATGGCAATCTATGACTTTTGCCTTTATTACAAGCATAACAAGCATGAGTATTCAAAGAAGAATGAATAGGTAAATCAGTAGTTCTTTGGACAGATGGTGCGTGAAGGGGCACCATGTGGATGCCCTAAATGTCTATGCCACAGTTCAGCAGAAGAAGATGTAGTGAGAAGAGCTTTGGCGCCAGGAAGAGAACTAGAAGAAGGCAGAAGGGGATAGAGACCCTGTTGGCAAGGTCCTTGATGAAGAATTTGGTTGGATATCATGTCCTGGATGATATAGCCAGATGAATCAAAAGTAATTCTACAATTATTATCCAATGCAAACTGATGAACTGAAAGTAAATTGTGGGAAATTTGAGGAACATACAGAATATTCTAAAGGTGAAAAGATTGGTGAGGAAGTGGAAGAATGCCCTTACCTGAGTGAGTGACTGGAACTGAGTGACCATTACCCATTGTTACTGTAGTTGGGGCAGACTGATAAGGGATAGAAATCTAAGAGGCATCATGAGTCACATGTGTTGTTACTCCTAAGTCAAAATACCACGGTGCATGCTGGACCAAACCAGAAGATACCCCTGAAGAAACTCCTGAGTAAACACTATGAGCTTGTGGCTGTGATAGAGTAGTTGAGGCAGATGTGTAAGGTGAAACAGACACATGATTGTAGGTCCCAAACCCATCAGCAATGGCCATAAGAACATGTGGCCTTGACCCTCCTGAAGAGGGTGGATTCATGGAGTCATTATACCCTGGAACAGGAGGAACAGGATACTGTGATGATGAAGGAAAGGACTGGAACTGCTGAGATTGCCCCATATTTCCTGACTGTGAGAAACCACCAAACTGTGGAGGTCTATAATTAAGTTCTTGCCTATAATAACACTTGTTTGCTTGGTGATTGGACCTCCCACAGATTTGACAACTACCAAGTGGAAAAGGAAAATCATTTGGAAAATTGTTGTTGCGTTGTTGCCCAAAATTGTTGTTGCGTTGTTGTCCTCTGTATTTGTTACCTTTATTGTTGTTGTTACGATTCCCTCCATAATTTGAGTAACCAGACGAAGCACCTTCTTGACCATATTGAGGTCCTTGTGGACCAAATTGAACAGGCTATTGGTAGCTTGGTGCTGGACCTCCTGATGTGTTTGTGACCAAAATAGGGTTTGTAGAAGTGTGTGAAGCAAATGTATGTTGAGCAACAAGAATAGAAGATGTTTCTACGGGTTCATGATATAAATCCTCTGCCATAAGCATGGAGTACAGAGCACTAAAAGTCAGAGGAGTGATTTCTGCCCTTGTTCTAATGGCTTGTTTAAATGTATGGTACTCTTCATCTGGCAGACCATTGAGTGTATGAAAAACCACATCTTCTTCATCCATATGAGAGCCAGAAGCTTCAAGTTTCTGTAACAAACCCTTAATAATATCCAGATACGATTCCATAGGAGAGGTCTTCTTCAAGGTATACAAACGCCTTTTAATATCCATCACATGAGTTCTTGACAGCAAATTAAACTTTTCCTCCAATTTCGACCAAACCTCATGAGTTCGATGTGTTCCCACAACATGTGGAAGAACTGAGGGTGTCAACGTTGCAATCAAACAAGACAATAGCATACGATCTATGGTATCCCACTTTACGTACTCAGGATTGGGAATTTTGTTACCAGACCGATCTAGGGTTTCAATTGCAGGCACAACAAAAGAACCATTCGCATATTCGAACAATGAATTAGCACGTAATGCATTTTCTACTTGTGTTTTCCAAGTAAAGTAGTTCGTAGAATCCAATTTTACAGTAATAAAGGACTGGAAATTTGCGATTAGAAAGGTAAGGGATGGAGGTAGATACTTTGATGTAGATGACGAAGCCGCCATTGTCGATTAAATTTTGAGGATAAAACAGTTGAGTAGAATTTGATGATGCTACGTGAAATCTCTAGGATCGAACTAGAATGAGACTTGTGTCTTGAATTTGCTTTGATACCATAACAACATTTGAGAACTGAAACCCTAAGAACTTTCTCTCTGAAGTATCGAAGAAGCAGATATTTCTCATTAGAAGCAAATGAAACAGAGAGTTCCAGTATTTATACAAAGTCATTAATCGACTTAAAACTAAACCGACTTAAACCAAAACATAACTAACACAACTACTGCTTTAACAAACAATATTAGGCTCACATGCCAAGCACGTGGAGTACTGGCTACTAGCTTAACATGTGTGTGTGTTAAGGATGAGTTCAGATTCCATAATGAGAGAGATAACAGTAACTGGGTGAAAAGGAAAGAAACAGAGGGAAAAGGGAGGGGAATGGATTTTGAAGTTAAGAAGAAGAAAAAGGGAAAGAGGTTTGGTAACTAGAGTACAAGAGCAGAGGCTACGGAGGAGTTGTAGATGACAGAGACGGCAGAGGGGAGTAAAGGATAAGAAAAAAGGGATTAGCCCTAGAGAGACCCAACGGGGAGGAGCTCATGATGAGAGGAAGAAGAAAAACTCACCAGTTGGAGTAAAGCAATTCTCACTGATAGTGGTTAAAATAAATGTTTAGAAAAAAATTTGAACCAAATTGTTAGAGCATCTCCATTCTTTATCCAAAATTTTCTCCCGAAAACAAGTCGGTGAGAATTGCTTTACTCCAACTGGAGAGTTTTTCTTCTTCCTCTCATCATGAGCTCCTCCCCGTTGGGTCTCTCTAGGGCTAATCCCTTTTTTTCTTATCCTTTACTCCCCTCTGCCGTCTTTGTCATCTACAACTCCTCCGTAGCCTCTGCTCTCCAACTCTAGTTACCAAACCTCTTTCCCTTTTTCTTCTTCTTAACTTCAAAATCCATTCCCTTCCCTTTTCCCTCTGTTTCTTTCCTTTTCACCCAGTTACTGTTATCTCTCTCATTATGGAATCTGAACTCATCCTTGAGGAAATCACAGACTCGGAGGAACTTCTTTCTGATCGCTGTTCATTTGGGAAAATTTTAGCCCGACGCCCTCTGAATAAACAAGGGGTCTCCAATATCATCAACCTTGCCTGGAAAACTAAGGAGGGCTTCTCTATTTCTCCATGGAAAGAGAACATTTATCTGTTCCGTTTCAACTCCAGCCATGACAAAGCATCCGTCCTCCGTAAAGGACCTTGGTCGGTTATGAATAACCTCTTGGTGTTGAAGGAGTTTCAGAGAGGTGTCACAGTAGATGAGATGGATTTCTTTCTCTGTCCCTTCTGGGTCCAAGTTCATGGACTCCCCATCTCTTGTATGACGGTAGCTAACGCTTCTAAGGTTGGGAAACAGTTCGCAGGCCTATTGGAGGTCGAAGGCGGTGAGGAAAACGGTGGACTGATTCTCAGTCGTAGCTTCCTGAGGATTAAGGTTCTAGTGGACACTACAAAACCCCTCTTGAGAGGCTTCTTCTACAAACGGCCTACTGGAGGAGCAACTCAAACATCAAAACCGGTATGGATTTCTTTCAAATATGAGCGCCTCTCTGATTTTTGCTACTTGTGTGGCCGTCTGGGCCACGAGAGAAGCTCGTGTAATTTTCCACCAGCAGTCATTACTGGTGGCTCTGGTTATGGGCATGAGCTTAAAACGGCATCCCTAAGAGATCTGAATTCCGCCATTAGCACACCTGGAGAGAATGCAACTAAGAGTTCATCGGAAAAGCATCCTTTCACTAAGGATGGGCCTCCATCAGAATCTGGGTTTTTGGATATTACGGCGCGTCACAATCCCCAGGAGCGCGTGTATCAGAATGACGTCAATCCCAATCTTGTCTTTTGTGACGACGCGGAGATACCAGAAGCGGTACGGAATTTACGTGGCGCACATTTAGAGGATCACAATGATGGCACAGTATCAGCGTCAGACAGTGCGCTTTTAACCCCCACTGTTGTCTCCAGCCCTAATTCTTTAAACGTTTATGATGGTGGGCTATCTCTCAAGACTAGCCCATATCTTAGGCTAGCTAATTTCCAGGCCCAATCGTCTAGGCCTGCTTATTATGTTACCGAACCACCCAAGAGCCCAAAAGGGACTCTGGCCCTCCCAAAGCCAAATTCTTTTAAATCCGATTCAATTGATACTAGCCCAACTTCTAGCCCAAGGCTCACCAAACAAGATGCTCTGGTTGACATACTCTTAGCCCACGTGTTTGAGGACCTCAACCTAAAGAGAAAGGCTCCAGACGTTGCTCTCGAGGAAGATAAAAGAGCTAAATTGCAGAAGGCCTTGAGGCATCAAATTCGGATTCCTGTTGGAAATGGAAGTGGAAGTGGAAGTGGGAGTGCATCTATCAATAACCAATCACCATCCTCATCTCCAGAGAAAGGACTCTCTAAGAATCCTGGAAGAAAGCATATCCAGCTTAAGAGAGTGCCTCGGCTTGCACCCCCAGTGTTAATCCAGCTCAATCCTACAGTGTTACCAATGGGCCTATCACCCAAGCAGCTCCTCAGGACCTGGACGTGCTTTCAGATGCGATTGACTAGAGTCATCTAAGCCAGGTTCCGTGTACTTATGATGGTGAAGTTTCAGTTTCTCCTTTTGAAGGAGGGGTTGTGGTGGTTGTCCCTCAACAGCCACAAGATCGATGTTAGTCCTTTCCTGGAATGTTCAGGGGTTGGGGCGACCTCTGACTTTCCAGGTTCTACAAGGGCTCTGTAGAGCCCATCGCCCTGGGGTGGTCTTCCTCATGGAGACTAAGAACAACTCGAATAAGTTGGAATGCTTCAGGAAGAAGCTTCAATTCACTGGCTTGTGGTATGTTGATCCTCAAGGACTATCAGGTAGGCTTGCTTTATGGTGGACCTCTGAGGTAAATATTTCCATTTTGTCTAGCACAAAGAATGTTATTGTTGCCTCTGTTTCTAGTTCTACTTCCAAGTTTTCTTGGCTCCTGACTTGTGTGTATGCGGATCCAATTTTTAACAAACGTGTTCAGTTGTGGGAAGTGTTAAAAGATTTTGGATATAATTATGGCGGCCCCTGGTTGTGTATTGGGGATTTTAACAAAGTTGCGTCTTTATCTGAAAAACATGGTGGTCGTTTAGCTAATTGCAATCGCTTGGAGATTTTCAACAGTTTTACCTCTGATAGTGGCCTTATTGATTTAGATTTCAATGGCATTAATTACACTTGGTCTAACAAGAGGGAAGGAGACAATAACATTAGGGAGGGGATTGATAAAGCCTTAGCCAATACTGATTGGCAGTTAAAATTCCCTAATCACAAGTTTTCCATGAGCCTATTTGTGGTTCAGATCATGCTCCCATCATTTTGAACTGCTATGTCCCTCTCAAGCATGTTAAGAGGGTTTTCAGGTTTGAATCCATGTGGACTACGAGTCGTGACGGTCAAGAGGTTATCTCTAAAAATTGGTCTCTCTTAGATCATGGTTCTAACATGTTTGCATGGAGGCAGAAGTTAAAAAGATGTAAGAAGGCCCTTACGGATTGGAGTAAGGAGACCTTTGGCAACAACAAAGTGAGGCTTGCAAAGCTCAAGAGACAGCTCCATGATCTTCAATCGGCAGCACCTACCTCGGATAATTTGAAAGCCCAGAAGTTCATCATAAAAGAAATGGAGGAGGCCTACTCTAGAGAGGAGATGTACCTCCACCAACGATCAAGAGTTAATTGGTTAAACTACGAAGACAGGAACTCTAGATTCTTTCATGCCACACTGATTCAAAGGAGGCAGAGAAACCAAATTTTGAGACTGAAAGGGGAAGATGGGACTTGGCATAATGATGAAGATGGTATTAATGAATGTATTGCTCATCACTTTATAAATCTGTTTAAGGACCAAGGGAGGAGAGAGATGGAGCCTGCCCTAGAGGCCATTTCCTGCTGTGTCACCCCAGAGATGAATGCTAAATTGATGAGCCCAGTTCTGGAGGAAGAAATTAAAAAGGCAGTATTTCAGATGGGAACTTTGAAATCCCCCGGCCAAGATGGATTTCCAGGGATGTTTTACCAAAAATATTGGTCAGTGGTGGGAGATGACACATGCAAAGCAGTCTCTAGCTTCTTTAATAGAGGGTATCTTTTGAAGGAGCTCAATAAAACCAATGTTGTTTTGATCCCTAAAGTGGTAAACCCAGAAAGTCTCTCTTAATTCCGTCCTATCAGTCTATGTAACTTCAGCATGAAAATCATTTGCAAGGTGTTAGCTAACAGGCTCAAGTTGATCCTTGATGAGATTATCTCTCCCAACCAATCAGCTTTTGTTCCAGGGAGATTGATTCAGGACAACATCATTGTTGCAAATGAAGCCTTCCATTTCTTAAAGACTCATGTGAAAGGAAAAAAGATAAGCCTTGGCAGTGAAGGTGTATTTCAATAAAGCCTATGATAGAGTCCAGTGGGACTATCTGAAGGAAGTAATGGTTAAGATGGGCTTTCACCAAGATTGGGTGCATCTTGTTATGCAGATTGTCACTACGGTATCCTACTCCATTATTGTGAATGGGGAGAGCAGGTTCTCTTTTATGCCTAAGAGAGGCCTGAGACAAGGGGATCCCCTTTCCCCTTATCTGTTCTTGTTGGTTATTGTTGTACTCTCAAAGATTATTTACAAAGGTATTGGCTCTCACATGTTTTCTGGAATTCAGATCAGGAAAAGATGTCCTTTCCTATCACATTTATTTTTTGCAAATGATGCTCTCCTGTTTGTTGATCCCACTCCTACTGGTGTTCAAAATCTTATGAGTTCTATTAAGATTTTTGAAGATGCCTCTGGCCAACTCATCAACTATGACAAATCAGCCTTGAAATTCTCAGCTAATGTCCTCCTTGAGAAGAAGAGAGCTATCATGAGTCAACTAAAGATGGAGGAAATGAAATCTGATGCAAAGTACTTGGGTATTCCTTCTTATTGGGGCAAATCAAAAGTTGAAACCTACACTTATTTGATTGAGAAAGCTGCTAAAAAGATGCAATGGTGGAAAGCCACGGAGTTATCTTTTGAAGGTAGAGAAACCTTGATCAAATCTATGGTCCAAGCCATCCCTAGCTAGGTTATGTCTTGTTTTCTCCTTCCTGTCCAATTTTGCAACAAACTCAATTCACATACTAGGAAGTTTTGGTGGTCTGGTGATCCTATAGACTCCAAGATCCATTGGCTTAAAGGAGAGGAGATTTGTAAACCAAAATGGCAAGGGGGCATGGGGTTTAGGGACCTAAGAGATTTCAATTTGGCTCTTTTGGCAAAGCAAGCTTGGAGAATCATCAACAATCCTGGGGCTTATTGGGTCAGAATGCTCAAGGGTATCTACTTCCCCAGAACCAGTTTTTTGGAAGCTTCACGAGGAGCTAGACCCTCATGGATCTGGAGTAGCTTGTGCCAAGGAAAAGAATTTATCAAGGAGGGGCTCAGATGGCAAATTCGTTCAGGAAAGGATGTCAAATTTTGGTCTGATCCTTGGATTCCTACTCTCAGCAAATTTCAGGTCCAATCCCCTAGTAAAGGTATTGATGAACAAACCTTGGTGGCATCCTTCATTGACCAATCTTCCAAGGTTTGGAATACTCGGAAGTTGAAGCAACATGTCTCTAAGCACGAGGTAATAGCTATCAAATCTATCCCTTTGTCTATATTTGATGAACATGACAAGCTTATTTGGCATCACTGTAAAAATGGCAACTACACTGTGAAAAGTGGATACCATCTCGCTAGACAGTTGAGATCCTCTTGTAATCTGTCTAATCCATCTTCCTCTTTCCAACCCACCCCCCCCTTCTCTTTTGAGATTTATCTGGAATCTCAATATTCAGCCTAAGGTAAGACACTTTTGGTGGAGAGCATGCCGTAATATTCTTGCTACTAAAGAAAATCTTTACAAGAGAAAGTGCTCTGGGTCTCCTCTTTTTTGCCCTCTGTGCCTTAACGCTGTTGATTCCATTGAGCATCTTCTCTTCCAGTGCAAAAAGACTAAATCTGTGTGGGAGTGCTGCAACCTCTCAGAAGTCTTCTAATGGGATGTGAGTTCTGTTTTGAAGTGGACCAATGATGTGGTTAACAGCAGCAATGGGAAGGACAAACTGCGTTCCCTCCTGAGCAGAGTGATTATGCTAGGATGGAGTATTTGGAGAGCCAGGAACGAATTTATTTTTCAAGGACTGCCAGTGGAAGTTAAGTCTATTTCCCTGAAGTTGGAGCAGGCGTGGGAAGAGTTAAATTCTCTTCTGTCAAAGCCTCATACTCCAATTAATGGTTACATGGCTCCCTCTTCGTCTGATGTGAGGAAATGGAAGCCACCCGATAGAGACAAATTTAAACTCAATTGTGATGCTTCTTGGGACAAGAACACTGGGGCTGGGTTCGGAGCGATGGTTTTGAGGGATCACAGAGACATATTAATTGATGGAAAGAAGTTTGCTGTTAACGGCAACTCAGCACTTACTTACGAGGCTTTGGCTTTGAGGGAAGCATGCTTGATGGCTAAAGCATTGGGGCTGCGAGATGTGGAGATTGAAAGTGATAACAAGGAGCTCATCTCTGTTAGCGTGTCTGATTTGACTCCTCCATGGGAATGTGATAGTATTATCCAGTATATTAGGAAAATTGTTAAGGATTTTAATTTACTTGTATCTTCGATTCCTAGGTCCATCAACCGTGTTGCCCATTGGGTGGTCTCTCTTGTTTCAAGACTACTTCCTCGGAATTGGGTCTCTTTAATTCCAACCGAGTTAAGTAGCCTCCTTTTGGCTGATCTTTAATTTTCAATGAGAATTTTTTCTGTTCAAAAAAAAAAAAAAAAAACCACTATCCAGCCGTACACGCCATTTCCTTCCTTGGCCCAGACAATGACAATAGCAGAGCCTCGAGATTGTTGTACAACACGAGACCCCATGTATTTAAGCCAATGGTCATAACGACATGCTTAATGTATAGTTGTATACAAAATCTATGGACATGCTCACCAAATAAGCCAGGGCCCAGCTATAAGCCATGAGAGTGAATTGGTAATCTGTTATTGTTATACAGAGCCGGCTCATACATTTTGGGGCCAAAATCGAACTAATTAAACGAGGTTCATCCTATATTTTGCATACAAAAATTCGTTAATAAAGAGTCTTCATAAAAACTATTACAAAAGATTTATCATTACAAATGCAAAACTATAGTTATTCAAAGATATACAACCGCTACAATATTTAAAAATCTATCATTTGAACATTTGTCGCATCGCACTTTTAGCAGCAAACGTACTAATTAAGTCTTTATAATCAAGCATCTTCACCATATTCTTCTCAATAGACAAATTGGGCCATTTTTGTATGAATTTGGCTACACAAAAATTGTATCGAGCCTAATATATGTATGTAGGAGTCATAACAAATTGGGACCCCTATAATTTTTGATTTTTTGGAGGGCCAAAATCCTAAGGTTTATAGGATTTATATCTAAGCCGATACTGTTGTTATAACATAAAGCACACTCCCACCAAAGATGGTGGAGAGTGAGATCCACGTTTTTGTTGTGGGCCACGGCTGGGGTAACCGTGCAAGTAAAGGGTCTCTCCTATTACAACAAAGATTGGGAATGCCGAACAGAATACAATAAAGGTGTCGACATTGGCGTGGAGGAGGCGCTCACTGTTGGTGAAGAGAGAGAGGTAGATGGTTGAAGTGGCTGCAAATTCTTTGCCATTTCAATATACATCCGTGGGAATTAGTGGAGAAGTTAGTGAGTTAGTCTAAAGGGGGGTCTAGACGCTATCCATTCAATATATATTAGTTGGGGGTTAGCAAGGGAGTTAGTGAGTTAGTCCAGAAGGGGTCTAGAGGCTATCCATAGAGCTATAAACCCCAAACGCCTCTGTCTAGGCTCAAAACCTGGTCTCCCTTATGGGGGAACCAAGAGATGACAACTAGGTTATAAGCACCTAGTGAGTGGGTAAAAGTTGGTACAATTCCGATGTTGCAAGTTCTAAGTAGATTTCATCTTGGAAAGTTAGTGAGCATGGTGTATCCATAAAGGGCAATTATAAAAATTTCTAATTTTTAAATTTTAATGATGGTCTTCATAAAAAGTTTGATTTGCGAAGTTGAACACTTAAAAAAGGCAATAAATGGAGTACTAAAATTTGGGAGAGCAACGGGAGCCTAGGGTCTTATTGGAGGATTATGTTACCCAGGTGCACACTTCCATACATCATAGACTCCTAAGCCCATGGGGCCCGGTGGCCAAGCTTAGAACCTAAGAATTTGCTACCTTCTAGATTTCACGTTTACAAACTCCTAGGTGCTATCAATTCTTGCAGAGTTATCCATACGACACTTTTTGCCCCTAGTTTAATAGACACTTGTGACAGTAGACTGAATCGAAGCCCCACTCAGGAGAAAATTTTGGGTACGGGTAGGGTAGATCCACGTGGTGTCAAGCAACACATCCGAGCCGTCCAAACATACTTTGGACAACCCAGATCCGTGGTGGCATTTTTGTAAATTTTGGGCCAAATTAATTTACCCCCGCAGATCTGGGTTGTCCAAAACATGTTTGGACGGCTCGGATGTGGTGCTGGGCACCAAGTGGATCTACTCTATCCGTACCCAAAATTTTCTCCCCGGTCAAGGAGTAATCGAGATATGCATAAGCTGACCTGAATACCCCTAATAAGTTACCAAAAAATTAAGACTGAAAATTTGAAGCAGGGAGAAAGATTGTTGGTTCAAGGGATAAATTAACAAAAGGAATTGAGAGGATTGGGAAAATAAGAGGAGTGATTAATCAAGAGGTTGATGGCAGTGGCTGCACATTTAGCAAATTAGGTTATTGTAGTGGCAGATATCGTACGAAACCCAATTTGCAACCATGATCATGTGACCCAGTGACTCTTGGAATTCAAGGAAATTTCAGAGAAAATTAATCATCTCTGTTTTGTGTACTAAAGTAAGGAGTGGATGGGTGCGTTTTAGTACTTGAATAATCATCTATGAGAATTTGTGGAAACTAATTATTATTCCACATGGGATGGTTGGTGAGGCTTTATTGTCTTGCATGCATATCTCTTAGTTGGAAGATCTTGTTATTGATATGAAAATTAATGTGGTTACTGTATCACTGAGTTTTAACCCTCAAGTCTGGAACTTAGTGTTTTGCTCTCTTTTAGGTCTCGGGTTCAAAAACTCTTAAGTACTAATGATACCAACTCTTGTCAAATTCGGTTACGAGGGTTTGACCCCAACTTTTGATCACTCATTCGCAAGTAGATGATTAAATTGATTCCCCAGGAATTAGTATATACTCCATGATGCATGCACTTAGAAGAGAACCAAGTTAAGAGGAAAACTAAAGGATTAATTTACTTTGATTTCTTGTTTGCCGTTTAATCTGTTTAGTTAATTAGTGTTGCTCGTTGGAATGATATTGGAAATGAATAGAATGATCATTCTTTAACCTTCCAAATGATTTTTGCATTTTCCTTTTTTTTTATAACTGCACTTCAAAGTTTGTCTTTTAGTGCTTATGTTGTTTAGAATTCTAATCTAACCTCCTCTTGTTACACGGTAAAATTCCCTTGTGTTTTCCAATTATATGATGAACACAATAAAATAAATAATAGAGCATTTTCAACAAGAAAACAAAAATCAACTGTGTGATGGTGCAACACCCACCCTGGATCAATTTTTGCCTTGATAAAATTGTCAAATGGTAAAATGATTTACTATTACTGATAAATTCATGTGTGGATACTCATCAAGTGAATATTTGATATCTTTTATATCAGCCGTCTATGTAGGCGTAGGCAAATAGAGTTTAATATTTTCCTATACAAAACTTGAATGTCTTCAAACATTTTCTATTATCATTTATATTGTTTGAATTTAGTTCGAAATAGAATCTTTAATTTGTAATTATGGTATTCATGGGATATTTTTGAATTTTAAGATTACATGAGACCTTATTTTTGCTGAGATGATGTATTCGTAAATTTTTCCCCATTCAAAGTGACACTGAAAGAACTTAAACGAACACCCTTTAACTTTTTCTGGATAATGGATTGATGGAAAGTGAATTTCCTCCATAAATCCTCTCCAAAACCATGATCCACACACGGCCTTCAAATTGGAAAATGCCTGGCATCAACCCCTTCACATTTGCAGTGGGCATATTGTTTGCTTGAGTTGCAATTTTCTAAATTAAATAAAACCGGTAAATTGAGGAGCACCGACACCCCACGTCTAGAAAATCTATAGACCGCATCGGGGACCCACTTGTTCATCTCACACGAGTGATTTGAACCGTTCATTTATCTTAAAACAATTTTCCAAATGACCCCACAAAAAATCAGCTCAGTCCAACATGCGTAAGTGATTGATCCAAAATCCTCATGTTTCATTCAAAATTATTTAAAACTGATTTCTCACAGGACCACTCAGAAAATTGTTTTAAGATGAATAAATGACACATATCATTCGTGTAAGACCCACAAATGGATCTTGAGGTGGTCGGTACATTTTGGGAACCTTTCGTCGTGTGCCCATAGTCGGGCCCAAATAAAACAAAGCTGCTCGGCAGTTGGTTATTTGGACTGGAAAGTGCAGTCTGGGCACTGGGACCCACCCCGATCTAACTTCAATAAATAATCCCGGTAGTCCATCTATTAGTACACAATGTGTAACTCGTCAACAAATAAAATTATTTTGGGCGGATATCGTTAAATACTTAATCCAAACACATTTATCTTGAAAAAAAAGATACTAGTTAGAGAATGTGTGTGAAAAAAGTTAATTAACCATAGCTGATCAAAGATGGTTATTGGGAAACGAGGCAAACGTTGTGTCCCATAAAATCAACAGCTTGTGTCATCCAAGTTGGATGAACGTGAAACCCATGCGCCCGGACTGCACTGTGCAGCCTGGTTTGCCAGCTAACTGCCTAGAAGCCGACATTAAATTGATGTTTTTTGAAGAAACAGGCCATCCAATCACTCAAGCCACCTGAGATGGAAGAAGTTCTTGCTCCATAATCCAAAAAAATCTGCCAACTGTTAACAAAATTTGTTACAAGTATACAACAACTAGTCATAATAGCAATACATTCCACTATTCTTTGCTCGAATCCTCATGGTCATACAAATCCTCAACTTTTGTCAATCTGGATTCAAGCCAAAGATTTACCAGTAGCCTCTTCCTCTACCACGTCCACCCCAACCCCGGCCTCTGCCTCTCGTACCACTTCTTCCCCCATATGATGCACCTTCAAATGCTCTGTTAACAAGCTGGTTTTGTGAAACACCGGCTCCGCGACCCTTTTTTGATGCATTGTCGTTCGAACCATTGGCAGGATTCGCAGGACGTTTCCCTCTGCATAAAAACAATACAGTAATTATAGTGCAGCGTCAAAATTCAATTGAGAAAATAAGAATGCTGACATTATGAGATAATTCAACTAAAAAAAGTGCAATCCCTTTGCTAACAAGCTTCAATTACATACAATGCAATCATCCACAAATTGATTCACAAAAGAAGGGCTATCTATATTTTCTTTTACTTTTATCCATCTTCATAAAGAGGGGGACAGTTCTGGATGAGAATAGGCGGTTTTCAGCATACCCGACTGCCCTTTTTTATTTGTTTTCAAAAAAAGATATGACATACCCAGCTGTAGTAGTGGCTGAAGGTGGCAAGACTTTCGGTATTTCTTTCCATGAAAGGTTGATTCTCTTATCACCAATGAACGAAGGTGCTTTTGAATGCAACAGCTGAGTTTCAAACATCATTGGAAAAATCAGTACCAAGTACATGAACATGTACTTATAACCCAAAAAACAAAATTGGTTTCAGACCTGGGTCATTGCCAAAATGTTATTGCAGGTTCGCAATCCAGTGGTAGTATTCTGTTTTTGAGCCTTCTGCAGATAGATTATATAGATCATCTTCGTCAGTTAATTACTAAAAAAGCTAAAACTTTACAAGAGACTAAGCAACCCATCGACTCACAATGCTAGCTTTTGCTTCGTCAGATTTAGCAGAAGCCAATGCTTTGTTGTGCTCGGCCATACCCTGAGTTAATTTCTTGATAGTAGCCCTAGCTAGCTCTTCAACGCTACTTAACCTGTCTCATCAGCACATTTACAGATATCAATATCTCTAGATGCACATAAAAACTACTGGAACTCAATGGTAGAAATGAGGAGCTATTTAGAAAATAAACCAAAAGTGCCTTGTTAGGAACGAAAAAAGTTTTCAGCTGCATTCCATCTATGTTGCTATTTGTTGCATAAGTTGGTTACAACATGCACACGTTCTTAAGAATAACAAATAACATTGAACGTACTGTTAATTCGGTCTCATAACCCCGTTCACCCATCACTCCATGTACTGGCTAGTAGAGATTGTGACCCTGTATGGATCAAGACAGGCCCATCCTCACACTGACTGATTATAGACCACCCAAAAGGTACAGATGGTTCCACTTGGACAGAAGGAATGCTAAATTCTGGTTCCCTTTGCCTCAACCATCCAATATACAAGCCGGAGCCTTACTGCTAATTTGTAAAATTAAAAATCACACAATGCTGTCCAACTACTCATGTTACACATTAAAAAGACAACTGATAAGGTCCGACAGGAACACCGATGAGTCTTCAATCATGCAAGATGAAGAGGCCAATGACAACGATGTCTCAGAGTCTACCATAATAACCATAGATTCCTTCTCGGATAACAATGATACCTCTAGTCCCTTAGTATCCAAATTCAGGCAGCCCAGAATTTTAAGCTGGGGCAGGAAATTTGCTGCATACTGAAGCTGTACCAAATCAATCCCAAATGGTGCTTCATGATTTTTTTCCAAAACCCAAAATCGTTTAAAATCACCTGAACTCTGCTAAATTAGGTCATTATCCTTTGCAGAGAAATCCATTGACCTCCAAAGCTGGTCATCCCAAATCTGGTGTTATTGAAGTTTCAAATTCTCAGTGCCTCCCCGTGCCAGAAGATCCACAAGTCATTATTGTTGCCCAAAGACAAGACATCTGAATGCAATATCAGTACTACATTTGCAGCAGATACGCATCAATGGTAAGAAGAATAACAAAAGTTTATTTGGTGATAGATCCCAAGGTGGACTGAGGATTGAGGGAAGAGAGACCCAGCAAAAGATAGAAGGAAGAAAAGATGCATCGGTGAAAATGTGAATACCAAAAAGCTTGTATCATCTGAGTTTTAAGGTGACACAAAGACAAAGGGCTGTGGAGTTGCATAGGTTAACAGAAGAGCATCATATTTCAAATCATACAATGGACCTGAAATGCAAGATAGCATTCAGCCAACCAACCAAACCACCCCAGGTAGCCCAAATAGAAGGCTTCTCCTTGTTATCTGTGTGTTAGCACTTAGCACCAGTCACACTGTTGGCGTGAATAAGAGTTATAGTGAAAGCAAGAGTACCAATTGCACCCTTCTAATATGTGCAAGATTACCATGCTGAATTACAAGTCAGTAGATTCCCTACGTATAACCTTTAAATGATGACCCTGATAGATTGACCGCAAATTAAACTAGGGATTCCACATTTTGGGCTCACCCCTGCCCATTTTACTTCCGTCTAGAGCATCTTGGTGTAGCTTCCTCTCACCGGGAGTGCGATACAGAAACCTCCAAACTGCACTACCTTCCCAGAACGATAGACCTTAAATGTGTCTTATTTCCAGGAACACATGTATTATGTACATAACAAAATTCAGCTGACTGGTGGATTCAGTTCCAGGTTTCAAGAAACTTAATGTAAGGAAACCAAGGAAGCAGATTGTGAAATTGCTACGTCTTCTATTTAAGCACATTGACGAAGACAGTAACATGAGCATGAACGACACCACTTGTTTCCTTCCAGTTGTACCTGAAATACTGAACCTAGTACACCAGCCGAAGAAAGTATTTCGCAAACTATTAATATTAGAAACACAAATTCCAAAATTTTCATCTGAACAGGAGATCCACATATGGAAAGCAATACAAATTTTAAACGTGCACCTTTGCCCATCCTCGTCACAACCCATATGACTGGCTCATTATGCATCATAGGTCTTTTATGTAAGATTTCTCAGTAACATATTACAACTCATGACAAGGATGAAGTGGATGATCTCATCCATCCAAATCACATAGCACTCAGTTAATACACCTCAAAAATATGTACTGAATTGAGACATTCCCTAATGACCATGGATGATACGCATGATAAACCGATAACTAGAAGGCCCAACATCATATTTTCTAGCTCTTGTTTTGCCTAATCCCACATAATTATTATACTTCCGCTCAATGGGACGAAATTGGTGAATTGTGCACGAAGAGACTGAAATAACAACGTTTTAATTTTTCTTCTCTTCTTTTTTCTGGCTCGATTTCAACTGTACAAGGGTGGCATTCCCTCTATGCCTTTTCAATAAACTTTATTACTTATCAAAAAAAAACAAAAATAAAGAGAGATTGAAATTAAAACCATTCCAGAAGGTGAAAATGATGAGTGCAATTTTCAGAGTTAGCTAGATTTTAAGTTCCGGAATTCGTAGGATGTGAATTGGATCACCGCTGCTTACCACAGAGGTTTTGATTTAAGTGCTTTAAGTGAGTGCACGTGACAAATATAGAGATCAAGGATGGTACATTAACTAGAGATTTTGAGCCAAACCTCCAAGTACAACAGGCATTTGAAGGAATACTGAATCAAATCCTATTCCACTGTGGAAAACATTGGCCACGCTTAGTTGTCTAACCACAGAGCAAGACATGAACTGAAGTGAGGGACACTGAGAAGTAAAGATGTGTTGGCCAAGAATGGTGCATGTAAAGGAGAAGAGAGAAAGATGTATACAAAATCAGAGGACGGTGAAACCACAAATGCGTATTCATATGCTCGTAACCCCAAGTAGTCATTTCAGTGATACTAAGGATTGCTCCAAACCTTAGAGTGGGTCCACACTACTGGTATTAGATCTCACGCGTATGGAGGTGGAAAGATGGGATGCAGCCTGCCCCAGCAAAGAATTTGACATTCTCCTCTCCCCTACTTTCCATCCCCCAGCAGGCAACAACACGTGGAGGAAGACAACCAGGATGTCACGTATGGCAACTGTTTGGAGTACATGTTTTCTTGTCCTTTTATAGGCATTTTTTATTAAAAAAAAAATTAGGTAAGCTGAGGAAACTCAAACTTGAGTCTCCAGTTCTAGGAAAGCGATGTAAACCGATGTGGTTTTCTCAAAGAAAGTATATCTAAAAGCACATATACTTTGACGAGGTAAATTCTGACAATCACCTCTCAGTGAAATCTTTGTTCAACTCTGAGAAGTCTTCCCCAAGCCTATCTGATGGTTGGCCAGTTACTATCTTGTAACCACATAAACTATTAGTGGCATTTGGAGCCTGCACAATCAATCAGTACAATTAAACATTCAACAGTAAAGACATGAATCAGATACGGACAGAGAGACAACCTACCTTGCTTGCTAAATGGTGAAAAGTGTACAACAAGCACTCCACATAAGTAAAGTTAGTTTCTTCTCCAGATTTTCTCCGAGGCATGTATTTCTGAGAAGAAAATGCAAAGAGTAAACGAAAATGTACAAATGGTTACATATACGAGGTAAATTCTGATGAGAAGAAATCAACGACATAAAGACTCATTAAGAAGAAGAAGAAGAGATATGTATTTCTGAGAAGAAAATGCAAAGAGTAAACGAAAATGTGCAAATGGCTACATATATGAGGTAAATTCTGATGAGAAGAAATCAACGACATAAAGACTTGTTAAGAAGAAGAAGAAATTAACGACAACATAACTTAGACATGTTCTTCGTCATTGACAATGTTAGAATAGTGTCGGTCTTTATCTTGTCCCACATTGGTTAGTTAAGTCTTGTTAAGAGTAAAAATCATAATATAAATAGTCGTCTGTGTTAGGGTAAATCAACACCCCGAGCTCAACCTTAAGGTCCTTAACCCACATTAGATGTACGAAAACCCACCGCTGCTGTTACCTACCACCACCACCAACCACCATCGTCGTTGTCAACCCCTGGAAACCCTAAATCAGCACCAACCCATCCTTTGAAACCGTAAAACAAAACCCATACACCCCTGAAAACCCTAAATCGACCAGTTTGAAACCACCCCCCCCCCCCAAAGTGCCAGAAGTCCTACCCAGTTCGAGACCCTCACTTGTGACTTCGAAAACGGTGAAAACACTAACCCCGACCATCACTGACCCTCCGAACCCTAACCCTGACCATCACTGACCCTCAAAAAGCCCTAAAATCACAGACCCAGTCCTCGAAAATCCATAAAAACCTAGAACCAGTACTCGAACATGCCTTTGCTCGTGATTGGTGTTCAGAACTGTTCGAAATACCCTGAATCGCATGTGTTTGCTGTCAACTTGTGTTTGACACCCATCAATTGGTGTCCATTGACCTTCGGTTGCCATCAGTTTGTGTTCACTCGTCATTTGCTCTCAAGCTGTTAGTTTGTGTTCGCAACAAGCACTCCACGTAAGTAAAGTTAGTTTATCCTCCTTTTATCCTAGGGTCAAGAGTCGTGTGTCCCGTCCTTTTCAGTTAGTTTATTCAGATATGTAGGGCCCCATGTGTGTTCCCAATGTTCTTTATTTTCAGCATTATATTATTTGGGTCGATAAGTTCTCTCATGCAACAAGCTGGGACTTTGTGATATCTATTTTCCAGCTTGAGGGGGAGTATTAGAATAGTGTATGTCTTTATCTTGTCCCACATTGGTTAGTTAAGTCTTGTAATGACTTAAAAAATAATATAAATAATACTAAATACTTTTCCTCTGATAACAGACAACATAGATATTACTACTATACAAGATCATTTCAGCTTATAAGAATTAAACAAAGGAAAGAGCACCATGCACATGATTCTTGGGCTTTCTACAACAAATACAGTACATCTAAAAAAGGGTTGCACCTTTAAGAGCTGAACAACAGAGGGAAGAATCTGACGTGAATCCTGTGGAGTACTGTAAGGTGAACTTTCTGCAAGGTTCTTGAGCAAGTCAACTTTACGTTCTCCAGGAAGCTGAGAGGAAAAAAAATGGATAGCATGAATTGAGTCAGGAACCAACGTTTAATTATCAAATAATACCCAATTTAAGATGGTTTGAGGCATTGTTAGCACAAATTAGTGAACAGCAAAATCTTCGTATTAAGAACCTATACAAGAAACATTCGCCATGATAGTTGGCAAGGCTAACTTGCAACAAGTAAAAAAAACAGGCTTGAAGCAATAGCAGTAAGGGTACACAAAATGGAAGTGAGTGCTTCCATCCCTACAAGCATATCAGGACCAATACGACTTGTGTGTGCCATGTGTTAATTTTTGGTGATTGATACCATTGACTGGAAAGAAAATATTAGTGTCAGAAAACTACATGATTTGCACATGGGACCAAGAAATCCAATAATTTCCTTTTTCCTATGTTACATGGATCCTTCATTTTGGCCAAAGTACTTGTGCTAATGTGTCCAACACGCGAATCCATTTTGCACGCTCGGATCCTCTATTTTCATGATATTTACAGAAAAGGAATATCAAATTTGCTTGAAAAACAATATTTTTAGTCTTCCAGACATAAAATAGCAAAAACATTTTTCTTACCCCCTTCTTGTTTAAGTACATTTTTAATATAATTTACAATACATAATTAAAAAAAGTTAAGCAATATGTACTACAAACAAGTCTTCACGACGTGCCCCTGTACCCACACCCAATTAGGGGACAAATATCATAGGAAGGTCCGATATTTGGACTCCTACCTGCACCTGATACTCGCACCCAAGTCCATGTAACATAGCCTTTTTCACAATTCAGGAGAGACGGGGCAGCAAGGACAGTTTAACAAATGCGCAGATTAAGAGTTAAAGGTGAGGGAACAGACACAAAACACTTGACCACAATTTCTCATCGAAACCACGATGTTAAATTGTTATTACATGCCTGTAGCTATATGGGATTCGACATTTCTATTGTACCAAATCAGTGACCCAAAAATATATATCAGTAGTACAAATGCATAACAAATTAATCTGATGGGCTCAGCCCCATGCACAAATTTGTTCTCAAGAAGCAATATACTAAAATTGTAGATTCATTCAAGCATAAGCAGAGTTTTTGTGAGCTCAAAAAACACATTAGCTGACTCAGAGAGTTAGAAGAATCCAATACTCATTTAAGGCTTTATGCACTTAGGTTAGTAAGTACACTACCAGCATAAGGCAAACAAGGCCGATGGATGGCCTTCTGTTGTAAGTTTCCCTAGGTACAGAAGGATCGGAGGAAAAAAAATTAGAACAAAAAAACGAGAAAGATTTCCCAAATGAGCAAATATCCACACCGATTGAAGCACATGACCACGTAAAACATGCAATAAAGAAGAATTGGAAAGGAGGAGAAAGTAAGAAAGAAGCAAAATGACAGAAGCATTGGAGATATCAAATTTCTGACCAAGAAAATTTCATTAAGGTCTTTAAATTTGGCCCAATAGGGAGATATGCCCCTACTGTCACATCCAAACATAGGCACCAAACACAAGCTATTCAAAACACAGTAAAAAAAAAAAAGAGGCAAATGACTTAATCACATACTAGTAAGAACTCGGAGGGCTGGATGTTACCTCATCAAAAACAGGTAAAATGTGCTTGTTCAAATAATTGAGAAACTTGCTCGGAGATGCACCCCGCTGTGTGCAAAAGAAGGTTCAGTAAAGACGCAACATTTACATATAATAGGGAAAACAAATATCAACAAATCATACCACAAAAAAAGGAAGAGCCATGAATAGGCAGGATATCAATCTATCAATGTGGTCACCGTCTGAAACCTGCATATTGAAATCCATTTCAGTAAACACAGTATATAGTAGAGACCACAAATCACAAGGCAATGGAACCCCATGACATCACACTCAAACTACAGATCTTCTGGACAGTAAGAACAGGAGTACGATATCATTCTTTTTGTTTCTCTATATCCTTATCGATGTACAAACAAGCATATTACGGAAAGGAACATGCTATTACCCAAAAGGTCAACGAACCACCACCTAGAGTCTGCTACCCAAAAATTTCGTGTTCTTTCCTGGGTAAGAAACTAAAAGTATTTTACTGGGAAAAGAAGAAACTAAGCGTACATGCATCTGCATTGAACATACATTGTCTACCATAGTACAAGCTATCAACCAAGAGTTCAACATAACAACCACCTAAGCTCTGAAAGGGCGATACTAATAAACTAAAACGTACAAACATCTGATGCTTGAAGTGAACCTACAAAGTCTATAAGAGGAGAAACACTGTCAAAGCCACGAGGACAATATTTCAAGAAAATCAACCATGTCTCTAGGCACAACCGATTGGCTAAAGCCAACCTGTTAAGAGAAGAAGTAATTTAAAAAATTATAAGGCAGAACACATAACGTCCACCATAAATCAAAACAATTGTATCATCTCATATTCTCATCTGCCCTCTTGCATTACCAGCAGACATTCAAAAGCATTTTCCACTAGTCATCAATTATTAATGGCTCTGCCAAAAACTCAATGTCCACAAAAAGTAACATTTGTATGAAACCTTAGCACTCCAAACCCCTTAACACTCACTGGAATCCGCATAAAAGATTTCCTGCAGAATACTAAAAAAAATATCTGCAACCACAGTGTTTGCCCAGTACCCAATATTGTGCAGGATGTGTTCCCTATAGAATGCAGTGATAAATGCCAAAAGAGATCGTAAAGTAATAAGAGAGACTCTAGCACAAGCTTTTGCACCAAATAGCAGAATACTGTTTTTCTCTTCTTCTTAAATGCAACTGAAAATATAGTATCCAAAGTTTCCGGTAGTTCAAATAAATCTGGTACAGGAGCATTTTATCAGATTGTTCTCCAATATTTAGGGGGTTCACAGCATATATACAGAGCGGAGCAAATAAACCCAATTGCCCACAAACATGCAATCAGATTGTAAAGGACCTTGGGAGTTAGCATTCATGTTAAACGGAACCCTTGGGTGATCCTGAACTGTTGCCTACAAGATCCATATCAGTAACATTAAATATGAAATAACCAAAGTCCCAAACTTAATACAACAAGACAAGACTCACATTGAACAGAGCATCTAGATCAGCTTGCCCTTCAATAATTTCAACGAGTTCTTGCACGCGCTCTGGAGGAGCTCTCTCTCCAAATAAGCTCAAACTTTTCAAGAAATCTATGAACATTTTAAACTCTGCTCCCGTGACGTCTTGCAAACTCTGCAATAACAGTCAATCAAATATCTTGCATCTTCTAGTAAAATTGTGGAAGAACAATCATTTACTTGATATGAAACACATCATAGTCAGCGACCTAGAAGAACTAATGAGAAAGATAGTAGTGATGAAATAAATTAAGGAAACAAAATCATGAGCTCACTTTTTTTATCAAATCAGTTATATGCCTCTCCATTTGCTCCTGAGGTTTCAAGAGCTCAGCTTTTAGAGGAAAAACCTGCCACAAAATTTTTCAATCATCCAATATGACCCAAAAGTAAATGATGTAATAAGTATGATAACCGAGTTGATTTCTCACCTTATCTCTAACAAAACATAGAGTCCGTTCACGAAGATTTTCACGCAGATTTTCATCTGTGTTTGGCTCATCAACACTCTCAATGTGCTTAAATAAGGCCGTCAACGACGCTGCAAAACAAGGCTATTATTGTATTTTCAAAGGGAATAAGAAGCAAAACTATGGTTCACGGAACGAGAGAATGCAAAAACTTGACCAAACAAAAGGCACTTTCAACCAAAGCAAACTAAGTTTCACATCCCAATCAAACTTATTTCGAGTAGCGAAAATGTGCAAAATAAGGGGCGGAACCTTTGTACAAAAACTTTAGCAAATCGAAAGGCTCAACACCAAAGTTGAGCTCACAAATGAAATCTACAAAGCGGGTTAACAGAAAATTTCTCAAAGAAATGAAAAGGTTTTAAGCAAAAAGCTCTCAAGTATCTAAACATCTAGAGGAGACCCGTAAAACATTCTCCTTTTTCTCCCATACAACTATCACATAATGCACGAAGGAGCTTTAATCCAAGCATGTTTCTTCCTTCTCCATTGCCAGTTGTGCCCCAACATTCAATGATGTTTGACTAGGAGGCCCAATGAATCCCCAAAAACAATCAACACAACACCAGCAAATCCTGAAACACTCTAGCCACCACGCAATGAAGAAGCAAATGCTTCACAGACTCTAGCACTTTACCACTCATAGAACATCTTCTAGCCATCTGTAAACCCTCTTCCTCAACCTCTTGGACTTAATAATCAAATCCACAAAAAACACAACTTTCAAAGGAGCACTCTCATTTCCAAATGCTCTTCCAAGGGAAAAAAAACTCCCCCGCCCATCCAACAATGGAAAAATGAAAAGATCTGACTTAAAATACTCCATTTCCCATGCCTCCACCTCAACCTATCCTCCTTGATTCAGGATTACAATCTGACAATCCACTAGAGAAGATCAAAGAACTCAATCACTACCTCCTACTCTCAACCATGCGATGCTCTAGATACTTAACCCGGGCCATTCATCCTGTGATAACCACAACCAAAGCCTTCACGTCAGTTGCTACACATTGAAAAAGGAACATCCTTGCACCCTAAATCATGCCCAAAATGACACATTGCCATCTCCAAGCTCAAGTATGCCACAGCTGGTAAAAATCAGCCTGAATTTACTGCCATCTCCAGGCTCAAGTTTCATGCAGCTGCTAAAATCAGACCTTCTAACAGTGCTTGAAACATCCAACCCATGTGGACATCAGGACCCTCCTAAGAAGTCCATCCTTTGGTCTCCACACTTGCACTCAATCACTCCCCTCCTCAACCCATCCCAAAAGCCACTCACCCATCACTACTTGGTAGAACTGCCGAAACAGCCTGATACCCAAGGCCACAACCAATATCAACGTATACAAATTCCAATTGACAAGATGATATTTAAATTCTGTATGCCAAGCCTCTCCACAACAAGTTCGGTGGTGACTGATCCACTCCTAGCTCCACCAGTGCCATAGGGAAAAGGGACAATAAAGTTGGTAGAGGACAGAAGAAGACTGCCCCCTGTCAATAAATATTTTTTCTTCCACCAAATAAATCACTTCTCAAACCACTAAAGTGCCTGCTCACACCACCTTAGCCTCAAAAGAAGATCCAAGGTATGGAGCCAAAAATCTAGTGGGCAGAGAACCTACTACAAAGCCTACAAAGTTAGACAACTTCTGCATGTTTGGATTACCTCTCCCAAAAACAAAAAAATCTTAACCTTTTCCAAATCTTCCAAGCCCGTGAAGCATATTAAAGAGATGTATCCTCAAATTCTCGACTCTGTTTTTTTCTTTCAAGTTGTACTTGTGTTTTGCTGCACATTGCATTTTCATGTTACGTATTATAGAACAGAGTAAGCATGACACTATCCAAGTGTACAGCACTACAAATGAACTGCAGATTAAACAATAATGCTCTACAGGAATTGACATTATAAATAACTTAATGCAATCAATGGCACCCTCACAGAAAATAACCAGGATTTTTGAATTTTTCAAGCTACAAACCATTGAACATGATACAAACTAACTAACTTGAAGGGGCAAAACAATTACCTTTCACATCCTGCCTCAATAATGACAACAAGGCTTTGTGCACGGCGTCACGCTCCACATTTTCTTCTACAAGTGCCAAGAAAACTAGAATTAGATGTGTACAAAGAACAGTAAATTTCATCGACAGCACAGCATGAAACACTAAATTACCAGCTGTAAGGAGTTGTGCGAGTATGTCTATGATTTTAGAAAGATGCTCTGGTGTATCCTTGCAAAAAAGAGGAAGACCACGGATTGCCTGCACCCTAACCTGTAAATTTGGATGAACCACAAAACTCCAAAGGCTGAAATCAAGGAAAATATACAGTACACATACAATAACAGAAAAACAAAACTACATACAATAACAGAAAAACGTAACTAGTGTCAATTTTTATAGCATTGATACGCAAAGAGTTACATTAGTTAGCCATCTTCCATAGATTAATCGAGAACAATCCTCATAACTGCACGTATCACTACATTCAAAAGCTCAAAACCAGGGGGACCTTAGCTATACCACAAATCTCCTTGAAACTGATCTCTTGGTGAATGGAATGTTAAGCTTACATATTTGGATAATGAAAAAGCATAAAAAAAAAAAAGGCAAATACTGTTCTTTTTCCCACCATATTTTGAATAAACTAAACAAAACAAGGAGACAACAACTTTTTAAATAAAACTGGAAAAATGGAATTTTTGGAAGACCGGTGTAATGAGACTCGCAATCACCCACGCGTGCTTACATGCATGCACGTATATGGATGTCAATCATATGTTGTTGCTTTAACCATAATTACAAAAATTTCCTTTGAAATCCTATACTTACTATTGCACCAATGACCAAACCAAAAGATAAACCACGAGACGCATGAAGTATACAGAACAACCTAAAAACCATAAGCACGTAAATGGAAACACTTAAAACTATGAGTATAATAAACGCCCACCTGATCTTCCTTCCCAAAATTGCACTGCTTAAAGCATCTATCAAATTGAATTGAGTCAATCATGTCTACGGCACCATGATGATGGCATTAAATAATAATTTCGTTTCCCTTCAGAGTTATCATCAACGCACTTTTAACTTACACCAATATGGTCATATATACAAACATATCAATAAGAGAAATCTGCATTAATGTGGGTAAACCATCTTCAATAGCCTCCACTCATCAGGTTTTCCAAACAGTGTCAGTATCAACTTGCACAAACTCATTCACTTTTTCCCAGTCTTTACAGTATTGTCCCACTACTATTTCAACACTCATTTTAACTACTCTCTAATTTGACATACGGTGTTTTCACGCCCAAACTTATAATATGTTACCAACTGTACTCGAGGCCGTGATTAGTAGGAGAATTCGATGAGAAAGAATCAAAATACATCCATGCCTAGCAGCCTACGAACAATGATGAGAATTAGTTTTCATGTCTTTTGTAAAATGAAGCTCATGTATCCACAATAACAAAATCTAGTTATTTGATCATAAAAAGCTACTGAGCCCAAGCTCATACGCCTGACACAAATCGATACTGTCTGACTGTTTTTTTAAAGGACCTTAGTTTTTCTTTAGCTTTGTCTTTCTTGAATTTTTTTCAACTATGGTCTCCGTCTCTCCGAGCCGAGCGACGTGGTGTAAACCTTTGACCGAACCTAGTAAAAATTAAGAGAGAACAACCAAAAGAGGGGGTCACTAAAACATTAGCCCAAAGGGCCCCGTAATGTGGAAGCAACAGTCGCAATAAGTTGCAAAGTTTGATCATAAAGTGTGAAACTACATTAACAGCTACGAATGATGATGTGATCAATTTTGGATGCCTTATTACGGTTGCTATTTTCTGACAGGAAGATACATATATGCACACAATAACCAAGCTGAGTTATTCAATCATAAAGAGCTACTGACCCCAAGCTCATCTGCCTCACACAAATCGATATGCGAATCTACAGCCAAGTCCGAGAGTTCGGGGAAGAACTTGAAGAATCTGGGAATAAGCTGGGCAGCTAACTGCATCGCCTTGATGCTGTCGCTGCCGGCCACCTTAATTATACTCCGGTAATCCTCCACATGCTGTAATAACCAAAGAATTGTTACAATTCCCTCCAGAAAATTACAAAGTGTAGTGTAGTGCAAAAATAACAACATTATTGAATGTAACAAGCAAAACCCTAGAAATCGAATAAAGCCTTAATTATACTCCGGTAGTCCTCCACACACTGTAATTATCAAAGAAATCCGATTTCCCAACAAAATTATGAAGTGTAGTTCAAAATAAGAATAGTATTGAATGATATCACTAACGAAACCCTAGCTATTGAATAGGGCGTTAATTAGACTTCGGTAGTTCCCCACATGCTGCAATAATAAATAACCAAAGACTTATTATAATCACCGCACGAAATTACGAGGTGCAGTCCAAAATTACAACAATTAACAAAGAGCCTTAATTATACTCCGGTAGTCCTCCACATGTTGTAACAATCAAGGAATTCAAATTTCTATACGAAATTACGGAGTAGTTCAAAATGAAAACAACCCATTGAATTTAACTAACGAAACCCTAGAAATTGAATAGAAGAACCTAGTATAAAATAGGAGTGGAAATTGACGAATTATAATAGGGGAGGGACCTGGGACTTGTCTTTGGCCTCGCTGAGTCGCTCGCCGTACTCGTAGAGCTTCTCGATGCCAATGGCGTCGTCAGTCATGACGAATTCGGCTGGAACAACTGGTCACTAGCGCCAGCAATGTGTGGGCGTTTGAATATACGTATATTATACAGTATAAGCGTGTGCGGATGTGAAGGATGCAGAGAGAAGAATTGGGTTGTGGAAGAGGGGAAGACGGTGCTCAATGCGGCTCGACTGGTGAGGGTTTTGAAATTGTGTTTTTGTAGTACTCCTATCAATTTTCCTTCGAAGCCCTGTGCCGTTTTAAAAGGTTACGGAAATGGAGTAGCCTGGACCTGCACGTAAGAAAATATTACACTTACACCCTTAACTTCCACTAATTTTCAAAAATCTCGTTTAGACTTCACAAATAGGCCTTGTTTGTCGGGAATATAGGGTTGGGATTTGGGAATGTGTTAGAGTGGGTCTCATTATTCATTGTTTGATGACCTTATTTGGGATAGGATTTGAAATCCCCACCCAATTTTAATCCTCATCCGTACGGTGAATAGAATCCCATGGGGGGATTTGGATGGGATTTCTCCATTTTAGTGTAAAAAACCGAATATCCTGAGCAATATCCCGTCGAACACAAACACCGGATATGAATTTTTCTCATCCATTGATATTCTGAGCAATATCCAAGGATTTCATATCCCATCCATTTATCTCCGGCCAAACAAACGAGGCCATAGGGTGAGCATGGACCGGATTGGCCCAGTTTTATAACAAACCAAAAATCAAACCACAACCAACGGATTGCAAATTTGGAGAATCAAACCAACCCATAAAATTCATAGAATCAAACCAGTCCAAAACTTTAAAATACAAGTCAAACGGTTTTGATTTTAAACCACGATTCTCTTGAAATTGAGATATCATCTTCACAAACAATTAAAGTACTTAAAAATTACATGGACAAGTTAACCAATAACTATAATAAAACAAGTTCTATTAAAATCACTAACATCAACCAATCAAAAAACAGTAGAATACTAGTAATCGGTGAAGAAAGAAGGCTATGTAATAGAGCGCTAGATTTGGAAATTAGTTAACAAGCAAAAAAAATAGGAAATCAATTAACTAAGTCTGCAAGTAATGGCTAGCTCATGCGATAAAGCTATTGGATACCCCACATTGTATCTCGGGATCGAGTCTCATTCTCCTCTCCTCTGTGTAATAGAATAGAAATGACGTATGACAAAAAAAAATGACTAAGTCCTAAGCTGTGCATGTTTAGTATATTAAAATTATAGAAATAGGTTACCATATATAGAAATTTATGTGTTCAAAAATATCTTAGAAGTGAACGAATAGGGTGGTGGAATGAAGCATTAGATTAGGAAATTAGTAATTGACTACAAGAAAAAAAATTCATTCTATGTATTTAAACAAATTTCACATATGATATATAAAATAAATATCTATATAAATATAGAGTATTATATGGATCAGATTAGTTCGGAACTGGAACCATCAACGTAAATCCACAAGACAAACCACTTATCATGATTTTTTATTTTTTAAAAACCGGAACCAAACCACATTACAAGAAAACCTAACCAAACCCATCGGCTTGGATTGGTTTGCATTGGATCTACGGTTTGACGAGTTATTTTGTTAACCCTGTTACAACCCCTAAAGTAGTAACTAGAGTGAGAATGCATAAACCACTAAATTTTTGCTCCATCTTAGTGATTACACCGCTGCGCATATATGGTGAGATTTTCCGCCACTATTTTGAAATGACAATATTTTTAGTGAAATGGTTGCCACATTAAATGCTACAAGCACTAACTAATGTACTAACTATTACACTAAATGCACACATGGCATTACCACATCAATGCACTATTCAATACATAGATAGATTCATCCACTAAAAGAGTGTGATATGGATAGTTAGTGTAATAAAAGTGCCACATGGACAGTTAGTATAATAGCATGTACACTAGTTAGTGCATGTAGCATTTCCCCACAAATAAACCAATTTCTCTCTCACGTTTGGCAAATTTTTTAAAACTACCATTATGCCCAAGGATATTGACCTAAATGCAATTAGCCAAATTGGCTCGGTAGGGGCCTATGGACAAAGGGTCCATGTTGTGCATTAGGTGCATGGCATCGTGCCATGGACTCCATCCGGTCATTCATTGCGAAAATGCATCGCTTGGATCAAATCCAAACAACGGCTCTCGCATGGAGTTGGATTTGATCCAAAACCGTGTATTTTTGCACCGGATGAGTGCATGGCACGGTGCCATGCACCTAGTGCAATGGCAAAAGATCAGTGCAACAGCTTACCATTTTATTTTATTTTTGGCAAAAAAGCACTATTTATTGCTACAAATAACGACAACAATAGCGCAAATTCAGTTTTATAGGTATGGATGCTCTCAATTCCAAAGAAATAGTCTCTTATAACCTCGCCAGTTCCTAAACTAAATTCATTCCAGAGTATCTATTATAGTATTGCAAAATGACATTTCATGAGGATAGTTGTAAATGTGACATCTAGAAAGAGTTGATTGGCTAAGACAATTGCTTAATTATGTTTTTTGATTAATTTTTGAAAAAGTTTAGTTAACAAATCTTGGGGCTAAAGTTTTTCAAACATAGACTGATTAACAGGAATGAGGGACATAAAAATAATTAATATATATGGCATGAACATATCTATTATAGTATTGCATAATGACATTTCGTGAGAAGTGTTGTAGATGTGACAATTGGCAAGAGTTAATTGGCTAAGACAATTGCTTGATTATGTTTTTTGATTAATTTTTGAAAGAGTTCAGTTAACAAATCTTGGGGCTAAAGTTTTTCAAACATGGACTGATTTGCGGGAATGAGGGAAATAAAAATAATTAATATTTATGGCATGAACATATACTACCTATCCATATACGTGCTAGATAAATTTTGAATTTTATCCCCAGAGGAAATAATTACTATACATGGGAGTTCTTAATTGAATCAATTAACTATTAAGATGAGATTTCATTTCCAAATGCATAAGTGTTATCTCTGTTCTTCTCGTCTCATGTCCTCCAATCATGTGTCCATCATTTCAAAATTTTACTTTTTAAATTTATGTATGTCCTCTCTACTCAAATGAGAATTGTATTTCACTATCACCAATTATTTCTTTATTTTTATTTTTTTGAGCATATAGTCTCTTTGTTTTCTTGGAGTTGTGTTAAAAATAGACGAATCATGCAAGAAGTTATGGATGGGTAAATGAAGAGCAGAGACAAGGAAGACGTTAATCCGCTTGATGCGTGAAAGGGTATTATGTGTTCTTCCCAAAGCAAACAAAACCACAAACAGTTCAGCAGTTGTATCCACCGTCATGGCCAGATGTACAAAGGTATAAATTTTAAGTACTTATTTCATACAAAAATGAGTACATGGGACATGATTTTCTATTTTTGTTCTATTAACACCATCAGACTATCCGAATGTTTTTACTCTATTCATCTAACCAGAAAAAGATAATACGTTGACTTGATTAACAATTTAATTTTAAGTCTTGATACATGTTCTTTTTTATTTGTTCAGGTTCATTGTTTCAAGGTGGTAAGGTTGTAAATTGTGTAATAGATAGCAATAGCTTGTGCACATTTCCGGCCCTTGAATTGAAATGTCATGTCAAAGTGAACAACTAGAGATGACACCTAACTAGAGCATAAGGTACAATAAAACAATTCAAATGGATTGGGATTTGTTCTAAATGGTCATGCTCTTTAATAAACTAATCAAAATCATTTTGTAATTGTTTGAATTAGAGAAAGCATTTACTCGAAGGCCGTGGAAGTTTTATGTATATGGTCAACACAATTTATAGTTTCTAAAATTCTTTCCAATTTTCATGTTGACTACCAAAAATTGGTAGGAAAGTGTGCAATAAGTCAATTCTGTTGGAAATTTCTCAAAAATTCGGTGTGAATGAAAATTTTGAAGGGTCTCTTGAGGCAACCTATAGACACCCCGATTTGACCAGGAGAAACTTTCCAAGCATCCCCGATGATGAAAATGCTTGATAGGTGCACGTGAGACTTGATTGTGAACTTGGAAACCCCTCCAAAACCTCTCCAAAATAAACCCCATCTTGCACCACCTTCTAGTACATTCAAAACCCTCTTTTTTGATATATAATATGTCCCAATCTATTTTGAAACGAGGGAGATGTGCACGTTTTACAAAAATGACTTATTTTTTCGACCTTCTGAGGGTAAAATGGTCACATATTTTGATGGAAAAATCATATTGGGTTCAAACCACTTTGGTTAGAAAGTATACTTGACAAGCTTTCCAACGCTTCAAACCATGCACAAAACGGAGTTTGGTAGCACCCGAAATGGCCCCGCAAAGTTTGGAATTTTGTGCAATCTCTTAGTCCAGACGCATGGATTCCCCAATTCCAAGCGCCTAGACTCAATCCAAGCGCTAGGATTCTCCATTTCCAAGTGCCCAGAAAAACTTCCAGTGGGCAATTTGCAGCTGGTTTTTGATGAAACTATGGGTTCCCCCTTACATTGTCCTACATTTTCTTCATTCCAAAATCCCTCCAACAAATGATCCCTCCACAAATTAGAGTTCAAATTGCCATTTTCCTCTCTTGTTTTACCCCAAAACCAACCATTTTCACTCTATAAATACCCCCCTTGCCTTATTTTTGGAGGATCAAGCACACCCTCTCTTTCCCTACTATTATGTTGTCAAAATCTCCCCAAAAAACAGTTTTCAGTTTACATCCCTCAATTCTTTTCCCTTACAACCTCAAAAACCACCCTCATGTTACATTAACCCAATATACATCCACTTTCCTCAATCAAACCCAACCATAGCATCCATAATCAGTCTATTGTAGCTCCATAAACAAAAATCCAATGGCTATATATCTAGAAAACAGTACCAAAAACATTCCAAAAGTTCATAAATCAAGTTTCAAAGGTAGATTTTCTACCAAAAGTGCTCAACCGAGCCCTGAAAGGACACCATCCAAGCTCTTTCTAATTCATTATACTAGATGAGGGTTTGAAATGGTCTTAAATGTGACAAAATAATATTTTTCATTCACACCCATATCAGGTCCAGGCGCTTGGACCCATATGGTGTAGGCGCCTGGATTCCATCTTTTCTGCTATTCCTCATGTCTTTACTTGATCACTTGAAGCATTAGTTCATCATTCATGTATGGTATTAATGTTGCATAATGTGGATATCTGATTCAAAGCATGATAAATGAGGCTTTGAAGGAAAGTTCATGATCAAAGAAAAGAGATTTTGCATTTTGGCTAAAAGATTGGGATGATATTCTTTGATTAGACCCATACAATATCAAAAGCATCACAACAAATAGAGAGAAAATGCATCATGGCTATTCATACTCATTACATGGTCTTTGAGGCATTTTTATGATCAAACCCATCTCATCCTTTTTCCTTTCTCTTTCTTAGCCATTAACTTGCAAAGTCATTTTGAAGGTTCATCATGTGCATAAGAGAGCATTGAGCATGTCAAAAATCAATTTATTAGGTTTCATTTCTTCTATAAAGTATTGAAAAATAAAGATTTTCTAAGTTCACATCACATTGTAAAGTTAATCTTGTCATTCATTTGGCTTACAATAATCTCAAACGTCACAATATACATATGTGAGCAAACATCAGTGGTCATGTTCATTATTTGGTTAAAGATTTGAGTTGAGGGAAAGTTGTGCAAATTCTCAATCCATGCACCCATATTATTTGTTTCCAGGCGCCCATAGTGCTTCTGGGCGCCTGGACTCCCTATCTCCGGGCACCCACCTCTGGTTCAGGCGCCTGGACTAGTCTGATCCAAGCGTCCAGTATGCTTTCTAGGTGTAACTAGCACGGTAATTTAAGGGGCTTTTCTAAACAATTTAAGCATGATTTAGTAAGGATTAGGTGTTTGTATGCACAAGTATCCACTTTCATTACATTAATGACATTAATATGTTTATATGCTCTCGCGTGAATTTGTAATTAAAGTCCGTTCAAAAGACATTTTCAAAATTCCTTAAACATTTAGTAGAGACCGGTGGTCACACCGGGCGTGAGGGATGCTTTAAATTCATTCCCCTCGCATAACCTGGCTCCCGAATCTGAGAAATCTCATTTTGTGAGACCAGTAAAGAATTTTCTACTTCAAGGGCCAAAAAGTCATTTTTTTCTTCAAATGGTTTCTCGGGTATGATCCTCAAACCTGGGTGACAACTCCATCCAATCGATCAAACTGTTTTCCAAACAACAACCGTTTTCGTGAATCTCCGCGGGGTGTTCACACAACCGAAAAAGACCCACAAAGTGGATGTTACACGTGGTTAAAGCTCGTTAATACACGTGATAAAGTTGGTCAACGAACCCCATGAAAGAGATTGAATGGCAATTCAAATGCAACATAATGTTAGGAGTTTTTATTTGTTGAATTCATTTTTCATATTGAATGGGGAGGCTCCCCATTGATGCTCAAAGTTAAGGTGAAAGCCCCTCCTTCACCTATATAAAGGAGCCTCTTCCATTGTTTCTTCATCAGATTTTCGTGCTCTTCACTCTAGAAATCATCTTTAAGGGAGAGACGAAGATGCGAGTTCAATTCGCCAAGGCAGTCAACAGTGGTGTTTTGTTGGCCGTGGTTCTAGCCGTTTTATCTTGGGACGAAGACACTGGTGATACCTACAACACTCACAGTAGGCGACAAATCTTTGTCAAAGAGATTGTGATTCACAGAACTTGACTTGTTTACAAAATCTACTATTTGTATCATTTTTCATTTCATTTCTGTTATTGCAATTCAATTTCAGTTTGATGTAATCTGTTTATATTTGTCAATGAAAATTGTTCTTTGGAATTTGGTATTGCCCTTGGTAATTTTCCAACAAGTTCTATGACAAAGTACTTCTTCCTTAACCTCAAGGGGTTAGCTAGGTGGTCTTGGCCTAAGACTTAGGTGTTTGTTGTTGGCTATGTGGTCTTGACCTAAGACTTATGTGTTTGCTCCATCCTAATATCTCATGTTTGATTCTCTTTGCCAGCAATTCTCGGGCCACCTCCCCACGCTCAAGTGCATGAGACGGGAGTGGGAGGGGCTGTAGAGATTAGTCCGAGATGCCCCAATTGGCCTGAGATACCATACGTTAGTTACGAGGAAAGCTAGAGAAATTGTCATGTACTCTAAAAATTCTGGGAAGATCATCTACATTGTAAACCAATCTTGCAACAACTTGGCCTATTAAAACAGTATTTGTAAGTGGGTCGTCTTTCATTTTTCAATGCAAAAATTGGATTCAGGACTAAGCCCAAACTAATTTTTCAATTGTGTTTAATCTCAGGTCTTGATTTAACCAAAGAAAATCTCATATCCTACTTAAGATCATTGTTTGTTTAAGGCTTCTCAATGTCTTTTTAGTACCCCCATGAAAGATAATTGGCAAGTCAATCGTCATACTCTTACAAAGAGAGAGGTGTTTCACACCACGCCCTTGACACACCCACCTTTTGCTGGCCCAACCCTAATTCTCCAAGTGCCCCTCCCCCTCCCCTCCTATTTTATTGCGGACCCAATTAGCAATTACTCTTTTTTTGTCGCAATTACTTAACTCATTATTTATTTAATTACTTATTTAATTTGGTTTACTCAAATTACATTTGCTAGTAAATTGTTTTTTTACGTTTACATTTAAATTTGACTAAATATTTAGAAACTTTATATTATTTTAATTAGTAAATTAATTTGTCTTAACAATGAATAAAATAATAATAAAACTTCTAAAGGTGAATAATATTACAATCACGTTTAAAAATGAATAAATATTACAATCACGTTGACAATGTTCAGCTCTAATCAATTTTGCCTCCAAATTGTGGTCTCGGCATGACGCCTAGTATGTCGAATCACAATTCAAGACATACGTTATAAGTAAAAGCCAATCCTTTAGCTTCATCTGACACGTTCTTCCACGACCATAATGGGATGGGTGGTACAGGGTGATGAGGGCACAACAAAGTTACATGAAATGATTGTTAATACGGGTAATAACTATTTCTTTGTGTTGTCAGGGGCAAGTGAGTAAAACAACCTCCAACATTCTCGTCAAATGTGTGTAGTACAATATCATACCATGATGCGATGACTACCCCTAAACTCATACAGTCCATCCAATTTGCCTCTGGAGCCATATGTAGGAAATAGCTCAATGATTGTAGTACCCCATCTACCATATTTTGTTTTGGATAAACCACATTGTAGAGATTCTATTCCGATGAATTTCTTGCCTCCTCAGTGTCATAGAGTTGCGTGGCTATTTACTTGAATCCACAATGACCATCAGCTTTGACGTCTTTAGTGTGGGATATATGCTACTGAAATGGCCCAGGTAAATGCTGAACGTAGTCAACCTCCTCCCTTTCGATCGTCCCCCTCCCTCTCCCTTTCCCTTTCCCCCTCCCTTTCAATGTAAATGCTATCCTAGATGATGAAGTAGATGCTTCTATACAAGAAGGTATGCGCCATAATGTTCTTCAATGAATTACTGGGAACATCATTCTCAAATGACCAACCATCTGAATAGTAGTAGCCATCCATAATATTCTTCGATAAATTACAAAAAAAAGAAAGAAAAACAGTGGGAGATGTTCTGTGAGTACGTATGAAGTAGTGGGAGAATTAAGAACAGAAGGTGCGAAGTAGTAGAAGAATGAAGTAGTATAAATAGATAAGAGGATAAGAAGATAAGAAAAAAAATCTGAATGAGTGGTTGTAATTGAAGATAAAAAGATAAGAAATAATCTGAATATATGAATTACATAAATAAGATTAAATAATTAAGAAAAAGAGGTAAATAAACAATATTAAATAAATAAAAGAGAAAAAGAAAAAAGAAAAATAATTAATTAAATAAATGAATTAAAATATATATAAAGAAAGAGAATTAAAAGATATTACAGAAACAAGATATTAAATAATTAAATAATTAAAAAAGACAAACAAGATATTAGAGCATAATAAAAAGATATTAATAAAAGATATAAACAAATAATTGAATAAAAGAACTCAATTAAATAAAAGAAATGAATTAATATAAATAATAAAAAAGTAATTATAGGAGGGGAGGGGAGGGGTAAAATAGTAATTAGGTGTTGTGTCAGGGGTGGGGCCGGGCCGGGCGTGGTGTTAGAGCGGGACGCATAGTAAATTTCTCACAAAGGTAACTAGAGAAATTTCACAAAGAATGAAAATTTTGTAGTCTTTTCATTTAAAGAACCATGTAATTCCTAGTTAGAACAAGATAAGTATTTACACTTGAAAACATAGCCCATGCTATGCTAGTTTGTATGAAGCCATCTTTTGATTCTCTTTTGTCTGTCTTTGTCTTTGTCTTTATCTTACAACAAGTGAAAAAACAATCAATATAGCATGCGCGCTCTCTCTATCGGGATACATTTCAGTTAATGATTTTGTTTATAAAACATTATTGGAAACATCATTCTGGAGCCGCAATTGAATTGCGCTCGGTGAAGGTTTTGTCAGTGAACTCGATGACCGCGATCCCAAGGGGAAGTATGTCACCACTAGCAAGGGCGGACTCAAAGGGGTCATGTAGGGGCACGTGCTCCCACTGACCCCCACTCAAAACTCAATTTTAAAAAAATATATTTAGCACAATTATGTAATATAATGTCATATTTAGCATACACACTTACATATATCTCAAAAATAAAAATGTAGAATTAATTTTGTGCTCATTTTTTGTTCTTTTTTTTATTAATAAAAGTATGCATTACAAATCTTATAATCCATAATAAATGTCTTAATTTAGCAAGATCGTTGACTAAACAAAATTGCACGATTATAATTAATAAGATATCCCCATTGGATTAGATTCATGGGTCCGCCACTGACCACTAGTATAACATGCTTTTCGTTTACTGTCAGCTTGAAAAACTGATTCCTGTTGTTGAGCTTGTATGGTTTATTGAACTCCCTCGATACTACCACCTGCAGGAACCAGCCGAACATGGCAGTCTCATGAGAACCTCAAGCGCGCCTCCATTTTTCGCTAGATTTACCTTCCAAGTCCATTACTGCGGCTTGGGAAAAGCGGAGAATTCGTTAGTTGTGGTTTTACATCATCTGAGCTAGGAGTATATGAATTCCAAATAGTAGTAACATTTGATGGTTTCAAGTGGCATTTTACATCAACAAACCCACTTGTTTATTTCCTGATTTACCGTTCTGTTCTTAGTAGCATTGAATTAAATCACGGAACCACCTCTATCATATATGCATACGACATTTGACGACGCGAGAGTGCATGGTCAACACACACCTAAAGCACCTACGTTCCGCTTAAGCTTTCCCTCGAGTAAAAGATTAGCTCGTAACCCCTCGGTCTCGGGATTCCTGGGGCATGAGTTAGGCATATAGTTTCTTCCTCTTTCTTTTGATTGAGCGTCGTTTGGAGTCTCCCCAATAACCTTTTGAGGTGGGTCCTAATGGGTTTAAAACCATACAAATAGTGAACAAAATTTATTATGAATTGAATGAGAAATTGTCTTATGAAGTGGATGTATAGGCTCTAATTAAGTTACCCAAAGAAGCCAATACAATAATGAAATCAATTACGTGATTTCAATGTGCCCAATTGTGTTGACCATCACAGTTGTGATTTGCTAGAATTCAATTAGCACAATTGCGATTTCAAATTCAATTACGTGAATTGAATAGACAATCATTCATGCAATTTAAATTTGCGGTTACGGAAATTCAATTTTGAATTGATTTCAATATTGAATTTTGAGGCTCCCCTTATTAAATTCAAAGGCTCCCCATGAACACTATATATTGGCACCCCCTCTCCATGTTTCATACACTGGAAAACCAATACTACTCTATTCCTTTGTAATCTAGTTCTTGTTCTGTGTCAGAGAGTACAACACAGTTTAGTTCGTTGAGCAATTTCGGTGAGGTGCAGTCGCAATTGTGCAACCATCTTATCCTGGTAAGCAAACGCCGAAAATAATCAAGCATCCATCCGGTGAGGTGGCGTATTTGCTTTAAGGAGACCGTATGAAATATGGGATTCGGTTCAAGTTTTCTTTTTATCAATTACCGTTCATATTCTTGCTTATTTGTATAATTTTCAATTTCAATTCCGTATCATGTTTACGTTTCTATGATTTATTAATAAAAATTCCAGATTCTGTTTATATACTCCAATTGACTTCCAGAGCGAAAAGTTATCTATATAGTACTATTGCATAATACGCAGGTAAGTGACAATGCCAAAACTATTTTTCATTATGTCAAAATTCCAATGCTTAAAGAACTTGTACTTTACATATGAGCTTGGTTTTCCAAAAGATAAAATGGACATTTGCTAAAATCAAGGGGGTGATTTTAGCAAATGTCCATTTTAGGTGATAAAATCTCCAATGAATCTGGACATGCATATGTCCAGATTCATTGGAGATTTTATCACCTTCACATTTCATTTGCTAAAGTTAAGGGTGTGATTTTAACAAATGTCCATTTTATCTTTTGGAAAACCAAGCCTGAGTACAAGCATTTCATGCACTTGAATTTTGGCACAATAAAAAATAGTTTTGGCATTAGCATATAATCTTGGCTGTATTATTTAAGTTGAAACAATGCTGAATGAAAGCAAGTCCGGAAACAAGTCATTCCTGTTGCATGAGTCTCATATCATATGTTTTAACACATTGCTTGTAGCATCAAAATCATTTCCGATCTGAATTCTCAAGGAGTATAAAAAGTATTCTGTAATAAAAAGAATAAAAAAAAAATCTGTGTGGCATTGAATAGAGGACTTAAGTTTGAGTGTGAAAACAAAATTGAGAAAAAAGAAACTCTCTTCTTTTGACAAATTTTGAGTGTGAAAAAATATTGAGCTAAAAAAGACTCTCTTTGTGAGAACCCATTTGGGCAACTTTAGTCCCACATAAGGCAGATGTGGAAGAAATGGAAGGAATATGAGGAAACGGCACTCCGGCTACTATGTTGGGGTTGACCTTTTGAGCCACGTAGTTAGGCTACGGGTTAACACATCAGCTCGCGCGGGTTGTCGCATTCTTCTTATGACAAATTAGGTTAGAACAGTATATTGAATGTCTACCTACAAACCATAATCAGAATTTCCACGTAATTTGATCACTGATACCTAATGTTTGAACTCGAGGCGCTAAACCATGTTTGGTGTTCATTTTTGTAAAATTTTCCAAAAACAATTTCCCCCTACTTTTCTTATCTATCCACTCATCACTCCTTTCTTCAATCATTACTCACATTTTTCTTTCTATCTCCAAACATTACTCTTATTTCTCTCTGTATCTCGCTACACTTATTACCCTATCTCCAATGATTACTATGATTTCGCTACCCAATTATTACCCCAAAAAACCATTTCCAAAAATCAAACCAAAAACTGCGTTAAAAATATATCTCAAAAGTTTTTCTCAAAACTCCCAACAATATGTAGTAGGAGAAATGTATTTAATTTGATAGAATCAATGAGAACTAGTTTGTGCATCATTCGGTTCTAAAATATCACAAATATAGTACATTAATTCTAACATCTCTTGAAAGTTCACAATCCTGACAATGAATTTCTGATTTCATAGAGCTTGCAAGCAGGTTTCAAAATTGCAGCAAATCTAACGAAACAGGAAAAAACTTAAGACATCCAAATCCATTTTCAACACAATCGCTGAGCCCAAAAATCCCAGAGAGATGTGAAAATCAATCTTCAGTCTTGCATTGTAATTCTAGTGCTTGTGGACCTCCTGTTCTCCTTTGCTGAGCTATGGTCATAAGGCCACCGGCACAAACATATAACCCCCCCACACACACAAATCACAATGGCATATAAGAGCACGAACGTGCAACGTAACATGACAATGATGACATTAAAGTTGTGTCAATATGAGAATGCCAAATCAAAACAATCAAACTGCATTACTGTGCCAACGAAAGAGCTAGTTTTGTGGAAAATTTAGCTCTAAACGACAAATCCATTTCTGCTTACCCCCTCACCCCCGCGGGTGCGGAATTCCACTAATCCCATAAGTAAATGGGAACAATAGCCATATAATCAGCATTTTCAAAATCACAAAACATTATCCAAGCAGAATAGCACAACCTTGCTCTCAGGAAAACAAGAAAAGAGGAAACAAGTACCTTCAATTTGCTCCCAAGAATACAGCACATAAATCCCATAGAACGAAGAAAATCAGTCTTCACTCCAGCATTGGAATGTCAGTGCTGTTATTCTACCAAAGAGATACGGCCAAAAGTTTATTCGCTTGGGAAAATCTACAAGAGGGGCATATCGAGTGCTTTTAAAACGTCCTTGAACTCAAAGTCACGAGTCTCTCTGTTGAACCGTTCAACCAGTTTGTACCTGTTATCATTCAAGAAGAAAGATTGCATGGTCTCCAAAAGCCATTTTGCCTCAGAGTCAGCGACCTTGCTTGTGAAGACAACATCCCCCCGAATAAGCACTAAGTCCTTGTTTTCTGCAAATTCTGTGTAATAAGATACAGCGAAATACGCAGAAGCTTGGGTTCCTTTTGCTTTGTAATCTTCAAGACCAGTGAAAAGCATGTGTGGCATCTGCACTGCAACAAAGCAAAAATTAAACCATGCTGGGTTTGCACTTTATGGTATAGACTGTATTAGTAGTTAGAAAGATGAAATATGTTCAACTATATTACAAATACAATGAATGATGATAAACAATTTGTATCTTGAATCGACAAATACCCCATTTTCTGTTACACCAAGAAAATCAAGTGTGAAACTAGAAATCAACAAGCAAAAGAAAAAGGAAGTGGAACTATGGAATATCCAAGAAAACGAGGATTAGACTATTGAGAATAGAATTATTCTTCTACAAAGGTGGGAAGGTTTCCATACAAAAATTCCTCCAGTATTTTAGCAACTTCCACCAAGTAACTCTATAGGTGAAGAAACAAAGCCATTGGAGACCAACCTTGAGCAAACATTGTCGTATAGCCACTTCCTTTCCACAAAGGAATGACAAAGTACCGGCTATAAGAAGAGTTGAAATTAGAACAATGAAGAAAGAGGGTAAAAAACTTATCTACAAAGCAAATGCAGATAATGGCATACCAATTTGCCGCTCTTTGCTCCATCAGGTGATACAATTTTGCCGTCATGGAAGTGCCAATGTGACCTCTTCCCAAGTGATACTGATGTGAAAAATGCCACCCAAAAAAATAGACATACAAAATCAAGGTAAGAATTAAACCCCAGTAATCGAATATACTAAATGGAACTGCTTCCACACATGAAGCTAATTTGATCCATTGACGGTGATAAGATTAAAATGAAAGTCCAATGTAGAGCACTGGTGGTTTTATCCAACATGAAGTCATATTCTATTCTGCCAGATCCATTACTTGGTTGAAAGAAGTACAATAGCTATTTAAAGAAGGGGGACTTGTTCAAAAGTCTTAGGCAAAGAATTTGTAACCCCATTAATCCACCAAACAAGTTTATAACCTATCTAGTCCTAATGCTTGCATCTTTTTTTCTTTTCTTTTCTTTTTTTACCTTTACCAAAAAAAAGTTTGTACCTCTATGAAAGTGCCTAAAATCCCTATGGTACCCTATGAAAGTGCCTAAAACCCTAGGGTACCCCATGAAAGTGCCTAAAACCCTAGGGTACCATATGAAAGTGCCTAAACCACTAAAACCCTAGGAAAATGCACCCTAAAACCTAAACCCTAGGTACCCTTTGAAAGTACCTAAATTTTTTTAAAAAAATAAAAATTGTGGACCTTACACCTGGTAAAACTTTAACATGGACTAAATGGCCCAATAAGTCTCCACTTTTGGACCCTAGAACAATTACCCCTTTAAAGAATTCAATGAGAAAATCAAGGGGTTTCGCTGGTTCTGCACAATATGCATTCAGTTCAGCCTGCAAAATTAGAAATCCAATTTAACAGTCATGTCTAAAAAGGACCTACAATTGTTGCTTGGAGCCAACTACTTTTCAACATTGCACAGACGAAACAGTAACAATGACAACAGGGGAAGATCCATAAAAATAAACATCTAAGATTAACCAAGAAAGGCCTTCAATATCAAGGAAACTAATACTTCACTGGCATGTTCACACTCCACACTTCAGAGTAGCGACGAAGAACTGCTGGATAGTTTTCAGCTCATTCTAATCAACCAAAACCATTTCATCATGGCAAAGGGATGAAAATTTTACAGTACACATTAATCAAGGAGAAAACTGCAGAAAGGCCTACAATATCAAGCAAACTAATATTTCACTGGCATGTTCACACTCCACACTTCAGAGTAGCGACGAAGACCTGCTGGATAGTTTTCAGCTCATTCTAATCAACCAAAACCATTTCATCATGGCAAAGGGACGAAAATTTTACAGTACACATTAATCAAGGAGAAAACTGCCGAGGATTCAATGGGTGATTTCTGTATGTGTAGTTAAAGTATGATGAAAGGATTTTGAAATATCAGCATCATTTCCTTGTGGCAGTTTCACTTTGTTCACTCCTATTCTCTTCATGGAATGTAATTTTCTTTGGTACAGCTTCATGGAAAGCAATTGGTTCCTCACCATCAGAAGTATGTTCTCTCAATTCTCCACGTTAATAAAAAACTACTTGCAAAAAAAAAAAAAAATTTTCCATTCAGCGTATCCATTTTTCAGTATATTCTAACACATTGAAGAGAACCTAGCATCTCTCAAACAAGTAAACATGCATCATATCCAACTAAAGCAGTGAAGAAACCACAGCTTTTAACCATTCCTTTGCAGAGTTTTCTACATTGCCTCATGGCATGAGGTGTGGTTAGAGAAAGCACATATAATACAGTAGCAATTAATAAAAACTACTCGCAAAAAAAAAAAGACACTTTCCCTTCAGCGTGTCCGTTTTTCAGTATATTCTAATGCATTCAAGAGAACCTAGCATCTCTCAAACAAGTAAACATGCATCATATCCAACTAAAGCAGTGATGAAACCACAGCTTTTAACCATTCCTTTGCAGAGTTTTCTACATTGCCTCTCGGCATGAGGTGCAGTTATAGAAAGCACTTATAATAGCAATTATTTTTGAAAGAGGTAATATTGCTTGAAAAGTTAGTTATTTATACCCACGAAATCCATTTGAGGAAATATCATCAACTAGTCTCTCTCTCTCTCTCTCTCTCTCTCCCCCCCCGCGCACGAAATCCATTTGAGGAATATATCATCAACTACTCTCTCTCTCTCTCTCTCCATATATATATATATATATATATATATATATATATATATATATATATATATCTTCTTGTCCCTTTGACCTCCTTTGGTCCCATTTCAGCTCAATTTTTGTGAAAACACTTCTTCCAGTCTTTTTGATGCACCTCTCTCTCTCTCTCTCTCTCTCTCTCTCTCTCTCTCTCTCTCTTCCCTTCAACCTCCTTTGGTCCCATTTCAGCTCAATTTTTGTGAAAACACTTCTTCCAGTCTTTTGATACACCCATCTCTCTCTCTCTCTCTCTCTCTCTCTCTCTCTCTCTCTCTCTCTCTCTCTCTCTCTCTCTCTCTCTCTCTCTCTCTCTCTCCTTTGGTCCCATTTCAGCTCAATTTTTGTGAAAACACTTCTTCCAGTCTTTTGATGCACCCATGTATCAACCCTCTTGCTCTCGAATCACCTCATCTTTTGTCCCTTCCACCTCCTTTAGTCCCCAGGTCAATTTCTACCAGCTTATCAGTAAGGCTTCACACTAGCTGACTTGCATCTAGTATCCACAACCTCCCCCTCCAATGAATGGTAATACTTGTAAAAACAACTGGTCCTTCAATGCACCCATGAAGCAAACATAAATTTAAGTAACGCATGCACTATGGTAAACCAATTCGGTAAACTATACATGCAACATTATTTAACTGGATCAACTGAATGAGAATCACAAGCAAGGTTATGAGAAATTACATCATCCCAAATGGCAATGAGGTCCTCAGCTGGTAGATCCTTCGCCCTCTCAATGTCGATAATCGAATTCAGTGGCTTCTTTTGCAAAGGCGTGAAACCGGAAGCAAATCTCGATGTTCTACAGAAACCGAGTGAACCCCATGTTACTAAATTTCCAGGAATAATAGAATGCTTTTGGAATTTGTGGAGTTCCTTCTGTGAGTAGGTAGCGAAAGATTGTCTTGGGACGTTACTTGGACACGAAGCATTGCCAAACAACATTGCCAAAGAGGATAATACCCTCCTTGGGGAAACTCTTGTTGTTAGCTGCATTCTGTGTGATCTACAAACAAGGATAAGAAAAATCTAGTTATTTCAAAGCAGACCGATTACATGACGTCACCCAATGAAAACTCCTCCTACTCTAGAAAGAAGCAAAGAAAAAGTCATGCTTTCACACATGATCTAAACTGATTGACATGAGAAGACCAATAAATTCGATTCAATCCTACATTGAGAACACCAAAATCCCAGGAAATATCTGACCCAGCTTTGGTAGGAACCATTTGAAACAATTAGTGTACAAATTTACATGGTTCTCACCAGATTAGATGAAGGCGTTCCATAAATGTCTATTTTTTTAACATTTGTCAGAGACTACAATGAATTCAGTAGTACATTGATGTCAATGAACCGCACTATGTAGCCCTATCTGCAGAAGATTGACCCTAAAATAGCATATCCAGACGGGTGGCAAACAAATATAGTCTGTTAACGATGAGAGCTGGTGCACGCCACTGCAATTCAATCTCCTATTTCAGCCTAAAATAATGTAATTTCTGAACTTTATAAATAAGGGTTGTTATAGAAACTGACTTCTTGCGCTTTATGAGATAGGTCATTCTCTCACAATACATCAACGCTAAAAACCTATTTAAGCCAGTTCCTGCCTTAAGTCAGTTTCTGATAAATGGGTAATCAAAGATTTTGTAAGCCTCAAATTGATGTAACACCGGCCCTAAATTATCTAGTCTGGTAGTTGTTTCAAACCAAAAGAATTGTGATTGAACCGAAATTACTACAAAAAACACAAAATGTTCGGTGATTTTATTCCAAGATAGAGGTGATTTTGTTCCAAACATCATCTCTTAATAAGGGATTTTGACTGTGAAGTGTGAACGGTCACAGAAGCAGGTTCAGAATGAAGAACGACGGCAACAGGCCTTCTGGATGGTGTATGATACATATAATTAAGCATGTTTATCAGGTTCAAAAGTAGAGAAGAGGTCAAATTTTGTAAACACCTTGATGGCTTGATCTTTGCATGATAGTGGCCTCTGATTGGTGTTGCACTATGTTGTACCATTTCTGATACCCTTAAGGGGGAGGATCGAATTATTACAGTGATTGTAAGTCAATTGCCCATAAGTGTAATTGATCTTTCATAATGTCCAAGCATTAAGATTGTGATAAACCCTAAATCGATCTCAATAAGCACTTGGCAACTGAATCTTATTACAAAAGAAAAATCCCGAGTCGGGGTTAAGTGTGCGGTGATCTGAGCCACATCTCTCTCTATTTCCCCTCATTCAAAAGCAAATTCGTACACAGATTCAATAATAATTGTAGATGAGAGAGAGAGAGAGAGACGAGCTTACCAGAGGGACGGCGGGTTTCGAGGCTGGAGAGAAGACGATCGGTTTTGGCCGGAGAGAAGACCGAACCGTTTTCTTGTTTCGACGGCGGCTTCAAAAGTTGAGGGTGTTTTTTCAAACGACCTCGTTTTTTAAACATGGAAAATACGTTTGTGTGTGAAAATTTTAATTTTCAAAACGTTTTTAATAAACACAAAACATAAATAAATTATTAAATAAATTTTTGTTTTTAGTTTTCAAAAAAATAAAAACAAAAACATTACCGGACGCATCCACACTTTTGTCGTTTTCTAAAACTCAAACCACAAAAAAAAAAAACCAGTATCACTGTTTGGAATGATAAAAAAAACTAGGAATGGCAGCAAGTAGAATATGGATCGGGGGACTCTATTCTACCCTCAATCCTAATTGAGAATTTCTCCCACATCCCCACTTCCATACCCAAAAGGATAAAACGATGATACGTCTGTATTTCTGCCTACTGGCTTTCTTCTGCACCCCTCCGGCATGTGGGGGGACCACCCCAGTGTGTGAGGGGGGTGTGTGAAAATGTGTGGTAGAAATATTGTCATATCGTTTTTTGAAGGATAATGGACAATCTACCCTGCGCCTTTTTATCATCGGATCGGTATATTCTAATAAAATCCATATCCAAACTAGTGAACAAAAAAAACAATAAGATCTACACACAAAAAAATTATGTGTCCTACAATAACAAAAAAAAAATTTAAAACAAAATAGAATAAAAAGTTACAAAGAAATATAGTCCAACACGATTATCTAAAATTTTAGCAACTACCATCATGAAACTTTTTTTTAAAACTTAAGTATCTAAGCTCCGCTTTGCTAGCAAATGGTCTTGTTATCACTCACTCTCTCTAAAAGACGTTTCTATGTCTTCTCTCTAGAACCCCCAGAACAAGTGCAACAGCTAGTGTAAAAATTTGGCCAAAATACCTTGTGTATAGTACATATAGCTAGCCTGTCACCATCAAAACTCCAATAATTTATCCATTTTACCTTACCTCTCCTTAAAATATTGTTTTTCATTTTTTAAAAATAAATATATATACACATACATATATATGTATATGCACAGATCGCTTGTCACCTCCATACCCATTGTCGTCGCCTCCATACCCATCGCCATCGCCGTTGCTGTCGTTCGAATCCCAGATTTGGCGAGCCTCTATCGCCGTCGCCATCTCTTCCCCTTAACTTCTCCACGGTCATCATCACTACCTCCTCCGCCGTCGTTCGATTTCAGTACAAACAACTTCAGATCTGTTCAACCAACGCTACCTCCTTTGCGGTCGCCGTCGATGTTCACGTTTGTTGTCGATCAAAATCCGTGGCTGCCGTCGTTAATCGTTCTTCACTAATTGGAACCATCGCCAATCATTGTGCTCGTCTTCAGCAATAGGGGAGAGAGAGAGAGAGAGAGAGAGAGAGAGAGAGAGAGAGAGAGAGAGAGAGAGAGAGAGAGAATAATAAACAAATTAGTTGCTGGTGAACAGTGCTTGTCTAAAAATAGACAAACACTATAGCAAATTTAGAGAAAATGTAGAATAGCTAGGGTAATAGACAAGTTGCTGCAGCACCCATTTTCTTCATTCTCTTGTCTATTTTGCCCAAATAACTATTTTACACTAGATGTTGCTATTGCTCTTAAAACACTTAGGTTTTTCCATTTGGGGGGCAACATCGCCTCCTCGTGCTGGCCCCCCTCCCCCCTCCCCTCACCTTTTTCTCTTCTCTTTTCTGCACAATAAATCCCAGTTGCCCTCCATCTGCCTCTTCAGTTGCTTTGTCGCTGGGTTAGTTGCTCCTCCAACGATCGCTGTCTCGCATTCTCGGATCTTCAAGATTGTTGTCTCGCATGTTCCGACGGTCTCGATGGCGATTTTCTTGATGATTGATTTGTTGTCTGTTTAGATTGGTGCATCAGGGGTTTCACTCCCCCATCTTTGTCGTTTTGGGGCTCAATCTCCAATCTACTAGACCTGCATGTTGATCGATGCAGCCCATCCCCTTCTTGTAGTTTCTCACCCAACCGTATGTACTCCGGCCCATACCTCAGCCGTTTCTGATTTTCAGATCCTTTGAGTGTTCGGATCCAACTTTCAACAAGAAATCCTTCTGCAAGTACCCATGTCGTTCCTGGATTGTCTTTCCCTTTTTTGTATTGGGCATGCATCCATGTATTTGAAAGAAAATAATAATAATAATCTTCGGTGTTTTCTCAAAAAAAAAACTGGGGTTTTTTGGGTTTTTTTTTTGCATTCTTTTGGTTTTCTCAAAAAGGTTTTCGTGTGATTTTCTCCAATTCAGATGCATGCTTCATTTTTCTATTCACCTATGCAGGTTTGAGAACCAGATGGGAGTTAGGTTATTTTTGTGTTTGGAGCTTGGATGGGAGTAAGGCAAATACTAGAGTGGTGCTTGTTCGGTGGTCGTGGTGTTGCTTTTCGGGCATTTTGTTTTTGGTTGGAGTTTGGGCGGCAGTGTCGTTTAGTTTGATGGTGTCATGTTTTTGTGTTTGTTGTTTTGTCTTAGCATTTTGATTCACTGCGCCTTGTTTGTGTAGGCTAGATGAGATGGCGTTGCAGGTCTCCCTGCGTTCTGATCGGTTGCATCATTTAGGCTTACTTGTATCAGCATTGCGCATTGATTAATATAATTCTCTATCCTCAAAAAAAAAAAAAAAAACGCTTAAGTACATATACTAATCCAGAACAATGTACACAAATTATACAAATATGCATACTTATATATATATATATATATGCGTCCATATATATATATATATATATATATATATATATATATATATATATACTAAATGAATGCATATATAAATATATTCACACAAAAATTTATAGAATTTAGAATGGGGCGGGTACGGGTATTCGGAGGTGGGTATCACAAAATTATGTCCGCTCCATGTTCTACCGGAGATTATTTAAGTTCCTAACATACCCGCTCCTATTAGATGAAAAATTGAGTAATATCCGGGTCCAAATATGCGGGGCGGAGCGGGTATCCATTGGGCTTGGGAAAATTGCCATCCCTAAAAAAACATCCCAAATTTTTGGTTCTAAGGAAAAAAAAATACCGGAGTTGGATTCTTTAAAAGGAATTAACATAGACGTGCTTTAAACCAATCCTCGATAAAAGGGCTTCCACAAGTGTGAGTACGTGTGGGAAAGAGAGAGAGACTCACGAGTGACGATGTAAACCGTTTCATAGAGTATTAGAGTGAGTGCAGAGGAAGGGATGGGGTTGGATATTTTTCCCTTTATCAGAGGGCTCGGGTCGGATTTGTCAAGACTAGGTGGTGGTTTGGCTAAATACAAAAAATTAGTTTTTTAGTTTTTTTGATTTTGTTCTTATTCAATTTTTTTTGCATTTGTTAGTTTTTGGTCAATTTTTTGTGATTTCTTGGCTTGTCTCGATAAGAGGAATCTAAAAAGTATAAAATTATTAACCAAACTTAAAGTTTTGTGAATAAAAACGAAAAATTATAGCAAAAAACCGGTTTTTTTGGTTTATTTTTCGTCTTTATTCACAAAATTTTAAGTTTGGTTAATAATTTTATACTTTTTAGATTACTCTCATCAAGACAAACCAAGAGACCACAAAAAATCGACAAAAAACTAATAAATGCAAAAAAAATTTGAATAAGGACAAAACTCAAAAAACCAAAAAACTAGTTTTTTGTATTTAGCCATTCAATACACAAATTCAACAAGCAAGCTTCTTCCTTATTTGTGTTTTGGGTAAACTAGCCTTGTTCTCTTTAACCTTTTTATACTTTTTGGTTTTTGTCTTTATTAAGAAATTCGCATTTATTAGTTTTGCGTTAAATTTTTTAAGTTATGTGAAGATCCGAAAAAGTATAAAATTATAACCAAAACCCTGAACGTTAAAAATTCACACAAATAAGTTTTTGTAATACAACCTCCTAAACCGCATCAAACAATGACTAATTTGTATTTTGTTTCCCTTATGTTTAGAACTCAACAATTAATGCCATAAAGTATTCACTGATGACAATAAGCTCCTTTCCGTTGGCAAACTGTTCGACGGAACTTATCATGTGAGCAAAATATAACATGATAAATAAACTTTTTTATGACAAAATTACCATTTACGCTTCGTCCAAAAGTAATTTTCGAAAAATTAGAAGAAGATGAGGGCGGAACAAAGAATGTAACTATTGGGGTCATTTTGTCAGGGAATATTGAACGATCGCGTGATAGGTGGTAATTAGGGTTGGAATAGCTTTCATTAAAGTTTGGTGATTGGATTTGATAGTGCCAAAATTGTTTTGCTATTATAAGCTCAAATCATTTTTTTAGCTTGCAATAGTGCCAATATTAATTTTCTTCTATAAGTTTGGTGTACAGGGCAGCTTATGCGTGTGTCGGGTAATGTTGAACTAACTTCATCATCTACTAGCGGGAGCCCAATTCAAGCCGAATTAAAGCCTTGTAGAGATGGCCCAAAGTAATTGATAGCACATGGGAGGGTTTGATGCGAGACTTTCGGAAGGAGCAAACTTATAAAATCAGTTCCGGCCTTACCGCCTGGACAACGGCTTGGGATTTATGTTGTGCAAATGTTATTATTTGGGCCATTTTCGTGGGGTCTATTAGGGAAGAGAGGCAGAAAGTTTGGCTTGACATAGGATTTGGAAAGGCTATAATTTGTTTTGGGGTTGGAGATAGTTCTCTCGGGGAGGGTCGTGCCAATTTATGGATTTGGCAAAGTAAATGGCTCAGGGTCGGGAGACGTTCTCCTGGGTAATTAGTTGAACCAAAGGAGTAGGAAACGTAGAAGCATCCAAAATAGACATTTTATAAATGACAATCGTTGAGATTGTTTTGATCCAATGTTCTTCATCTCTCTCTCTCTCTCTCTCTCTCTCTCTCTCTCTCCCCTCACTAGCCACATATGTGTCCCTCGAAGATTTTATTGCAAATTTATTTTAGTATACTTGTCAAGTGGCGTGTCGAATTTGAATGATTGTATGTCCCTGACCGGTCTGGCAATAATACGCCATTGCATTTTTTTTTCTTCCTTTCTCTCTATTACAAAAACTTTTGGGTTAATAACATTCATATTTCATGCAATAGTTGCGACGAGAGCGAGAGATAACAATGGCACGTTAAAAAAAATAAGAGAAGGGGATACTGGAATTGTTTCGCAAGTGCAATTTACTTAGTGATGTCAAGTTTAAAAAAAAAGTATATTACGCCAGATTACACAAATTTAAGTAATTGCGACTTGTATTTTGGGTTTTGATTAAGGGCGCATTTGGGTGCCTATTTTTCAAATTTTCATTTTTCATTTTTTGGCTTTTTGACTTTTGGATTATGGTCAGAATGCGTTTTGAATTTAGGAAGAGTGTTTGGGAGAAATGTGTAAAATGCATTTTCCAATAGTAATAGTGTTTGGGAGAACAATGCTGAAAATGAGTTATGGATTAATTTTTTACTATTTTGCCCTTATTTATTAATTATAGTAAACAAAAAAAAAATTGGTCCAAAAAATTTAACAAGAACCAGAGCCACAAAAATACCCCTTTTCTTCCATCACACCGATTCCACACCACCACTTCTGTCTTTATTTATTTTTTTCCGTTTGGTGGCTATTTTTTTCTCACTTATTCCATCTTTCTTTACACCATAAGCAACCGACATGCCACAAATAGATGAAATCTACGGCGCGGTAAATCTGAACAAAGGAAGAAGATCATAAATGGCATAATCTCTCATCATTTTCATTTTCAGAAGAAAAAAAAATGAAAAGAAAAGAAGATGAACGAGGTCCAGATCTGAACAAGAGCAGCAGCAACCGACGTGGTAGATCTGTGGTGTGGCTTCTCCTCTGTCTCTCTCTCTCTCCTATCATTTGATTTTGCGGTGGAAGGAAAAAAGGATTCCAGAGGATAAGGGTATAGGGGTAGAATGGGATAACAAATTTGAGGGGAAGCCAGAAGTAGAAACGAAAATGTGAAAAGGAGCTTCAGAGCTCTTTATGGCTTTTCGCCTGGAACACGAGAAATGGGAATGAGTTCTCATAGAATTGATTTTGCTATTTGTCGCCCAAATAGGGAGAATAAGAAAAGTAGAATGTGAAAAAGTAAAAAACTGTTGCCTAAAACACACTCTAAATGCACAGTAAACATAGATTGATTACGATATGGGTGGTAAATGAGAAATTTATATTTTACATGTAGGGATGACACGTTATTAAATTAGAAGTCACTTGGCTTTAAATGAAAAAAGTACAATTAATGTTTGTAATTTGTTAGAAGGAACAATTTCTAGGGTTTTCTTTGTAATCAATGGCACATTTGTATCCGATTTCTACGCAATTAGAACCAACCCACTATTGCGCCTAGGATTTCGACCAAGGTTGAAAAAGGGGCTTATGATCGAGTGATAAGTGATATTCAAAGCAACATGATTTTATAAAATACGGGTATTATAGCTGTGATTGAGTCAGAGCAAATTTTATGTAAAATAACTCAGAGTCACCACTTGACATGATTATAGGTGTGCCAAGCCAAGTCACCATATAAATAGATATTTTGGAAAAACATGCATAAATATCATGAGTTGAAAGAGCCGGTTTTGTTTGATATAAATTACTCGGTTTTTATTTGGTCCATGGCTTTAGAGATGAAAAGGTTTGGTAATTCGATGATTCGTGTAGGGAAGCCGGAGCACCCAACCCTGCCCTTTCAACACTTGAAACAAACTTTTCCAAAACAAAATAAGTGATTGAAGACTTGTGAGAATGGTGAATGATAAAATATATACAATCAGAATAAGAAAACTAATATTCTATTTGAAAATATATTTATTGCAAAGACATTTAAAATAAAACGAGGAATATACACAAATACGGATTTGGACCGAGCCCAACCTTAGGGCTGCCTACGTATCTCCGGTCTCAGGAGAATCAGATCATCATGTAGTTCAAGAAGACAAGAGGCTTGGAAAACGGAACGGGACCAAGCTCGATGTAGGGGAGGTCAGCGCGAGACCCCCTATTGACCAGAGTCAACGATTGACTAGCCAATGAGATTATGACAAGTGTCACCCAGGTGGCGCGGTGTCCACGTGACACGTGGCACCCTCCCGTGAAACATGCTCGGCGTTGAAGGGGGCCAGCGGCGAGGGGATCTAACATCCGCGTGGGGGGCCACTTCTGGCCAGGACCCTCTTAGCAAAAGGCGCCCCGCAGCGCACTACACGCCCATCGAGCGCCGCCGAAAGTAGCTATGGGTCATCCGAATAGGAGAACAACCCATGGCTCAAGTAATTGGCGCGGCTCAGAACATGAGCAAGTACGCGAAAGGCCATCACCACTTAGCCCAGGTAATAATACCTGCTGCGGTCTAAAGGCAGGACCCCGGGGGCCCTCTGAGGCTTGGCTGCGGTATAGGCGCGACCGAACAGGTCACGACCTTGCCCTTACGGGAATAAGGGAGATCTAGTGGCTTGGTGGCTAAAGAACAAGAGGATCATTCTTGTGAGGAATGGCTTCGCCGCCCGCCCGCGCCGCGTCCTCGAGCTTGGCGGTGGTGGCGTCACCCGTCTGGTCCGGGTTATGCCGGAAAGGACACGTGTTATCATATTATAGGATGACAACCTGGTACCTTATGATTGGTCCAAGATGCCTATAAATATGTGACATTCCCTTTTAGACCCAGAGGTTGGTGAAAATCTTGGCAGAAGCATTTGTCATTCTAGAGAGAGAAAAGGGCAATCTTAGAGTGAAGAACATTCCCTTTGATTCCAGCCCCATCTCCTAGATCACCAAGGGTTTTCTCACAGATTAGACTGAGAGCATTCCACTGCCTTAGTTCTTTCTGTGCACACCTGCTCTGTTCTTCACCCTTTCTCTAGACCACTCTATTCCCTTCTTTCCGTGTATTTACTGTTAACTATCCACACCTCTCCAACTCATCACATAGCAAGAACCATCACTGACACTCGACATCAAGGCTGCCTATGTATCTCCGGCCTCAGAAGAATTAGGTCTCGTGTAGTTCAAGGAAGAAGTTGAAGTTTTAAAGAAGTTAAACTCATTGAAGTTTAGCAAGTGGAGTACATAGGCATTTCAACCGTACACAAAGGACAACGTCATAGACTCTCGCATGGATCAAAATATATATGGACTAAAGACAGAATTAAAGGTTCCAGAACTAAAGACGGAAGACTACATAGTTCAATGGGCAAAAAGTAGAAAAACAGTCATTCGGAACCGCCGATAGATGGCGAGAGGTCTCGGGATGCTTTTGTGTGGCCGTAATGCCGAAATGGGTTTAAAAGACTGTTTATACGTTCGTAGAAAAAAGTTAAAAAATCTTGATTGAATCCAAAACCGCAACCACCCTGGGGATATATATGGTACAAATTTGAAGAGTAAAAATCAGTACGAAAACTCATAAGATTTTATAGTAGAAAGTTAAAAAAAATCTTGACCGAAGCCAGAAAGTGGCAGCTGGTATATACCCAATACAGTTTTAAAAAGTAAAAAACGAGTGTAGAAGAATTTTTAGTAAAAAGTTATATTTTGTTGCCAGGAGCCGAAAAATGGTCTCTGGTGGGACTGAGTCGTCCCCGATAAGGTTTATAGGTTGAAAATAGGTTTTGAGACTCGGGGGTATTTTGGTAAAAAATTGGGAAATTTGATTTCGAGGGTCCGGTCGACTGTCGGTGGGTCACGGGAAGCCTCCAGTTTGATTCCGTACACAATCAGAACCAGCCCACTATCGCGCCTAGGATTTTGACCAAGGTTGAAAAGGGGGTTTATGGTTGAGTGATCCAAGTGATATTCAAAGCAATGTGATTTTATAAAACACGGGTTTTATAGTTGTGGCCAAGCCAGAACAAATTTGATATGATATAAAATAACTCTGAGTCACCACTTGACATTATTTTAGTTGTGCCAAGTCACGAAATAAATAGATATTTTGAAAAAAAAAGAAATAAATATCTCGGATTGAAAGAGCTGGTTTTGTTTGACATAAATAACTCGATTTTTGTTTGGTCTGCAATTTTGAAGAATAAAAGGTTTGGTAATTCAATGTTATATGTAGAGCAGCCGGAGCAACCTACCCCGCCCTTTAAACAATTGGAACAAACTTTTCCAATCAAAATAAGTGATTGAAGACTTGTCAGGATGGTAAATGATATACACAATGAGAATAAGAAAACTAATATGCAGTCTGAAAATATATTTATGCATAGACATTTCAAATAAAATGGGGAATATATACAAATAAGGATTTGGACCGAGCCAAGCCTCAGGGCTTCCTCAGGGTTGCCTATGTATCTCTGGTCTCAGGAGAATCAGGTCATCATATAGTTCAAGAAGACAAAAAGCTTGAAAAATGAAAAGGGACCGAGCCCAACATCAGGGCTGCCTACGTATCTTTGACCTCAACAAAATTAGGTCTCACATAGTTTGGGAAAGAAGTTGAAGTTTTAGAGAAGTGAAACTCGTCAGAGAATTTTGCCATCGAGGCACAAAGGTGTTTCTGCCATACACAGAGGACAATGTCCAGACTCTTGCGGCGATCAAAATATATATAAGGGAAAATCTGGGACATCTCTGAAAGGTTTCAAAACTTAAGACGGGGTTGGGAAGAGGTGGAGAGAAAGTAGAAAAGTAGTCATTCGAGGTCGCTGATAGATGGCGGGTGATCCTAAAATGCTTTTGGGTGGCCGCGATGTCGAAAATGGGTTCAAAAGGTTGTTTATAAGTCCATAGGGAAAAAGTTGAAAAATCTTGACCAAAGCCGAAAACTAGGAGCCGACGGGTCTCAGGATATATCCGGTACAAATTTGAAGAGTAAAAATGCGTACAAAAAACTCATAGCAATTTTTTAGTAAAAAGTCAAAAAATCTTGACCGTAGTAAAAAACTTGCAACCGATAGGCCCGGGTACATACCTGATACAGGTTTAGAAAGTAAAAATGAGTGTAGAAGAGTTTTTAATAAAAAGTTTGAATTTAGTCGCTCGGAGCCTAAAAATAGGACCAGGTCGTCCCCAGTAGGGTTTATAGGCTGAAAATAGGTTTTTGAGACTCAGGGGATATTTTGGTTAAAAGTTAGAAAATTTAATTTCTGAGGTTTGAACGACTTTCGGAGGGTCTCGGGAAGTCTCTAGATCGATGTCGTAGGTTGAAACGACTCGGGATATGATAAATGGGTATTTTGGTAATTTTAGTGTGGAGTTGACTTTGGACCGAAGGAAACTCGAAATAGACCTTCAAACACTTCCCGATTGACTCTATTGGGGAATCTAGGCAAAAGGGACACAAAAAGGCATTTTGGTAATTTTGGGGAGAAGATGAAATTGCACACAGAATACAGTATGAGCAATACCGTAGATATAATAGAAAGGTTGTCTAGATCCTACGCGGGAACTTGAACAACAAAATATGGGGCCGAAAGCTCTTTTTGAAAAGTATTTGAAAATGTTATGATAATATAATGTTAGGAGAGAATATTTTGAGATTGTTATGACTGAACTCATTGGGCTGCCTACATATCCTCTGCATATAAGGGGAATCGGGTCACTCTGTAGTTCAGAGTTTAGTTCGATTTATGAAAATGTATCTGACTTCATTGAATTAATCCTGATGCTTTTATTTTTGGGTTTTGTACCACCTATCTGGATGAGTAGTCAAGTCAAGGTAAACGATCTTAGAAAGTACCGGAAAAGACTAGTAAGGGCAAGGCAAAAGGGACCCTCACCGATCTGACATCAACGCCCACTGTGACAGTTTACGTTTTTATATTATCGTGAATTCTCTCGACTCACAGACTGATTGAATATAAATATACAGTATTACAACGTTCAAAACTAGAAGTAGACCCAGCCCATGAGTAGTAGCCGGGGCGACACAATTCTAAATATGATTTCTACGTGCTAAATATGAGCAGGCAGACATGGGTATATGTCACTATCTGAGATAGGTTTACTTACAGGTTCTTGGCTTGAATTCGGGGTGGAGAATTAGGCAATTTTCCACTGTATATCTGTGCGATGGAAAATGGATGATTTTGACTTGGTTCTTGGACAGAATAACAAAAAGAATTATGATTCAGGATTTCTTTTGAGAGAAATTCGGTAGCACTCCTGCGCAATCTTGAGCACCGAGATTTCTTCTAGGAGAAATCTGGTAGAGCTAACATGTACCATAAAGAATACGAGATCACTCATGAAGAGAAATCCAACAGAACCTCTGTGTAGCTTTAGATATTGAGACTTCTTTTAAGAGAAATTCGGCTAAGCTACTACACAATATAGAAAGGAAATTGGGCTATGATGGTCTAAATTGGCCAACCCAAGCTTTCCCAAGACTAAAAGATTTCAAAAGTTGGGCTATGCTGGTCTAAATTGGCCAACCCGAGCTCTGAGTATGTGTGCCAGAGATCTGGAAGGGGGGTGCCCCATTACTTATAGAAAGGGATACACACCTATACATTAGGCTTTGCCACTTGGCAGGTAGCCATTGGCTCCTAGGATAAACGCCCATTCATTGGGCACCGATAGGGGTTTCCCTCGCTTCGAGCTTTGATCCAAGCAAGGAGGTATTCCAAGGGTTTTGAGAGTAGCACATGTGCTCTTGTTAGCTAGTAAGCCCACTCCTCATGCATTGTGCTAATTGATTTTCCCATTGATTTGTGTATGTTTCTCACTCAATATAACACCATTTCTTGTTTCTTCAAAACCCCAATTCCTCAAGGGACAATAAATAGCACCCATAAAAGCAAAATACTATTCATAGGCAACTAAAGGAATGAAATCATAGATTGCATTTTAGTTTGGTTAAAAAGTACATCCACGTGCCTCCTTGCCTCTGCCATGTGTCCAATTTAGCCTATAACGCAATCTAACTTCGCGCTTGGTCAGATGTAACACGATCATGAAGTGCGCTTCATTTGCATCCATGTACCTCCGTGCCTTTGCCATTTGTCCAATTCAATAACGCAATCTATCTTCACGCTTACGTAACGCGATCATGAAGTGCGCTTCATGTTTGCTACTATAAATATGTAATTCAATCATTCACTTGAAAGGCTCTATAAGTTGTTACCCCTTCTGTCTAGTAGTGTGTTTCAAAAATGCCCTATCTATTTTCAAATATTTCTCCCCAAACATTTTATAGAACTACCATATACATTTTATAGAACTACCATATAGGTAAGACATGTGGGTCTTAGGGAGTAAACTCCTGTTGGGTTAGTTTCGCTCTGTCCGCCGGAACTACCATATAAGTAAGACATGTCCTATAATGGTAGGTCGTCGGGTTGAGCGATTCAATGATCCACAACATAAAAGACACTCCCGCCGCCTCCCAAGAGGATCGATCTGGCGTAAACTCCTTGGGTTTTCACTAATTCGTCGACCCTTCCTTTGGCAGTTATGCTGAGTCCTCTCCAACATTATCTGTGCCTTTGTAGCTCCAATGAAGCTATTTTCCATGCGGAACAAGTGCAAAGGAATGTTGAGGACTATCTGCCAGGGCAATCTCCACGGGATAGTTGTCTAAATGTGGCTATAGTAAAGTTACTTAAACAAAAAAACATATGTAATATTGTTGAAATGTACAAAATATTAAGTGTTGTACAGACTTAAAAAAAAAGGGGTTAATTGTAAACCCTCCCCCCAAAAAAACCCACTACATGTGTGCTTCGCAATATCAAATTGCGCTATAGTTTTGTTAATGCAATTATGCTGCGCGCTATAGTTTTACTAAAAACACGTTTTACTATTGCTACATAAACCACCCAGCCGCTGCCATTTCACCTATGTCTCAAGCTTGTTTTCATTGTTTATCTCCTATTTCCCTTTGAAAAAGGGGGGCTTTTAAAAATATGAGAGTGTTTGTTTGCAATAAAATATTTTGAACTACTATGAAGGCAAGACGTAAGAGTCCTAATGAGCCAACTTCTAGGGGATTAGTTAATCTCAAGATACCGGAACTAGTTTACAGGGTGACATAGCCCTATAAGTTGTAGACAACCGGTTGAGTGACGTTGTTGCTCTGCGGAATGAAGAAGCTCGACCCACATGAGACAAATTGGAAGGACCGAGCATGGTGAGAGGGTATTATTTATTCCTTGATACCTTCCCTTATAAGTTCACTTGAGTCTGTCCTATTTTGTACTACACGTGTGTAATTCTAATGCAGTTATTTTGAGACTGCGAACAACACTAAGGATTGCATATGGGACGTTCGAAACAGTGCGCAAATATTGTTTCAATCCCGTAGTAGCTATTATCAAGTGTGAAACAAAACATATTCACTTATATAATTTTTTATATATTGAAAATTCAAAATAAAAAGGATTTTAAATTAGTTAAAAAAAAAACAGCCATAATACGTTTCCCATGTGGCACAGACGAGGCAACGTGGGTTTGCCAGATGGGCGTTTATAACAAAAACGCAATATAACAATAATGCTCTATTAACGAAAAGCGCAATTATTGACTGCGTTAAAATGTAATTTTACAAATACAGTACTCCGTAGTTATTACTCCTACAAAACAGAAGTGTGTCATGTTTTCTAAAAGAGGGTACTTCCACGAAAAAACCCCTCATCGGCGGAAGACTGGTGCGCCTTCTGGCTTTTCCTCAGCCCTCACGGTCGTCGTCGATCAGCCCCCACCTTCAGACTTCCGTCGTCGATCGTCTTGTCCATTTTCTGGCTTGTTCTCCGGTATGCGCTTCTCTCTCTCACTCTCTGCTCGTCTCTTTCCCTCTGCCCCTCTCTCTCTCTCTCTGATCGTCTCTCTCTCTCTCTCTCTCTCGCTCTCTCTCTGATAATCTTTATGTTGTTTTGTTCCCAGTAATATACGAATTTTGTTAGGGTTACTGCCACTGGTGAGGCTTAGTTTTTAATTTATGGATTGGGAATTGATATTGACACCCCCAAAGTCTTAATGGCACTCCAATTTGGTGTTGGAGTCCCATCAAAACTTTGGTGAGTGCCAATATCAATACCCGATGAATTTTGTTAAAATTTAAAACCTAAAACTGGTAATGATACTTATGAATTTTGTACAAATTTGAAACTGGTTGCTGGTTAGGGTTTGTGGGCTAATTTTTTTTAGCTACAATCCAGTGTGTGTGAGGGAGAGCAATTTTAGTGGACTACTGCATTTGTACTTATGTTGTTAAATGCAGAGCTGGCTGGTGTGTTTAGATTTTTACTTATCTAGCTGTTGCAGAGCTGGCTGGGGTGCTGAAATTGTATTTTTGAACTTTAAAAAAAAAAAAACAACCAATTGCTAGGCACTGGAGTACTCAGCCTGGAAGCTAGAAGGTGACTGGCCGCCCGGCTAGCGCTTATCGAGTTTTAGAACCTTGCATCGAAGCTGATTTTGGATGCAAAAACTCCCTCACTCTACTATTATTTTTTCTAGTTACGGCCATACTATATATTTGATTTGTCTCAACTTTTACAATGGATACCAACCCTTCAATATTAGCGAATTCCAACAACAAATAGGGTACTCATAATGGCCTCTTGTGTGAATCGAGTGAACATGCGTGACAGAATGTTTTACTTAAGTGTACTTGGAAGACCATTGATACCATTGTTGGCAGAAGCGAGAAGATTAAAATGTTTCAAAATACTGTAAATGGTCCTCTTGCTGCTGGGATGGCACAATGCCAAGCATTGCTTGACACTAAGGAGGACTTGGATGAAGATTCGTACTGTAAAGTTTTGGAGAAGCTCCATGCTGATATTCTTTGGAGGAGCTGCATGCTGATATTCTTTGGAGGCAAATGTTCATGGATATGCCTCAGAAAAGGAGAAAAGACTTCAGACAATTTTGTATTTATGTTTATTCAGGAAGCTGATTTGGAATCTAATTTTGACCCCATTTAATACTCAATAATACTCCCTCTGATCCCATTTAATGGTTATTTTGGAGAGTTCGTACCACTTTCCAATTGCTAATATTTTGTAATTAACATTCTATGTGATTTTGACAATGTTGTGTAATAGAACTAATTGAGATCTATCTAACTAGATTTATATTGCGCATAAAATTTATTACCATTGAAAAAATATTTTTTTATTCAGTGGAAGAGGAGGACCATTGGGATAGATGTGAGATAGGGGCGTGTATGTGTCTTTAAAGTGACAAGAAAGAGAAATGGTGGATGGATCATCTTCTTCATCTGCGTTATCGCGGACAGTTGGGGAATTCATAAGGAAGGAGGTGGCAGATTGGGACAATGAGGTTATGGCGACTGCAAGGTTCAAGGCATTTAGCGGACAGAGGTCGGATTGGGAGCCCAAATATGCATTCTGGAGAGACCTCATCCTTAAGGTGGCCAGCCACCTCGGCATCTTCTTCTTTCATCCTTCTGAGGTTTGATTAACTTACTTTTCCCCTTCCTCCCCTTAAACTACTACTTCTTCTTCTGAGGCATTGATTAGATCCAAAAGATTTTGTTTTGTGCTTTGCTCATATTTAATCCCTTCTCATGACCTAGCTTTGATTTTTTCAAGGTTAAAAACATTTGGTTCAATCGAGGAGGCTTGAGCCCTTTATGCCTTGACCGCGTACTGGTGAGTTCTTGTGATGATGGCATGATGTGATGGTCCTTCCTATACTCAACCTGCTAAAATCACTATGAAATTCCTTCTTCTAGCATGGGTATATATAATAGCTATGCGCTAATTGCTAAAATCGTATTCAACTATTCCCTTGTTCATCTTGATATTGAGAGTCACTGCATGACCACGACTTGCTTCCTGAAGCCCCTAGTTTGAGTTTATCGTGCTGGTGTCAATCTATAAGATGGTACGATATTGGAATCAGCCTCGTCAAATTGTTTGAAACTACTTTAGTGAAGATGATACATGTAGCGAGAATTAATCGTTGTGCAAGAATTGTTCCATACAAAGGGGATGGAATACGTTTTCAAGTTTATTCAGGGGCTTGATTTGTATCAAGTGTTGGTTTCTAGTTGGAATACCCTAAATTAACGCTCCGTTTGTTTCGGGCGGAAAACGTTTTCTATTGTTTGGTTAACACGGAAAACCACTACGATGACAAAATGATCAGAATACCCATTTCATAAATAAAATATAAAGAAGAAACACATCCTACACAAATGACAGAATTATTCACGTGTATCAAAGGCCAAAACACCCTTTTAAATGATATGATCAAAATTTAGTTGTAGCTATCGCCAACCTCAGTTTGCATTCTAATCACTACTATCACACAAATGAGCGTTCATTATCTATTGCAAACAAGTGAGCAATTACTAGCCCCTAAGTGAACTCATATAAAAATTACGTCCACATAATTTCCATAACCACATAATAATCCATTAATAGAAGCAAAATATGAGTTTTTAAAGTTAAAATCCAAAGCTACGGACGTTTATTGGTCTGATTGATGTCATTAACTTCATGCATTTATATACTCTCTCCACCCCATAAAGTTTGGTCCCTACGAAACTACATGCAATTTGCAAACTAAAAAAATAATGCATTTACGAAAATAATTTTTGAATTTTTTTTGCACTTTTTTTTATAGTGAATATGGATTGTGTTTGATAGATCTCATTGAGAACTTTTATATGGTGCAAAAGAAATTCTAAAATGATTTTAGTAAGTACATTATTTTTTAGTTTGAAAATTGCACTTAGTTTCGTAGGAACCAAACTTTATGAGACGGAGGGAGTATTAAAGAAACCCTCCAACCAAGTGGTCAAATGCTAGTGCAAGTGTCAATCCATCGAAATCCTCTGTCTTCATAACTTCTTCGTAGAGGTCATTCACATTTAGTCGATCATTGTTTAGTTTCTTGATTGCCAAAGCAACTTCTCCAATTTGTGTCAATAATTTGTCGTAACCCTCATCCTCGTATGACTCCTTTTTTGGTGAGATCTTGCTTGAGGTGGAACCCTCACTTGAAGACGCTGTGTATTTCCCTTTTGATACCTCGTCAAAGACTCATAGGCAACACCAAAACCTGTCAAGTCTGATTCAGCAACTGTTTCTCCAGACATCTCAATTTTCTTGTTAACAAATGGCTCATGTTCAGGGTGTGCCTATTAACAATAAATAAATAAAAAGCAAAACATAAAAATAAATGTAGCAAAAATTACAAAACATATAAATAAATTAGAAAGGATGAACTGAGATTAAAAAGACAATCCAATGCAAACTAACATGTTCCAAATCCAGAAGAAAGAAAAACTGAATCCCACACCACCACAAATCGGAATAGCTACCACTGTATAACTAATTCAGTTAGCGACCAGGAGGGACTATAGACCTAAGCATTTGCTGTAGCAATTTGAGAACCATTTATAACAACAGCCAATAACCAGAGTCAATGTAACACAATGTCCACAATGACAAATCACACCCGTAGGAATTAGCCACTAGCGGCTAGCCCACTACCTAATCTAGACCCTTATTGGCATCCCTTATATGGAAGCCAAGATTTCAGAATTGCAGAACAAGTACTGAAACATAAGGAAATGTACCAGACATACACAACCCCATCCGAGCAAGAATATGTACTTAAACATAACAAAGTTACCAGACATATACAACCCCGTCCCAGCAACCAGAATTGCAACTCCAAGTTGCAGCTTCGTTGATATACAAAACAGAGTACCAACAGCAACACCAGTACCCAAACATGAAACCAGGATAGCAATAACAATTCACAATTGAAAGCTGAAAGATCAATCTTTATACCACCAAGCCAATCCACTCTCGTTCTTTCTTGGCAATAGCCAGCTCTACAATTTTATTTTTTTCCAATTGCATGTTTATTTTATGAATAGCGTAAGTTTGTGCTCATCCTTTTACCTATTGTGCAGCTAGCTAATATGGATGCTCTTAGATATTAAGGCTTTGATACTTTCCAGCTTTGTTTATGTGTTAACTGCGTATTTGTTTCTCATTATGTTTCGGTCAGAGTCCCGTAGTTTCTTAGATAACGTTCCATTTTTTTTGGATCACGTTCCATTATATTCATCAAATTTTTTTTTCTTAGTAGAGCACCCCTGCTTCTAGATGCGCTGGCTTCAACAGTTTGACTATCTCACAGAAGAACACCCCTATGGCCTTATCCCCTGGACTTTCAAGGCCTACTAGTCTAGTTGATGATCTGGACAGGCCTTTGCTAACATAGATCAGTTTACTATAGTTTATTTTTATATTTGTTTCACCATCCTCATCAATACCATACATATGTTCAGCTTTTTTGAAGTCTCTTGCTCTTAACAATTATGCAAATGCCCTATCATGTGAACAAGCTTTTCTTTAGGGAGCCTTTTTTGCATTGGGAACTATGTTAGTTTACAATATAAGCTGATGCTTTTTAAAAAAAAGGTATATGAAATAAGCAAAAGGTAGCCAAATCTTTCCCTTGTTGTCAAACTTTTATCCAGTATACAGGATCCATTTAGTCCCTTGGCACTGGTCAATAAACTTATTAACAGATTATGTTGCTCTTTTTATGAACCATTTCTCCTAACAATGCCCTTCAGTTGAATGTATTTCATTATTCACTTCCTCTTCAGCTCGAAATGTATAATGCTGGTTGTATTTTACGAAGGGAGGATCTTGTAGATCCGTCAAGTGCTCAGATCTCTCAACTTTTCAGAAGAGTAGTGCAAGTGATGGGTTTCTCTAGATCATTAACTCAGGTGGATATCATGGATGACCATCTTATTCTCTTGCCACTATTACAGGTATTTCGTTTTGAACAATTAAAGGCATCTGTTATGCCAATTGACTTTCATGTCCCTCATAAGAGCCAAGAGTAGCACAGATACATTTGGACAAGTCAATTATGTACTTTTTTATTCTGAAATGAATTTTCCCTTGGAGATGGTGTTGAGTTAAGATACCATCTTGATGCATTTTTATTAAATGCTTTGCAAGACACCTCACAGTTGCACAAGACACAAAACAACACTTCAGGACATTACACTTGGACACTTCACATTCACATTTTGCGCTTGAGTTTGTGTCTTTATTTTCACACTCTTGCATGCCGGCAGATCTCATCTAGTATTTATAGGTAGCAAAAGATAATTCTAGAAGGATGAAGAAATCTAGTAAAAGGATAAAGGTAGTGCAAGGACGTAAGAGAATCTAGCAGAAATATTTCGGCCAGACGGCCCTGTTTTCATCCCTACCATGTTTCGAGACACAGGTGTTCCAGTACATAATTTGCTCAAGTTTTAGTGTAATCTGGTAACACAATCTCGTATTGATGTAGATTTATACTTTGCCTTACTCTTACTGGATGATCTATATCCTATTTCCTTCTTAGAATATGTATTAATTATGTACTTGCATGCCTTATCAGCAATTATTCAATCACCTTGGCATTGGCTCTTCGTGAATTGATTCTACCTGTTTATTGAGTACTTTTTTAAGTTCCTGAAAGTTTCTTTTGCTTCCTGTGCCTGCCTGAACCAGGACTTAGGCTTGATCTTCTTGCCTTCAACACTCTAGAATGCTGTTGAAGAAGTTCTTTATTTCTTTACTTGTAGAGTAAAGCTGCTGAGGTTGTCAAAGTGATATCAGAAAATCATTGGACTTCCTCATGCATCATTACGATGAGGAAGTTCAAGGACATCTGCGGAGGGTCCAAGGAAGCATCTACCATCTTAAGTTACTTGTCAGGATGCGGGAAAGTACAGTACCTTATGATAAACAAGAGGGAATTCATGGAGGTATTGTATCTATGTTCTGATTTTTCGATCTTTTACTAATTACAATTGTCGAAGGAACTGAATTGCTATTGGTGAACAGAAAATAAAGGTAAAATGGTAACTGATAGACAGCTCTGTTAGTAGATGATTTCTCCACTTTAGAAAAAAATAAAAAAATAGCATGATGGATACAGATAACAATGTGCATTGATGTGAAAAATAGATTGGGTAAAATCCACTGACCTCCCTGAGCATCTCCAACCCGCAAGTCTCCAAAACTCCATTTTGGAGTCCCAAAATACAAAGTAAATTTGGAGCTTATTTGTATTCATACACACTCCAATCACAAATCTCTATTTCCATCTATATATTAAAAAAAAACTCACAATATCTTCACTTTCCCTCTGAAACTTACCAACATTTCTTCAAATTTCAAATTACTGTTTCTTGATTTTTCCACTAATTATACTCCCTCGGTCCCAAATTGTTCCCCCTTTTTGGGAATCCTTGCATTTTGCACCAAAAAAATGATGTATAAGCATTCTTTTCTTTTCAAAATTTTTTACACCAATTTAAAGATCTCATTGAGTAGAAAAAAATGGTGTAAATTTTTTTGAAAAATAATTTTTGTAAACCCATCATTTTTTGCATCCAAAATGCACGCTTTCCCAAAAGGGGCAAACAATTTGGGACGGAGGGAGTATCTAATATTGGTGTCAAATTAAAGATGTTAGTCAGTAGTACAAATTTTAGAAAAATAAGATCTATAACTTGGAAGTTACTCAATAGTATACAAAATGAGAAGTGAAAAGTTGAAATGGAGATGAGTCCCACTTTTGACCTAGATGTTAAGTATCCCAAAAATTAAACGAAGCTTATCTTCTCTTTCTGTCCATACCAAAAGTTATATGCCTACCACCACCCAGCAACCTCTCTTCCCGTTATCTCCCTCTCTCACTTGATCCTAGTGCGGGGTCAAAATTTGAACTTTTCTTCTTTGTCTTGAGAGGAGTTGTTGAAAAAGCTAAAAAAAAAAGATAGGAGTATAAATAATAGAAAGCTACAAAAAGGTTCACCAAAGTGGAAAAAAAAGAAGATGCCAAAGCAGAATAATTTTTTGCTTCTTGTTATTTTTTTCTGTACCTATTTTAAGTTTGGTCTGTATTCTTTCAGTTTTGTAATAACTCACGTCCAGACCAATAATTTTTAAAGAAACAAAGTACTTTAGTAGGGCAATAGTTCTCATAATTTCTGCATTCCGTTACACTATTTCATACCTTTGAAAGATATATGGCCTGTGTTTGAGTTTTGATTATCAAGACTCAACCGGGTCTTTCTTTAGACTCAACTGGATGATATTTCTAGGTGGCAAGTTTCTAAAATCTCGTCAAATCAACAAAAAAATAGATATACTGGCTCCGCCAAAGTTCTAGTTTTTTTTTTTCTCAATCATCACCTTGATTCAACAGTAATTTTGGTTATCCTAAGGCATGTATTTGTTTCTTGCAGGGCGTGAAAGTATCTTCCACTCAAGAAGCCGTTTCTAGTATCACAAGTCTGGATTATGATGTTTTGCATTTAGTTTCGACAGTAGATAAACTTCAGCAACAGCTTGATACGATTAACCAACGTTGGGAAAAGTAATTATATTCCACTCATGATATTTGCACAGAAACACAGATGGAGATTACGTGTTCCATCTGAATTAATATGAAGGCAACAGCACAGTATCACACATGTCTCGATTATTACTTGATTATTACTTTGAATTGGCTTCTTACCACAGATGCATAGTTTCACTCCCTTGTAAATATTGGTTCTCTGTTCAGGTCAAGAGAATTAGCTTTAGCGTCTCTGAAATCTGGAAGCAAAAATGTTGCTCTGAAGCATGCAAGAGAAATAAAACTAGCCTCTGAAAGCAGAGAAAAATGTACATCACTTCTGAACAGAGTGGAGGAAGTACTCAGAGTCATAGCAGATGCTGAATCCTCAAAAAAGGTAGGTTAACAGAATCTTTTACATCAGCTTCAGCTGCACTTTCATTATGATTTCCTAGTGTTAAGACTTACTAGAATGAATTCTGCTTGCCTTATTTCTTTACTGCACTGCACAAGTATTCTTTTCACTCACTAATGACCTTCTAATGGCAGGTTTCTGAAGCCATCCAAATTGGTGCACGAGCAATAAAGGAGAACAGAATCAGCGTGGAAGAAGTTGAGCTCTGTTTACAGGAACTTGATGATAGCATTGATTTGCAGAAGCAAGTGGAAAACGCCATAGGTAATTTTGTTGGGTTGACTGATTTGGGTTAATGGGAAACTACTAGCGTTTACTATAAAAGCATCATTCTTATACTGCCCCTCGATTTATCACCCGTGCCCTTGGAACAAGTGATTAGAGGTTTAATCACCTTTTTGGTTCTTAAGAATAAATGTTCGTGTTCAGAATACCACACCATGTGAGTAGGCCTGTAAACGAGCCGAACCTTGTGAGATTTGGAATCAGTTCGGTCTCGGGTTCGATTCACACCCAGACAATTGAGCTCAGTTCGGCTTGTATAAAATTTCCAAACTCGGGCTTGGCTCTCAGGGCTCATTAAACTCAAACGAGCCGAACTGAGGCTCAAGTTCAATTCATCAGTAACAAAAAAGCACACATTTCTCATGCGATGAAACTACAAGCTTCCATGAAATTTGTACTTCGTTTTTCGAGGAACCAAACCCAAAATACAAGCTTGATGGTGCTTCGTTCTTTAAAAACTAAATCTGCGGTTTTGAAAAACAAAACCCACAAACCTTCTCTCTTTGTTTTAGATCGAGTAAAACAAGAAGGAATAGGATGTTTACTAGTTTGATATAGAAGAAGAAGAGAGGCGGCGCGGAGGAGGCGGAGTGGGCTGTGGACGTGTAGAGGAGCGACTCATGTTGAGGAGTTAATTTTGTAAACCCTAACTGATTGTACAATGTAGTACGATGGTGATGTAAATTTGGGGTAAAGGGATTATTAATTGTATAAAAACCCCTAAACTGTACATCATATATCAATAGAGACCCCAAAATTTTTTAATTATATTATAACCTCAAGTTCGCGAGCCTAACTGAGCCGAATACTATTAAGCACAAGTTCGGCTCATTTATTGACCGAGCCTAAAATTGAAGTTCAAATTTGGCTTGTTTAGTAAACGAACCAAACTCGAATGAAGCTCATTCGAACCAAGCCTCGAATAGTTCACGAAAGGCTTAGTTCATTTACAGCCCAACTTGTGAGTAGGTATTTTGTTGAATGAGTTTGTCCACTGGTTATAAGCCTTCTGACTTGCTCTTGTTTTGCTCCTGCAGAATCTACTTCACTTTTCACGGGGATTGACGATACAGATGTTGAAGACGAGTATAACAAACTAGAGATGGAAGTTGGAAGTGATACCTCCCAAGTTTGCAGCTCCGAAGTTGGGGTGAATAGTGCGAAAGCAAAAACAGAGGATCATAAAACTTCTGAATCACTGAGTGATGCTTTATCAAATCTTAGCCTTGTGGATTCTACACCCGTGGAACCCGTGAACCTGGATTCAATGAAGCGAACAAGAAAGAGTTTTAATGATCTCCAGCTTGGAAGCACATAGTTCTCTTTTCTAACGATCAGATTTTAGAAGCCCAGTAATTAACGTGAAAATATAAACTCTTTTGGACAGTAAGTAGTTTGAAAACGAAAAACTAGTGATAAAAGGCTGTTTGTTATGTAGACGTGATACTTAAAAGCTACAGTCGGGAACTAACCCAAACGGGATGTGCGATACAATCTTGCTGTATAGCTTCTATCTGCAGGCTATTTGTAACATATTTTTGTGCTGGGATTGGAATCAAAAGAAGGCTGCTTGTTATGCAGGCCTCCTCTTCCTTTTCTCTCATTTTATGGTCCTTTTTTTTTTTTACTGAATTGTCCCAAAGGAATGTCAGAATATAGCATTGGATTTGAAAGATGTTGGTGACAAGATGCCCTGGCTGTTACAGCAGTAAATGGTAGTAATAAAATAACTACACATTATATGCTCCCCAGTCCCCACAAGGCTAGAGAGACATATGTATGATGTGTGGATGTGTGATTCTGTACTCATTTTCTTGAGAATCAATGATTCTTTACTTGCGAATTGGTAAACAATGGAAACGTACGGCGATGATCCAACCACAATAAGGGAAAACAAAAACCATAACCGAGTATTGTGTTTGGTATCCTTATTATTATTCCAGTTAGCTAGGATAATCAAATCATTGACTAAAGATTTGTTTTGCGAGACGATAGGATATTAGTTGTTGGTATAAATGGAGTAGTTACCATTAGTTGTCGAGTGCAGCTTTTTCTTCTCACGAGAATCACCCCCCAAAAAAAACTGCCTTTGTAATTTCCCAATGGATTTAGCAACAGAGAAAGGCATCTTAAACAAATGGATGTAATATATTGGTAAGTTACTGATGGTTGATTTGATGAGAGCCAGCTTCCCACCGGTGGATAAAAACCTCCTCTTCCATACAGCTTACCTTTTCTTAACTCTGTCAATGATAGGTTGCCAGGTTATGATCCTCCTTGGATTAGCTCCCAAGGGCAGTTCAAGGTATTTTACTGGTAACGACTCAACCCTCTATCACATGACCTGAGCCAAGTGATCCACCATCTGGTCTTGAATATTGATCCCACACAACACAGTTTTGGGAAAAATTAATCTCCAGACCTGAAATAAGTTGAAAACACCTATCCTTGTAATGGCTACTATTTCTTCCACGTCATTATTGCACAATAACAATGTATCATCAGCAAATTATAGGTGTGAAATTATCTCCCCATTCACATCCACCTGAACTCTAATCATTCCCACTGCTCTAGCTCTCTCCAAGAGAATGTTAAGTGCTTCCACCACTAGGTTAAAGACAAAAAAGGATAATGGATTCCCTTGTCTAAGTCCTTTTTGTGTTTTAAATTCATTTGTTGGAGATCAATTGATAAGAATTGACATGGAAACAGTAGAACTACATTCCTTCACCCATAAACACCACTTACTTCCACAGCCCTCCTTATTAAGCATGTCTAGTAAAAATCTCCAATTGACTGAATCTTAGGCCCTTCCAAAGCCTATTTTTCCAACTGTCAATAACTTCATTAGCAATGAGCACACCATTCACAATCAGGGCATTCTAGGCCCATGGGTATGGGCTTTGCCCTCAAGTTGTTCCAACTTTTGGTTGGATCTTTTTCTCCCTCGCGATGTAACCTTTGTCACTACATTTATTCATTTATGAGCATGTTTTTCACATTATCCTAGCCTTGCGGGTTGTGCACGGCATTACGTTTACTACATTATTGCATTTTTGCTTATTTACACCTATGCTGGTGGGATGTGCCAGTACTACTCATTTTCCCACCCCGGCGGGTTGTGCCGGGGACCACGCACCCTTTTATTTTCTTTTTATTCTTTCTTTTCATTTTGTCCTTCCTGGGGTATGCCCCTTGTAGGCTGTACATTCGCTTAACCCCTTTTAATTTCAAGCTAATTTACCAAAAAAAAAAGATTCTATAATAAATTTTTGTTGATGATTAAAAAAATGAGGGTGTGAAAATCATTTCCCGAAATTTTGTTTTACCAAAACCCACAAAAATACTCAAATACTCCTTCCGACCCCATTTAACAGTTATTTTGGAGAGTTTGTATCACTTTTCAATTGCTAATATATAATTGGGTTTCAGTGCTATATGTTACGTGAAGTTGTTTAGAGGTCTCTCACCAGAGTTAAATCTAGCATATTGGGTTTTCTAGATGTAGATTTTATGCGTAAATATATTTCAATTGTCTTTTTTCTTCTTCCTTGTTTCCTTTGCTCATCTGCAAATTGGTTATTTGCTTCTTTGATAGAGCTAGTTTTTGATGATATTTCAACTTTTTTCAGGGAAAGTTGGATGGTATTTTAATTTTCTCTCTCTTTTGGCCATCCGGGGACTAAATGAAGGGTGAGGGGTTCCTATTGTCTACTAGGTGCATGGCATCCATCAGGCCTTCTGTTGCAAAAAATTTACTTCTTGGATCAAATCCAACCAATAGTTCTCACATGGAGTTGGATTTTATCCAAATTGTGCATTTTCCCAACGAATGACCGAACGTGCCATACACTTGGTGCACAACAAGGCCCCCAAATCTTTGAATGAATTACAAACTTCGAAGGATAGACATACAATACTAAGTATGACGAAAACCTAAAAAAGTATGGCATAGATACGAATAGACACAACTAATTTTTTGATGTTTATTTTGATTTATTTTATCGTAAGTAAAATAAAAAACCTATTTTATCCAAAAAAATCCATGTAATTGACTTTTGTTTCAAAAAAGAAATGAGTTTGATGTCATCCAAAAAATTCCATGTAATTGATAAGTGCTTTAAAAAAATAAATGTGTTCGATGTTATTTTCAAAAAAGATTATGTGTCGGAAATTGTTTTTAGAAAAGACCCAATAAATGTTATTATTATTTTTTGAAAATCCCATTTGATATTATGTTTTCCAAAATAGCCCTATTAATATGCGCCGCAGCAACGCCACAACGAAGTACTGAATAGTCGATACACATACACGGAGAGGAAAGGCGATTCCGTAGGGGGGAGAGAGAAAACGAAGATCTGCGAAGCAAGTAGTCTCTCGATCCAACTTTCAAGCTTCTAATCAGCAGCATCTTCAGATATCATCATCGTCAATCTAATCAACGTTTCAGTCCCATCTTCGATCTAGAACCATCGGTTCAGGTAAAAACATGAACTGATTCGGCCGTACTCAAGGTTTTCCGATGCACCATAGTATTGCATAATACCCGGTACCTATTTTGCTCTACCGGGTGGCCAACTTAAGAAAAGTAATTTCAAATGTACTCAGCCTATCGCATAGCTTGTCTGGTATATTAGATTGTTTTGTTTTTCGTCGACAATTACAACACCCATGTGTAATTATTCGTCTGTGAAAGAAATTGAGAAAAATTTACATGACAATAGACAATTATTTTAGTTTTTAACCGTCTCAAATCAAAATTATGTAGATTTCCAGAGATTTTTTATACTACTTATCTAAATAGTAATTATATTAGTAAATTTTTAAAATTTTCAGGGGGGCCGGGGCCGGGGCCACCCTTAGCCCCTATGCACCTGCGCCCATGCGTACAAGTACCGGTACCCGGTACGCATTCGGCGACTTTTCCGGCATGCCTGTGTTCATAGATTGCAAATGAGGTGTATAGTTTTTATCTGGGATTTTGAGTTGTAGGGAATACCTTGTGTAACCGGTGAAACAAGAAATTAAATGGTAACCTGGAGCTGGAGGTGGTAATATACGCATATTTGTTTGGGCATATGTACACTTTACAATGGATTAAGGGGTAGGCTTCAAATTCTTTGATTTTGAGTCCATGCATCCATTGATAAAAAAGGAAAAAACAAAAATTCATGCATCCAAATTTGGGATCAAAGTTGATGATTTTGAAACAAGGCCAGAATTACGGAAGGATCAGAAATGTGTGCCTCATCCAATCTAGGTTTTGCAACTGCAACCCAAAAGTTAAATACCTACAAGCTTAATGACTGGATAAGTATTGGAAAAAGGACGAAAATAAGGTTATGCAGAACGACAGATTCTATCGGTCTGAGCAAATGACTTTTGTTTCTTTTTGTGTGTGGCTGTTTTTTGGTTTCAATTGCCATTTGTTCATGGGAACAGATTGATATTGAGAGCTTTCAGCATGTCTGGTGAAGAGGAAGAAAATGCTGCTGAACTGAAAATCGGAGATGGTAACTGCTGTCTCTCTTCTGCAACAATATACTTGGTGCTTCATTGTGCGTATCTGCCTTGGTTTTAAATGGGATATGATGCGTCTTTGTTTGTTGTCATGCATCAAACCTAAGGACTTATCTGGTTTTCAAGTTACGTACGCAAACAATTTTAGTTTCACTTGATAAACTGAACCTATGAAAATGCTTTATGGATGGTAAATGGTAATTCAAGACTTGATGGTGTTTTGTCAGTTTGTTTGGATTCAAAATTGGTTATCTTCTCCTGTTTGTTAAGGGCTTTTTTTTATTTGTTTGAGAGAATGGCCTTTGATGATGTTCTATCCAAATCATCCTTAATCATTCGCATCTTATCATCATCAAGAAACTGAAAATCCATAAAATAAAGAAATTGGAACTAATGCCTAGTATTCCTTGTTTGTAGTTATATAGTTATAGTACTTGGAACAAACCCAACCCCTCTTTCAGCTCTCAGCCACATAAGCTGCCTGATGCAAAGCCTTTGTGGAAGATAGAAGCAGTTTGAATTAAGATGCTAGTGATTAATGAATCTTCGTTTGGAGTTGGGAATCAACTTGTTAAGTGAGGTTCCTAAGACTGTAGAATCGATTTTCCTTTTTGGTTGTGTTCTATTGCAATCCCCTATCTTGTTACACGTAAGGCGAAAATCAGGTTGTTTTCCCTAATTGTGCTATAAGCTGAAGCAAGCATACAACTTAGTCCTCTGAACTTGATTATCGAGTCAATGAAGTTTTGGAAGGCCCTGGTTTTACTCCTCCATTCTTTTTTTTCCCCCCCTTGAAAAGGGGTCTTCCTCATCCTTGTCCTTATGAAATAAAAAAAACTTTTCTTTTATTACCATGTCGTCTTTTGATAGGATTGACTTCATTTTTCTTGCTTTGAAGTTAAGAGAAACTGCTCACTTCATACTTGCTTTGAAACTCTAGAAGTCTATGTTAATGGATTTATTTCTGAGTGAGTTACAATTGAAGAAATTTTGAAGCTCATTTAAACTGCAATTAGCTTGTACACACCCTAGACATGTAGATCATCTCTGTGCAAAAATTTCTTGGTCTTCGCCTTGGGGCTTCTCATGCCAAAATATTGTCAAAGAAATGTATCAATGAAGGAAAGATCCGGATATATTTATGGTGCACACTTATTAAATTTGAGTTCACTTCTCAATAGTGTTCTGTTAACCAAAGAATGCCATTTTGCTTATTTCTGTAAGGTGCTACTTGTTCTGTCAACAGTTGCACATTGATGAGCATTTTGTTGGTGATTATTGGTTTCTGTGTATTGGGATTCAAGTTTCACGTAATGGTAGAACCTTAGTCCAGGTTTCTCCCACTTCAGACTAGTCTGATGGATTAATTGCTTTGTGACCGTAGGATTTCTAATCTGATGGATAAGTATGATGGGGTGTTGGGTAATCTTTTGTGGAAGTATTAGTGGCTGCACTTTTGGAATTGAAGGAAACTACTTTAAAACTCAATTGTTAGGACTGAATTCCATTGGAGGTTGGATGTATTTTCCAACATAGAAGAAAGAGAGTGAAAGTGGAAGGGTGTGAAGAAAAAGGGAAAGGTTTATATTGAAGAGCGGAAGCAAAATAGTTAATAGGAGTCTTTGAAGCTTTTTGAAATTCATAAATAGAACTGAAATCAACAATAAAACTTGGTAATTGAATCTTCGTTTAGATTCTTTATGTTGGTATGTTGATGCCAACATAATTTCACCGTGCCAAACACGAGGTGGTATGGTTAAAATAGGTCTACAAATTTGGACCCTGACTGCAATTGTGTGCAAGAATTTGGCTTTTAACATTACCTTATTTCATTTTCTCAGAATTTTTGAAGGCCAAGTGTCTAATGAACTGCGAAGTTGCCTTAATTCTCGAGCGTAAGTATGAGCAGCTTCAACATATGGCTGATGATCCCATGAACCAAGTCTCTCAGTGAGTATTAGTTTCTACCCTTTCAAGTTTAATTTTTTATCTGTCAGTCAAATTTTACATAAAATCCATCTATGTTACACGGACATTGCTAGAATTTTCGCCATTAGTTGCAACCATGCGGTTGTCCCCTTGGTATAGATCATCGCCAATGTACTTGTATTTGTTGGTTAAGCTCTTGTTGGTGATCACATTGGTAAAGGGTGTAAAAGAAGTTGCTGAAACTCCATGGCCCATGGGCCCTAGGCTGAGTGCTTCTCTGGACTTTGATGGCTGGATACAACTTATTGCAGGAAATGGAGGTTTGGGGTAGTGTTAGTTCCCCTATTTGGCAGATGAATTTTGGCTTAGGAGTTCTATGAAGTAGTTCGACTGGAGTTCTTCTTGTGTCAAGATTATCTTTTTTAGTTCCCAATCTAAGAGAAACCCTCGTGAAGTTTAAATATATTCTGTTGGTGACCTGTGATATTTAAGTTCATAAAAACTGTTTCTTCTTCGTTACTCTGTGTTTTGCCGGTTTACCCAATACCCAATACAGAGATGAATCTGAGTTTATAAGATGTCTCTATGCTTAGCATGATTCTAGAAGAAAGATTTCAGTCCATAGGTTCTCTAGTATGATGGCATTAAACTTTGATTTGCACCTCATGGTTGCCGTTGGACATTTTTTGATGTTGGATTCTTCATTGCCCAAGTCATTTTGTTATGTCCTTTATTTGACTTGTAATTGTTACTTGTAATACAATTTTCTATATCATAAGAATACATTTGTTATAACCGTACCTGTACCCTACATTTTTTAAGTTTCGCCATACTGCTGTACCTTTATTGTAAAAGGGCCTGTATCCGTACCCATACACATGCTTCTTAGCTCATTTTTATTTCAGTTCTACGAGACTAGCTAAGAAAATAGTCACTGCTCATTGGCTGTGGCACTTGTAAATGGTAGCTTATGTCATTTAAAAAAAAGTATCGTGAGGTTGGTACTAAAGGAAATATCGAACTAATGTATGGATTGTCTCGTTGAGCAAGTATTATTGCTTTAGTGTTTGTTATGTATTACTTATGTTGAGATGCATGAAGCAATCTAGCCGCAGAATCTTTAAACATAAGGAAGACTGTCCAATAAGTGTTAGATTGAAGCTAGTGGACGGCGGGATTGGTCTCCCAAGATTAGGTCGAGTTGCGCAAAAGCCAGCCCAGACACCTGGTTATCAATAAATAAATAAATAAGTATGAGATTGAAAATGTGGGTTTGTTCTATCAGTCTTCCCACCAAATATATTGACTTTAAATATCTTTTTTTCTCAGAGTATTTGAAAAGTCACTGCAGTATGTGAAGCGCTTTAGCCGCTACAAGAATCCAGATGCTGTCAGACAAGCTCGAGAGTATCCTTAAGTTACCTTTGGTTCTGTATGAAGCAATTATGTTTTCTGTTTGTATTCTTGTGTACCTTTCATTTACTTCTTTTGTTTTTAATTATTTCAAATTATCAATTGTGGATCAATTGATGTAGTAGTTAGGAAAAGTGATATAGCTACGGTAGATAGTAGCACTAAGGAAGGGGTAAACCAAAATTAACTTTAGAGGTCGTAGTTCGAAATGGCCTAGGTTTCTTGAATATCATGGAACATGATGCCTTCAACATAACTCAATGGATATAACAGATTCATAGAGCAATGCCAATTGATTGGAACTTGAGGCTAGGTTTGATTTGATTTGGTTTTCATGTTTTAAATTTGAATTTTTTTGCCCATGGCACCAGCAGTTTTGACCTTAATCAATATTCAGAATCCTTAGTAGATACCAGTTGGCTGAATTTGAGGTACTTACCCAATCACCTATACGATCTGAAAATTTCTTCTCAAATGAAGAAAAGAAACAGAAACCCTCACCTAAGCAACCTCTGAATCTCACTCTACTTGTTTGATGCAGCTCTGTGTCCTTGGAAATCTTTCCCCTGAAACTGTGGAGGAAGCTATTGCTATTGTTCCATCGATGAAGGTAGTTTATAGTTGTGAGACTTGCAGATTTCAGTATGGACTATGTTGTTACTTTTACTTTCAATTCAGTGAAATAGCAGTACATTGATTTACCTGTGGACTGTAGCTGACATTCTACACTTCCATGCATGTGCAAGCTTTTAAATGGAAAATGTTAAAAAAGTAAATTACATAACATAGACAATAAATTACGTAACATAGACAAGAACACATTTCAGCAATATGATTAGAGGATGGCCACTTCACATTTTTCCTCATTGTCAGTAGTAGATTTAGGGATGACCTCTTAACAAATTCCGTTGGACCTAGGTAAAGTTGGTAAAATTCTCTTTCCTTTGTCTTCAAGGACTAGAATCTAAAGATTAATTAAGTTTTTACATATAATCAATATATGTACGTCCATTGTGATTCCCAACTAGTTATACTGCAGTTAATCTTCAATGACTTTTGAAAATTGTAAAGCCATTTCAGTAATTAGATAGCGTTAGTACTTAGTAGTAATTGTTAGTCAGATTGACGATGACCTTAGCTCCATATACTCGAATATGAGACCTCCCTCCCATGCTGCTGGACAAAGCCCCGTTGACTATGGTGGTGCATGTTTATTTGGTTGAAAAGTGAAAACTAATAATTAAGCTGTTTCAGGGTAATTGCTTGTAAGTAGTGCCCAGAACGATTGGGCTTTATATATGTGCATCGTTGCAAACATTTTGACAGTGCTTGGGTCACCATCTAGTTGGTTTCAAACATTTGACATACGGTCTTGTTTACTTTGACTGATAACTATGTTGGTGCATATTTATTTTCTTTAGTATTTTTTTTTTGGCAGAAAGTTTTTTCAATTAGATATAAATAACTTTATTTGAAAAAATTCCACCAAAAAAAGAAATCGGGATTATTGAGTAATATTATTATAAAATGTTCTAAAAATCGCTAGGCGCTTGTTGGGCGGAAAAGTTTCCTAGCACCTAGGTCCTGACTAGTTGGCCGCCTCGGTGCCTAGGCAGGGACTAATTGCCAAATAGTCGATTGCCTAATCTAGGTGTTGGACCACCACTTAGCATCTAGGCAGGGACTACACACATGGTTATGGTCAGCATAGTTGTGTTTCGGCTCTTGCTTTTTTTTTCTTTTTCTGCTTTGTAGTATTAGTTTAACTAGTCTGTAATGGAAGTTACTGACAATGACCTAATGACTTTTGAATAAAACGTGATTACAAATGCTAGACCAGTTAAAAAATGCTTCGATCTACCTTGAGAACCCAGAGGTTGACCAAGAAATCTTCAGCTTCATCACCAATTCACCATGGAGACATGCATATTTAGCGCAAAAATGATAAAGGTACAACAAAAGTCCCCAATATGGCTCCAACATATTCACATGGTGTGTGGAGCCCATACACACTACACACTCAATTGTGTACGGGATCCACACACTATGTGAGTGTTTTTTTTTTTTTTTGATAATCGAGTAACAGCCCTACAACAGACCACTAATTGGACCCATTGCACGACTCAAACCTTGGAGGGAGCTGACGCAACCCACACCAGTCACGGCTCCCCACTTAGCACAGGTACTCATCCTACGGGGAGTCGAACTCCTGACCAAAGAGACTACCCCTAAAGTCAGACACTCGCCCTAACCGCTGGGGCAACCCTTGGGTGTGTACTATGTGAGTCTGTTGGAGCCATGTTAGAGACTTTTGTTGTACATCTATCATTGTTGTATTTAGCGCGTTGACATGGCCCAATAATCTCATTTCTTAACATGTTCAGATCACTTGGCATGGTTTTTGTATTGTATTTGCCACGATGTATACCAGGAACAGGAATCTCGATGAACGTTGTGTTGATTGTTCTTTGCTTTTGCAGAGTAGAGGACGCACGCTTGATGAGGAGGCGATTGAGAAAATGTTGAATGACCTTTCTATGATAAAGAAGTTCGATTGATGCCATTTTTTTTAACTGGATCTATATTGTGTGCAAGAAATTGAAAATTGCTGGGAGGCTGTAAAAGCTATGGCAACTCCTTTTTTGAGTAGCATGTGGAAAATATGTCCCATTGATGTAAACGCATGATTAGATTATGAATTTCATTTTCGGTAAAAGCTGCATTGATATTTCTGTATGTTTGTCTTTATAAACTCGTACCATATTTTTTGAGGAAATAGAAACATATTAGTATTGATCGCCAGACCCATTATTGTATTTGTAATGCCCCGATTTTTCGAAGCATTATTGGAAACATTTATTATATGAGAAGTTTGAATAATAAAAAGGTTTTAACTGAGAATCACCCATCTCTCCTAAAACTTCCAACTAGGGTGGGGCTCTCTCTCTCTCTCTCTCACATACACACACACACACACGCACCGTCCTCTTCTTCGCCATTCCACACTTCTTTTATTCAAAAATTGATCGGTATGGTTTCGGGTGGATGGAGGCAACAGTTGTAGGTGGTTCGTTTCAGGTATTATGGATCTTGACTTCTCTGAGTTCTCTTGGTCATTTATGGGTGCCAAAATGGCTGTTACTCATTGATTGTTGTAAGGGTCTTGTGTCGGCGACATGATTGGTGTTCGGTAAGTCTATTGGTTTCTTCTTGTCTCTCCCTCTGCTCTATTTTTTTGACCCCCTACCCTAGTGGAACTTTCTTCTCCTCCTAGTTGTCGGTTGTCAATTTGCCTCATCTTGGTCTGTCTCATTATCCGATGTGTTTCACCGATCGGTTTTCTCTTAGGTTTTCTAATGGTTTGCCCAATGGCGTGGCTGGAGGCTAGCCGGCGTGGTCTCCCGCCAAGTTTGTACTGATGGTACCCTTGGTTTCCCCTAACGGCTCTGGTTGAGCATTCGTGGCAAGCGGTTCGTGTTCTTCGGTTCGGTCTATTCTCATGGGTGGTGTGGTGGTTTGCCGACGGAGCAAGTTGAAGCTTCTCAACTTATTAGGGTTTGGTTTAGGGTTTTCTTAATTTGGGCTTCATTGTTTTACCTGGGCTTTTAGGTCATTTATGTTTCTTATTGTATTATTTGAGCACTTTTGCCTTTTTAGCCCCATACATGAGTGGGTTTTGGCCCTCAGGCTGTGAGGTTTACTGTTGTATTCAGGCACTTTAAGTCCTCGGGAGTTAGGGCTTTGTCCCCTGTGGTGATCCAACCTTGGTTGGTATCCTTTCCTTTCCCCCTGCTTTATGTATCCCTATCAAGTTCTTTAATAAAACTATTTTTGCTAAGTAAACACACACACACACAAACAAACAAACAAAGGTTTAACTTGTTTAAGAAACGGAAAAATAAGTTTAACGTCCAAATTGAGTTCGGTTACGTCCCCACGAAATATTTGACTAAAAAGTTAGGATTATAGTCATCCAAAATAGAGTATGGAATTAACAGGGCATTCTAAAGATTTACATTCAGATTGTAGCCTTCCTCTGGCATCTGATCGGCAGTAGACTCTTCTGTTTGATATTACGTCATTTCGTCTTACCTACAACATCTGGCTTGATATGACAGGGCTAATAATAGCACCACGAGCGAGTAATCACTCAATAACTAACTCTTACCCAACAACGCTTATATTGCAATTAGCCACCGTTCATGTATAATTAAAAGGAAGTATATAAATGAAGAATATATAAATGATTTTATCTAGCTTTTAACCACATTTTCATCTAGCTTCTCAACGTTGACAAACATCTTCCATTTTTAACCACTAAGACTGACCAATCGTGATTCTATTTTCCCTTGCTTTCCTTGAATATAGGAGCCTTGATGACACGACTTAAGTAAGCTACTTGGTCAGAGTCATCAGTGCCTTATAAGGATGAATTTTCCAGGGTCTGTTGATACATTTGGACTCACAAGGAACTAACCCACGTGGCATGGTCCCTCCCTATACAGTAGCACAGTACTTAGGAGTTGTTTGATAAAACTGAAAACTGAAAATTAAGTACTAAAAATTGAATGCTGAATTTTTTAAGCTGAAAAGTTGTTTAATAAAACATATTAAGCACTGAATTAAAATTTTTTTTTGTTCAAATTGTCTCTTTATTTTACTAATGGTCATCATGTATTTGCGGTAGTGGAGTGGTGATTGGGAGATGGTGAGGGTGGTGGCGGTGGCAATGGAGTAATGGTGGTGGTGGAATGATGTTGAGTTGTGGCAAAAGAGTAACAGTGGTGCAATGATGGTGGTAGTGTGATGGTTATGGCGTGGTAGTGGTGGTGGTGGGCTGAGTGGAATGCTAGTGGTGGTGGTGAAGTGATGACGGTGGCATGACAATAGTGGTGGCGGTATATGGGTAATGGTGATAGTGGTGACGGTGGCGGTGTAGTAGTGGTGGTGGTGGTAATTGTGGCGGCGGCGGTGCAATGGTGGTGGTTGTGATGGTAGCGGCATAGCGGTGGTGGTGGTGGTGCAATGGTGGTGGTTGTGATGGTGGCGGCGGCAAGGCAGTGGTGGTGGTGGTGGAAGAGTGGTGGTGGTGAAGTGATGACGGTGGCATGACAATAATGGTGGTGGTATATGGGTAACGGTGATAGTGGTGGTGGTAGCGGTGTAGTAGTGGTGGTGGTGGTAGTTGTGGTGGTTACGGCATGGTGGCCGCAACAGTGCAATGGTGGTGGTAGCGGCATAGCGGTGGTAGTGGTGCAGTGTTGGTGGTTGTGGTGGTGACGGCGGCAAGGCAGTGGTGGTGGTGGTGACAACAATGACGGCGGTTTGATGGTTGAATGTAAGCACATAGGAATTCAGTCAGAATTAAGTAGCTTAAAGCTACTTAATATTTATAATTTTTTTAGCCTATATTTTAAGTAACACTTAATCTATTAAGTAACATAAAATGCGGTTATCAAACCTACTGAATGACTTATTACTTAATTGATTCAGTTTTAAGTGCTGAATTTGTGTTATCAAACAAGGCCTTAGTGATTGTCTGACCTTACCAAGTTGCGCCAATCTGATAGGGCCACATGGCATGGCAGTGCATGTCTACTAACAAGCTTTTGCTAGTCCCACAATTTGGGTAGCGCTCAAGAAAGAATGTGGCAATTGGTGATGTGACCTCACCACAAGGATGGCACTCGTTCCACCTTGGGCTGCTCCACCCGTAACCATATGGATAAACCGAGGCATCAAGGTGGGTCACAGTCATAAACTACAGTGGAGCTAGAGACGCACCAGTGCAGATTGATTCGGTCCGGCCATGTGGCACCAGTTTGGTCCTGCCAAGCAGCGCGGTTGTGCATAGTATGGCAACTTGGCATATGATAACCATATGGTTTAGTCACGAGGTGCGGAGTAGATCGGGCCACATTGCATGGTCCCTTAATTACCATACGGGAGCATAGTACTCTGTGATTGTTGGACCTTATCAAGTGGCGCCATTCCGATAGGGCCACGTGGCGCGATAGTGCATGTCGCCGACAGGCTTTTATGGTCCCACAATTTGTGTTGTGCTCAAGTGAGAAGGTGGTATGGATGATGGTAAGGGAGTTATTTGGAAGAAGATATGGGGCTTAAATTTACCACATAAATTGGCGTTATTTGTTTGGAAGGTGGTTCATAGGATTTTACTGGTCAAAATGGCTTTGTTTCAAAGAAATTTATGTAGTGACTTGATTTGTTCGGTTTGTGGTTGAGGAATGGGAGTCGATTGAGCACTTATTTTTTCAATGCGAAGCTGCTAGGAGGGTTTGGAGACTATTGAGGCTGGACTTTGATTTTTCTGTTGGGGTTCCGGTTGAGTTTGATGAGTGGTTTTTGGGATGGCTGGGTAGTGCACGAAATAATTTTGCTCTTAGGGAATCTATTGCTATTATGTGAGCAATTTGGTGTGGGTGCAACAATGTGGTCTTTTGTAATTCTAAGGAGGATGCTTTGATAACTGTAAAAAATGCTCCTGGCTTTTCAAATGTGTTGCAACTTTTTGCAGAGGCAGGATGGTGGTGAAAGAGTTGTGCAGATTCAGGGTTGCGTGAGTGAGCAGAAGGTGGTGTTGAAGAGAATTTCTGGTGACCAAATTCTTGGAAATGGCGTGAGAATTTTGGTTGATGGTGCTTGGCGGAAAGATACAATACAGGGAGCGGTAGCTTGGTGTTTGGACGGGTTGATGGGAAACATTGGATTGGGTGTGGAAAGAGTGACAACAAGCTCGGCTTTCATGGTGGAGGCTTTGGCTATCTTGAAGGCTTTGATATGGGCTATGAGGAGGAATATGGAGTCAATTGAAATTGTCACTGATTGTTTTCTTGTAGTTAAGGGTTTGTCTAATATTGAGAGTGCTGATGTTCTTGTTCAACCTGTTTTGTATGATATTTTGCAGATCTCTGGTTCCTTTTCTAATGTATGTGTAACTAAGGTTCCTAGACAAATGGTTGAGGTTGCGCACGCCATAGCCAAATGTTTTAATCGTTGATTAATGGATTGTGATTTATGTTGTTGTTGCCCAAAAAAAAAAAGTCGAAAGGTGGTTGTAGGGGCCTAATTCGCACAAAAATCCTAACAAACCAAAGTACACACTAGCCTCAGCTGCTAAACTCTAGGCGGACTCACCCGCTAGGCGTACTGATCCGCTAAGCGCTAGGCGGGCTCATCAGCTGGGCCAGACGGGGCACTCCTTGCCAAACGGGCACCTATGTCAAACGGGGTATTTCTTGCCGAACAGGCACCTATGCCGAACGGGCACCTTGGCCGAATAGGACACTCCTTGCCGAACGGGCCCTTAGGCAAGCCGGACATTCTTTGCCGAATGGGCCCTTGGCCAAGCCGGACAATCTTTGCCGAACGGGCCCCTTGTCGAATGGGCATTCATTGCCGAACGGGCACTTCTTGCCAAACGGGCGCCTTGGCCGAACCGGGCGTCCTTGTCGATCTGGACGCTCCTTGCCGAACCGGATGCTCTTTGCCGAACAGGCGCCCCTATCAATCCGAGCACTCCTTGTCGAGGCCGCGCTGACTTTGCCGAACCGATGGGTTCTAAGGGGTCCCTATCATGCATGCTCGACATACTAGTGTGACGTTAGGTGGTGTGTGTCAGGCAGCATGTCAGGTGGCGTGTGTCAGGAGGCGTGCCACAAAAGTCGTGACAGGAGCGACGTCATCCGAAGTGATAGGGTGCAGGCAGCGCCCTATCCGGGCCACGTGATTTGCCAAGGGAACCGATGGCGCGTGAGGCGCGTGGAAAGCTCGGAGCCCAACGACTCCTTGCCTATAAAAGGCAGACTCCCTCAACCTGAAGAGGTGGATTTTTCCCACAATGCTCAACCCTTCTCTCTCGCTTCTCTCTTTAAGTTTCCGACAAACTTCTTCTTCTCCGGTCACTGACTTAACCATCGGAGTGCCTTCCCGGACCACCACCGTCCGGGCTAGGCACTAACGTGGTTGCTCACTTGTGCAGGCCTTTTTCTCAGGCGAGCTGCTAGGGTTCAGGCGAGATTTAGCCATCCCACCACCATCTTCACCATACCAGACAATGCAAAGAGGTTACTCCGGCCAGAAGCACCCCCATAATTGGTGACTCTGGCGCCCCCCCAAGCCTTCAGGTCTTTTCTTGGGCATGCTCTAGGAACCCCAGTGAAGTTTAGTGAGGTCTTTCCTCCCTCTATTCCAAACCAGTAAGCTCGTGGAGGTCATTCCGGTCATCTTCCGAGGCAAACCAGAGGCAAAGAGAAGACCTCAATAGGAAGAACCGAAGGAGAGCGCTAGGCAAAGGCCCTAGGCGAGGACCATCCTAGCCCCTCGGCTAGGCAAAGGCGCTCAGGCGGAGCGCTAGGCGAGAGTCCTAGGCGAGGCCCATCCTAGCCCTTCGGCTAGGCAAAGGCGCGCTCAGGCGGAGCGCTAGGCAAGAGCCCTAGGCGAGGCCCATCCTAGCCCCTCGGCTAGGCAAAGGCGCTCAGGCGGAGCGCTAGGCAAAAGCCCTAGGCAAGACTCTTCCGAGCTCCTCGGCTAGCCAAGAGCACTCAGATTGAGCGCTAGGCAAAAGGACCCAGGTGGAGCTTTTAGACGCTAAAGAAGTTCACAGAAGGTTCACTCCGGAATCGACTCCCCCACAGTGGTGGTCTGTGTCGGTGACATCACCTTGGCACGAGGACATCACGAGTTCCACTTTGGCCTCCAAGTTAAGGCACTCCCATAATTAGCAGAGAGATTGACCCTAACAGGTATTCAAACTTGCATGACTAGACTCTGCACCTCAACCTCTCTAACTTGATCGTTGGAGTGTTTGCCGGCCAAGCACTAACTGGTTGTTTCTTGTGCAGAGTGAAAGAGAAGCAGGTGAGTTCAACTCATCACAACCCAAAGAGACCCAAACAGTGAAATTAGGATCCAAGAGTGAACACCAACCACATTCTACTAGTTATGGCAAGCCCTCATATGAGCCAGCAACTTTTTCCAGCTTCACAAATGATCGCTATTTTTTCCATAGAATTTAGGTTAGTAAATTAGTTTGTCATATTTGAGGAAATCTCTGGCAAAGTTTGGAGTCTTTGGACAGGCATGCTATGAAAGTAATTTAAAACTGTTGGTTTTTTTTGTCTACAACTAAGCATGATTGGCATAATTAATTGCACATACATATATGCCTGTGGTACATACATTATATTGGGGTGCAGATAACCTTCAGTAAATGATGTTTTTGGATCTTGGTGTGTAATTTCGGTCATTGGGCTCTACCTATCTATTTAACAGTTTGTTAATATATAGGGTATTCAGTTTTCAGAGAAAAACAAAGAGAAATGCGAGAGAAAACGCAGATATCAGAGAGACTGCAGAAGACTTGTACTCTTATTTTCGATTTTGTAGTAGACTGATGTGACTCCCATAATTTTTTTTCTTCACGTTGAGATTTTCCACGTATATTTTGTGTCTCGTTTTTCTTTTCCGTTTTTCATTGCGCTTGTCTGCCGGTGTTCCGCTTTCATAACACATTATTACTTTATTTGCTTGCCTTCTTGTTTAACTTGGCATTGGCACATGCAATTTCTGTCAATGGAAAGAAGAAATTATCGCGATATTGGACTACAAATTGGAATGTTCACGCAAGTGGTAGTGGATAACAAGCAAACACTAGGCTTATATATAGATTTGGATCTTTTAAATGAAAAATTATTATTTATTCTTTTAAAAGGAAAAATATTATTTGTTTTTAGAGCACCGTTACATAATGCTTTAGGGTTTTTTTTTGCAACCATTGGTATGCAGTCCACCACCAATTATTCCGTGCAATTTCAGTAATTCGATTCATTCCAAAAGGCTTTGTTTTGTCTCATTGAATCAGATTTGTAAAATAATAAATGTCTTCATGTTTTTCTTCCCTTCTCTCCCTCCCTCTCTCTCTGCAATTTCAGTAATAGGCATATCTCAGGCATTCACGGGTTTTGATTCTCCCTTTTAATTGTCAAAGCCACCAACTAACAAGAGTTCAATTTTTTATATTGATAATAATATCTCCTCCGGCACAATTTTTTTCGGACAGCAAGAGTGTTCGGACTAGCTTACGTGTACCTCAACTAATCTCATTTGCGATCTAGTATAAAGCAGACCATCCACAATGGGTACTCGGAGATTAAGAAATCAATTTCTTACGGTCTAAATTCGAAGCCTAATTAATTACATGAAAAACAAACTCACCAATCAACCGGACGGATAAACTTTGGCCTACTCGAGCACTACTTCTACTTGCCACTTTGTCATAAAGCTCCACTCTACGGAGCTATCTACTATAATCAACATGTCTCGGTTTCTCACTTCTAACTTTTCCTCTGTTTCCATCACTCTGCTCTTCTACTTCCTCCTCCTTACCCTTCGCACCTCAAACTCCTTAGCCAACTCTGCCGCCACCAATGCCACCGCCCGCCGCCTGCCTCGCCAGCTCTCCGTCAACTACTACGCCAAGTCCTGCCCTCAGCTCGACCAGCTCGTCGGCTCCGTCACCGCGCAGCAATTCAGGGAAGCACCCGTCTCTGGACCTGCCACAATTCGCCTGTTCTTCCATGACTGCTTCGTCGAAGTAATTACCCCACAATTCACTCTGAAATTCACTGCCTTTGAATGCCAGTGCATGTTAGCAGATCAGGGCATGGCTCTGCTATCATGCACTAGTTTGTGCAGGGCACATTTTAGTAAACAGTGCTGGTAAATTGGCAAAATGCTAGTACTAAACAACGTATCACTGGACAATTGTTGGGCTTATAATTCTAAAAATGTTGATGGCACAAGTTTTGATTTTTTAAAAAGAAATATTATGTTTATATATTGTTTTATATTATTTGATTAATGAAACTGAGGATGAATTCATGCTATTGACTAAATGGTATTTTCGCTATTTAGTTAAAAAAAAAATCACTATTCAAGACGAGTCATTTCTATATGGACTAAATACTTTTAGTAGAAATAAGTTATCTTTCGTTGTTAGGCTAAATACAAAAAATATTATAGCGTGAACTCACCCGATTGCCTTGTGTTAATACTGAACTCCTTGTTAGAATGACTTGGCAATACCATTTATGAAGTTTTAAGTCCACTTTGAATTAACGATTGATGGCATTGTAATTACGAGATCAAAACTTTTTTAATAACTTAATATGTCAGGCCAACCAATTTATGCTCACCTCGAAAAATCAATTGGAGGTCCATCCCTCCGTTCACTAGTGGAGGCTCAATTAACGTTGAGACAAAAATCCCATATCGACTTACTCCACTAGAGTTGGATGCATTGGTTTTGCATAATTCGACTTACTTCCATCTATGACGTTTTACGGAAATAGATAGCCTCGTGTTAATAATAATATTGAACTCCTTGTTAAAATGACTAGTCGATCAATACCATTTAGTATGTCTGTGGTCAGTTCACGTGCACGTCGACTAATCACTTGAAATTGGTCATGTTTTAGTGGAGACTCAATTAAAGTTGAGACAAAATCCAGTATCAGCGTACCCCGCAAGAGTAGAATGCATTGGTTTTTTTGTAATTCGTATGTGGTATGAATTAAACTGGAAGTATTTAGTTTTCTGATTCTCATTTTATATCTGGGTCATGATATTTACTGAAGGGGTGTGATGGGTCGATACTGATATCGAGTAGACCAGGGAGCAAAGAGATGGCCGAAAGGGATGCGCAGGATAACAAGGACCTGGCAAAAGAGGCGTTTGATAGCATAAACAAGGCCAAGGAAGTGGTGGAGAGCAAGTGCCCTGGGGTTGTGTCTTGTGCGGACATACTTGCAATTGCAGCTAGAGATTTTATTCACTTGGTAATTACCAAGCCTATTCTTTTTTCTGTTCATAATAATTAACATGGGGGGGAAAAATGCATTTTTTTGCACCACTAATTTCATTTGTGTTTCTTGAGGAAGAGAAAGAAAATCATTAATAATTAGGATTATAACTCACCGTATGCATCTAATACGACTGGCGAAAAAGACGTAATTTCATTGTGCTTGAACCATGAATTTGATGGTGTGTTTTATAGTGGGAAAAAATAAAATAGAATATATGGAGCAACTTGTCTTTGGTCTAATAACTAGACAACAATCCAAGACAGTTGACCTAATGGTTTTGTAGCAATATTAAGTACTGTGAGGTTGATAGTTCAAAGATGATATGGTGATGGGTTTGATACCCATTGTGATTAGTTGATCAGTTGGGTTAAGGTGAAAATAGATTCTTCTATGAGAAATTACACTTGTCTTCTGCGCGGTATCTGACAAGTACATTGACTCCCCTACATACCAAAGAAAATGAACAACACAAATTTTCAATGCGAGAAGACTGAAGATAGACAGTTTCTTAATTAAAAGATAAGCCAAAATCAATTGTTCATACGTCGCTTAAAAAAATTTCAATTACCCAAAAAAAAAAAAGAGTAAGGAGCATAATGGGTAAGGCCAAGATGGCCTAATGAAAATTTTCATCCAAAATATGGTAGGTCAACGAGGGTTCGAAACCTGGGATCACGTAAATTGTTCTCTCTATTAATAGGGTAACTGTTTATCTTCTTTTCCAAGTAGTTGAAGATACGAGTGAGAGTGCCGGAATACCACACTAGGGGGTGGTTTGGGTAAATTGAAAAAATTGGTTTTTTTGATTGTCCATATTCAATTTTTTTTTGCATTTGTTAGTTTTCGTTCAATTTTTTGTGGTTTCTTGGCTTGTCTCGACGAGAGGAATCTAAAAGGTATACAAGTTATTAGCCAAACTTAAAGTTTTGTGAATAAAGACGAAAAATAAACCAAAAAACCAGTTTTTTGCCATAATTTTTCGTCTTTATTCACAATACTTTTAATAATTTTTATACTTTTTAGATTCCTCTTGTCGAGACAAGTTAAGAAACTACAAAAATTGACCGAAAACTAACAAATACAAAAAAAATTGACTATGGACAAAATAAAAAAAACTAGTTTTTTTGTATTTAGCCATATGAGGCCTAGTTGAGGCTTTTTTAGGCCTTGTTCGGTTGCAATGTTAGAAAAGTTTTTACTAAACCTCAATTTAAAATATTAAAATAATTGATTTTTCTCATCTCACCCGGGCCCCACCCCACCCTTCCATATTTTGTCTACCTACTTCACCTTTACCGGCAAAATTGAGTCAGTGGGGCCCCTTACCCCAAAACCCAAGGTGTAATCCAATTGTCCATTTGTTCTCTCTCCCAAAACCTAATGGATAATGACTGGATTCCATTTTCCCACATTCCAAACCCCAGACTTTGAATAGTCCATGGGTGTACAACTCCTCCAGTGGGGCCCCTCATTCAAAAAAGTTTTTCTCCGTTTTTTTTTATAAAAAATGTTGTTCAACCAGCAATCCGAACACTGGATTAATTTTTAGGGTAAATCACCTAAACACCCCCTAAATTATACCTCAATTACTGAGACACTCCCTAAACTAATTTAACCTACGACAACACCCTCACAACTATTGAAAAAGTTTAAAAGCCCAAACTCTGTTTAAAAAGGCTACTGATAGACATTTATGCCCCTTTTTATATATATCGACAACCAATACTATCAACCCAAAAAGCACCAACCACCATTAGAAAACCAATTGCCACCAAAATTCTACCATCATCGCCGCCACCCATCCTTTCTGACGCCGCCGCTGGAGAGCTGGAGCAGAACAACCGGAGCTGGAGATGGCTACATCACTAGCCCCAGCACCGAAGCTGGAGATAGCGAAAAAAGTTCAAGCAGAAAGAGCACGCTGTCGATGGTGAAAATGCACAGCGGTAGAGCATCCATCGTCGTGGTGGCCACGCATGACGATCATGTCCCGTATGGAGAATGACCTAGTTGCCAGCAGTTGAAACGGTCAGTTCGTAATTTCCAGTGCCGTTGGTGGCGAAAGTGCTCATCTGAGCCTTTGTCATCTTCAGCTTTCCAAATGGTGAGTAAATAGCGAGGGTCTACCAATAACTTCTCAATTGGAGCCCTCATGAAGTTAGAAAATTTTAATTTAGCTCTCAAAGTGTACAATCAAATGACCATGTTGACACTTGCTCTCAGAGAGATCGATTATGTGTCGGAGAGAGTTTGGGAGGGAGAGGAGGAGGGAGATGGAGTAAAAATATAAGCGAGGGCAAATGTGAAAAAAAAATGTATTTCACTAAAAAAATTAACGGATTTGGATGGATTGCTAACAGAAGGGGTGTAAGGGATAACGTTAAATAGTTGAGAGGGTGTCGTCGTAGGTTAAATTAGTTTAAGGGGTGTCTTGGTAAAAGAGGCATAATTTAGGGGGTGTCTAGGTAATTTACCCTAATTTTTAATGATTCTTGCTTCTGCTAAATACTCCTAGGTTTTTAGTTGATTACGTGATTACTAGAATACCTTGTGTGGTGACCTCCTCTAAATGGTCCTTTTGGATTGACTCTTTTCCATTATAAGTAGGAAGATCTGACTTGCTTGATACTTCTGCACAAGTAACACCCGGCGTTTGTGCCAAACCGAGTTGGCATAAGGTCAAAGAAGGCGCTCTAACGGTTTAGTGAGAGACTTAGAGAGAAGTCCCAAAGAAGTGGAGAGTAGTGGATTATATTGCGAACCTTCTAGGGTTACTTTCTCTTCACTTATATAGGCATTCCTGACCATGGGCTCCAAGCTCAAGTATAGATCGTATGCGTAGCTCGGCTGATGTCATGCTATGTCACAAGTCAAGTTCATTAGGATTGAATGTGCATGCTACAAATATTTGAAAGACGTGTGTCATAATCGCTCGCCATCATCGTGATGATGTGTGAAGGAGTCAGGGATGCGATTTTATGCACATGGCCCATTATGAGCTGATCACTCACGGTAACTGTTTTGAATGACATCCATGAAGTGTAAAACGAATTGCCTTCGGCATTCCTCATGAGTCACTTCGGGTTTACAAGGCTCGGGTGACTCGTCCGGATCAATCTTGTCTCGACTAAAATGCCGATTCTTGTTGATTCGTTCCGCCTTGGTGCAGCTCAGATAATGGGTTCGCCCATTTGTTGAGAGATAGGTTTACTTTGCTTGATGATTGACTTTCGGTCCAAAACCAACTTGACCCTTATGACCTTTATATTTCGACCCACTACACCTTGCCTTCAAACCATGAAACCATGGACTCTAGGCAATTTAATCAATTTTGACAATAGGAGAAACGTTGTCCGAGTACGTGCTATTGCACTAGAGAAAAAGAAAAAGTAAGGAGCTAGTCTTAAGTCCATCTGTTCATGTGTTTTTGCTCTTTTTTGGGATGAATGTTCCTATGTTATCTTGATTGAAAAAGACGTACTCCCACCGTCTCAATTTAAATGTTCCCTATTTGGAGATTGGGCTATTTTGATTTTAAAAAATAAAATACTTTTTAAATTACTTTTAATTTTTTTTTACACCGTTCAAAAGATCTCAACGAATACTTTTGAATGGTGTCAAAATTTTTGAATTTTTTTTTTGAAGTACATTTTCTTTTGAAGTCAAAATGACACGATTTTACGTAAGAGACATTTAAAATGAGACGAAGAGAGTATAAAATGGCTGGATATTATCTCCGTGTGGTAATTTGTTCATTTCTGAAGTCAAAATTAACTTGACACATGCTGTAAAAACTCAATTGTTGTACAGTTTTTCTGTGTGAACTGAATTGTTGTACAGTTCAGACAATATCTTTTGACATCTTAAAAGATCATGACAGCTATATGTGTTCAGTCATGAAAGCAGTGGACCTGTTAATCTCGTGGTTCATCGAATGACCATATATATGCACCATATTTTGGATACCATTCCACGTGACAATAATGCTACGTTAAAAGTGGACCCGGCAGTATACTAAATGCGTTGCACTACGTAGCGTAACATTTTAGCAATTTAAAAGTGTTTTCAATGGTTTAAATTTAAAACAAACTCTTCTAGCGAAGAGTCTTACATTTTTAGATGGTTCAGATTATGCTCTACACCATCCCCACTTCCGTTAAAAGAATACCACGGTTATTTTAATTTGGTGTTGTAACTAAGACATCCAGGCAAGTTGTTAGGTCTATCCTCATAATCTTGCTAAGGATGTCTTCAAACGCTTATATTTGTTTTAGTATTTGGTATAATATATGTTCCGTTTCCCACAAAAAAAAGAAAAGAAAAGAAAAGGATACAATGGTTCAAAATTCTACGAAAATAATAATGTCACATGATACTCAAAATGTGGTCATGGGATCATCGATTATTGATACAAGTGTTTCTTTTTATTGCTTTAGCAAACTGGAATTTTCAACGATTATCGTACAAAATGTTTTTCCATTAATAAAAGTAGTAATTTTAATGCCACTTTATATTGAATTAATAGATGTTCCATGTGAGAAGGTTTCTAATCATATTCCTAACTAAAGTTAACAAATTAGTGGTGCTTGAAGAATATGCTTCCATGGGAAATAAGAATTTCTTTTGCTTTGTGTACCAAGAATGGGCCCACGAGGCCACGATGGTCCCAACATTTCATTAGCTAGAGGGCTAATTTGGCTAAAACGTGGTTTTTGGTTTTTTAGTTTTTTCGTTTCATCTTTATTCAAATTTTTGTGGCATTTATTAGTTTCATGTCAAGATTTTTTGGTTTTTGGATTCCTCTTGACAAAATGAATCTAACAAGTATAAATTTATGGTCAAACCAAATTTTTTTTGAATAAAGCCGAAATACTTGGATTATTTGCCAATAATCCAAGTATTTTGGCTTTATTAAAAAAAAATTAAGTGTTGACCATAATTTTATACTTGTTAGATTCGTCTCGCCGAGAAGAATCCATAAACCACAAAATCTTGATGTGAAACTAACAAATGCTGTAGACTCATGCATGAACAAGTATATTTGTTGTATTTCCTTCTACAAAATGAACAATTCAATATCGTATTTGCAATACATTTTAGAACAAGACACTGATTTTTTGCAGACAATTTAGATCATCAAAGTGAACTCGAGATTAGCTCATAAAATAAAACTTTTCAGGGGCTTACTTTACTACTATCCACTAGTAATCTAACACCTGAGTCTATTTCATTTAACATTCACCGTGACAAGCATTTCTCATCCAATATTCAATTAATAATCTTCGATAGTTTTCACATTGATTTCATGTGGTGCAGGCAGGCGGTCCTTATTACCAAGTGAAGAAAGGAAGGTGGGATGGAAAAATATCAATGGCTTCCCGGGTGAGCCAGAAGCTTCCCCGCGCAAATTCCACCATTGATGAACTCCTTAAGCTCTTCACTTCCAAAGGGTTAACACTCAATGACCTAGTTGTCCTTTCGGGCGCCCACACAATCGGATTCTCTCATTGTGAACATTTTGTAACCCGATTATACGGCTACAGGGGCACCAACCAGCCCGACCCGACCATTGACCCGAGGCTCCTAAAAGCCCTAAGTATGTCATGCCCAAAATTTGGTGGAAATTCAGATATTGTGGCACCATTTGATGTGACCACCCCCTTTTCGTTTGACAATGCCTATTATGCGAATTTGGAGGCTCAATTGGGCTTGCTAGAAACAGATCAAGCTTTGGGCCTGGACCCAAGAACCAAGCCCATGATTCATGATTTGGCAAAGGACAAGCAGAAGTTTTTCCAGGCATTTGCAGTAGCTATGGAGAAAATGGGTGGAATTGGTGTGAAAAAGGGAAGAAAACATGGGGAGAAAAGGAAGGATTGCAGCTTGCATTCACTGTGATGGTGGCTGTTTGGATTTGTTTTGTTCCATTCGTAACATTTCTTTCCGTTGTAGTAATTCTTTTCTCCTTTCATTTTCAAAAGAGGTTTTTTCTTTAATTTTTTGAAACATGTTTACTTAGTACCTAGCAGTTAGCCCAGTTGGTTGTGTAGGCCCTTCTATAGGGGTGATGTTCTGGGTTCGACTCCTATGGAGAGGAGGTTAACTCTTGTGGTTTATTAACATCTAACGGCTAACTCTACTGATGTATATCGAATGACAAAAAAAAAAAAAAAAAAAGGTTAAGAAGGTGACCATGATATTGCGGTGGGTCTGTGAAAGACCCAATCACAATCCAATGATCATTGATTTACCATGATATTGGAAGAGAATTAAAGAAACCAACCAAACACGTACATAAAATTCATTTGGTGAAACCAAATCACAAACAAAACGCATAACAGAAACTAAAATGTACTCGGTTTAGCTTATTCTAGTGCCAACCGAAGGAGAAATGATTCCCCTTATGTGAAGAGAACAGTGTTCGAAAGAGTTGCAATGGTGAAAAAAGTCAAATTGTTTATATGTAACTGAGTGCCCGATCACAACCGCTCAAATAGATGACAAATATTCATCATAATAAGAAATCAAAGGTGGAAGCCAGAGACTTGAAGATGATGTAATAGGTTCTCTCAGTAGGGTGTATTGCATCCCAAAATGCGTACTTGGAGGCATCGGGGCAAATTGGTGATTCAGTATTGCACGCATATGAGGCTTCAAATAAACCGGTCCCACAACAGCCTCTGTTCACCACATCAAACCCTACCAAATAAAAATAGGCAAAATTTTTAGTGAGGGAGATGCCATATTGCTGTTTTTTTAGGATTTTTTGTGATCAAGTTACATGAAAATTAAGATATATTTTGCCTTGCTTCTTTTAAATAACACAAAATTTGAGTATCCAAAATAGAGTAGACAGTAAAACAAGAGCATCATAGCTAGTGTGGTTTGTTCGTGGAGGAGTTGTTGACTAAAGTTTTGCAAATAATATAGTTTGTATAGAGATACATAATATACATCTAGCAAATAAATTGATAAAAGAAATTCTGAAAGATGGTAAAACACGGATGATGAAATAGTAAGAATTTTGGGAGATAAATTTCCAAAACTGGAAACCAAACAAAGTAGACAAGTTTGGCTGGGTCATTTAAAACATAATTCAATCCATCAAAAAAAAAATTCAAAAAAATTGGTGCGGATATAAAATTAGACAATATAACTCCTACGGGCTCCTTTTGCCCAAATTCTTTTAGATTTCTTTACAGTCATTCTGGTTGTCTTCTCACTAATTCTTAATAGTTTAAGGTAAATTTTTACCTCATATCGTTTGTCTCGATGAAAGAAATAAAAAATGTATCGACATATAAACTAATGTTGAAAAAGGTTCAAATAAGATGATAAAAAAAACCCTAAAAAGAGATTGTATATGAAAACACTTTTTTTTTTGTGGTCTTGAAACTTTTCAACTTTCGTCTAAATTTATACTTTTCTGAATCTTCTCTTTGACCAAATGCAAGTAGGGATGTCAACGGGGCGGGTTTTGATGATCCCAGCCCCGATCCTAAAATTCCCTAACCCACCCCTAACCCGATCGAGTAATTTATGGGTAACCCCGCCCAAGCCCCTATCGGATATCGGGTTTACACGCCCGCCCTATTTTTTCACATATTAGTAAAGTATATTTTAAATTCCAATTAGTGAGCACAACTGATAAAAGTTCACAAAATAACTTTTACAACTTAACTAAAATCTACTATCAAATGTTGTATTTTAGTTGTAAAACTAATTGTAAGAATAAAAATAAAATTTGATGCATATAAGTGAGAAAATATAATTTGATACTCCCTCCGTCCCTTGTTAAGTGCGTACCTTGGGAATAAGTGCAATTTCAAATCCCTAAAAAACATATTTCCCTATATAATTTTTTAATTTTCTTTATACCAAATTAAAGTGCTCATTGAGTACTTTAATTTGGTGCAAAAAAATTTTAAAAATATTATACGAAAGTACATTTTTTAATGTCCACAAAAAATACACGTTTCCCAAAATATTCACTTAAAAAGGGACGGATGGAGTATATGCATATAAGAGTATATAAATATAGTTATACATATATATCGGGGCGGGTAATATCGGGGTAGGGTGACCATACCCCTGCCCCTACCCTAACCATGGCGAGTTTTTCAAAATCATCCTCTGCCCCTACCCATTACCCAAAAAAATAGTAAAAAATCCTACACTATCGGGGCGGGGTAGGACGAGTTTAGAGCAGGTCGGATTGAATTGCCATCCTTGGATGTAAGAGGTGTTTTGGCTAAATAATTGATGTAGATTATTTTTTGTCCTTATTCAAATTTTTTTGCATTTGTTAGTTTCGCGTCGTTTTTTTTTTTGGATTATTAGTCCTTCTCGATGAGAGAAATCTAAAAGGTAAAAAGTTATGATTAAAATCTTTGAAAAGTTCATTATAGGAAAAAATAATCCAAAACTGATAAACTATTTGGATTTATTCAAAAAAAAATTATAGTGGTAATAATTTTTTATTTTTTTAAATTCCTCTCATTGGGTGACAAATCATTAATCCAAAAAAAATAGAAGCAAAAGTAAAAAATACAAAAAAATCTAATTAAAGGCAAACAAATACTAAAAAGCTAGGCCAAAAAGTTTTAGATCATCCACTCACCAAACTTGCGCCGTTGGATGATGTCGGCCAACGGTGTGTATATGTCGGCATAATAGATCTGGGGTCCGCTACTCTGCATGGCTTTCAAGTGATTCTGAAGCAGTCGATTGTAGTCTCTGGCGACGGAGGACAATGATTCAATACAATCACGTCCATGGAATGCGTCGGAATTGAAGGTGATAACAGAAGGCAAGCAACCTATTGGAGGTAAGCCAACAATCACCATTTTTTGAGCCCCTTGGTCCACCAGACCCTATATATCAGCCACCGTTTGTTAGATTAAAATTGTGAAAAAAAAAAAAATTAACACAATTTCGTCAACCTTTTACTGGTCGAATTAGGTCCCGTTTGTTATCACTTATAAGTTAAGTTTTTATTTTCTTAAAAGACTTGATTATATCAAGTTTTTTTAGAAAGTAATTTCTATTATAGAAATACTCTAAAATTCAAGGCAAGGGAATGGCCTTAAATCCCCCAACAATTACAGCAAAGCGCGAAAAAACAAAAAATACTATACACCCTATACAATAAAAAAGCAGACAAAGCAAGGATCTGGGTATCCTGTAATGCAGAGCCGCACTACAACTCTGTAGTATGGCATTTGAGTCGTTAATTTTGGTAATCAACGATCAAGATTTTAGCTCAGCAATGGACAACTCGGATCATGTAAGTGCCAAGATGAAATCAGGACTATTGATTGTGCGATCGATGACTCGAATGCCACAATACAATGATCCCCAATACCACAAAGCAAACATGTAGCTACTCAACTGCCAAATCAAGCATGGAACCTACACATTCCACTTCTTCTTAATGTCCAGAAACTCAGGGAATTTGAAGCAGTCCTACTCCCACTCATTTCAATTATTAATATAATTTGCAAACGTGTTTGATGTAGCTCGTAGCTCTTTATAAGCTTAAATATAAGTTCAAACTCTCCTGAAAAAGAAGAAGTTAAAAATAACTTATTATCGAATGAATGTCTAATTTGTCCTTAATGATTGCCAATAGATAATTTGAAATGAAGGAGTTTTTTATTTACAAAATAGTAAGTAAAAAGTCAGTAAATTGGAGCTTAAAATGATCTTACTTTTTAAAGTCAAATTAGGCAAGAAGCTCAATTATCTACAACTGCTAACAAACAGTCTTCATCAGTTTTAATCAAAATAAGTTGAATAAATCAACTTATAAGTGCTAACAAACGGGCCTTGATCGTGAGCTCCTCATAGCACCAGCAATCAGAGCATTGAGAGGGTTTTGGAGTAGGGCAAGAGAGCCTCCTCCTCCGGGGGAGTTTCGTGCGGCAGCCGGTGGGGCTCTGGTGAGGGTGATAACAAGAAAAGTTGAGTTGAGTAGAATGGTGTTTCCTCCTTTATTGTATTTGTATCTTTCCTACCGCGTATAATGAAATTTCTCCTCACATGAATATAGCCAAATTTGAGGAACCATGTAAAATTACTTCTGTATTAATGTGTGATTGATGGGTGTGCGCAAATTTATAGGCAAATCTGTTGATCATATGAGGCTCGTGTTCAGATGCATAGGAAATTTCTCCTTTTATGCTTTATAGTTGGAGATTTTTCTCGTTTCTTTGGATGTATTTCTTTGTAAGTGCTGGATGGCGTTTCTGGAAAGAAAAAACTTTGATGAGAAAAAAAAAATTCTAATTTTGGACTTCACCGTCCAAAGTATTATATGAACTCCATTCAAGGTTTTAAATAACAGCAACAATGATACATACACAACCTTTCAACCACAACCAACCACAAACCCTCTCACATGTGATGGGACCCACCCGGGGGGGCCCCACTGGTGGGTCCCATCACATGTGAGAGGGTTTGTGGTTGGTTGTGGTTGAAGGGTTGTGTCACAATCATTTTTGATTCGTAAAGGTAATGGTTTGAGTGTAACAATTTCGATAGTATCGAACGTTACGTAACGGGAATCAGGTGTACCGGTCGTGAATCTTCAAAAATCATTCTTTGGAAAAAATAATTTTAAATTGCTTAAATAACCCGTAATGGTCGAGTACTAGCCGTAACGGCCATGAAAAGGTCTATGAATCAGATACGGATTGATACGTAACAGGAACCGGTCGATACACATGCAATTTTTACTTTCGACATATACCATGGTATAACGGTATCAGAGAGCCCAAAAACTATTTCGTAACGGCCAATATTTATAACTATGGCTCCATTTTGTGGAATCATTTGCTAAGAAGTCCGCTCGCAAAAGTTTAAAAAAAAAAAACAAATAGTAACAAAAATATTAACCCCTCTCTTGTAATCTAATAATCTGAACCTCTATATTCATTGATCGAACAAACAAAATATGGTCTTAATCTCCCTTCGTAAATGATGTTAGCCACAGAATGATTACATAATCTATGTACTATTAATAACAGATTTATTAATAGCAGTAATAAATAGGGCGCCCAACTCATCAAATGATTCATATCCTTTTGTATACTGAGGCCTAATTTGGCCTAAAAGTGGTTTTTAGATTATTGGTTTTTTCGTTTCGTTTTTGTTTATTTTTTTTTGCATTTGTTCGTTTCGCGTCAAGATTTTGTGGTTTATGGATTCCTCTCGACGAGACGAATCTAACGAGTATAATATTATGGTCAAAATTCAATCTTGACGCGAAATGAACAAATGCAAAAAAAATTGAACAAAAACGAAACGAAAAAACCAATAATCCAAAAACCACTTTTAAGCCAAATTAGGCCTGAATTTTACATAAGTCTGTTTTTAATACGTTTCTAGCAAAAATTTTTTTTTGACCATTTTCTGTACTGGTCTTCAAGAATAGATACCCTAGCGTTACTCAAAGAAAAGACCATGCAGAGTCCTCTGTAAGGGTTTCAAACAAATCAAGTTGTTCAAGAGCAGTCCGAGGCTCCCTTAAGGGGCTGGACTTGTGTTCGAGCCCAATTTCAAACTTGTTAACGAACCTAATTAGTTGTAACTCAACTATTTTGCAAAAAGCCGACTCATGCTCATTTAATAAATAAACTGAGTTCGAAAGCCCTGATATTACCTTTGGGAAAAAAACCAAAAACTATTTATTGGTTTTTTATATTTTGTCCATATTCAAATTTTTTTTTTTTTTTGCATTTGTTAGTTATGCGTCAAGATTTTGTGGTTTCTAGATTCCTCTTGACGAGACAAATCTAACAAATACAAATTTATGGTCAGACCAAATATTTTTTTGAATAAAACCAAAATACTTGGATCATTGGTACAATTTTAGTTTTATTAAAAAGGAAAATGATAATGCCAAAACTATTTTTGTTTGTGCCAAAATTAAAGTGCATAAAAGGTTTATAACTTGCACATGGTACAAGGATTTTAAGCACTAAATTTTGGCACAAACAAAAACAGTTTTGGCATTAGCACCACCCATTAAAAATATTGAGTTTTTTTCCATAATTTTATACTTGTTAGATTTGTCTCGTCAAGAGGAATCCAAAAACCAAAAAATCTTCACACAAAACTAATAAATGCCAAAAAAAAATTGAATAAGGACAAAATGAAAAAACGTAGCAAGCTCGGGCTACATTATTTGGGCTAAATTCCACAATGCTAGGCTTTTTGGATACCTATCTCATAAAAGTGGTACGGGCCGGGCTCTAAGTGCTGTCGTACAACTATTTAATTTGACTACTACTCTCTCCGTCCCATAAAGTTTAATACTACGAAACTAAGTATAATTTTTAAACTAAAAAATAATGTATTTACCAAAACAATTTTTGAATTTTTTTACATCGTATAAAAGTTCTCGATGAGATCTATCAAATAAGATCCATATTGACTAAAGAATTATTTTCATAAGCATATTTTTTTAACTTTTATAGTGACCAAATTTTATGAGACAGAGGAAATACTATTTAGGGTGCAACACTTTGCACCCTGCAGGAGCAACAAATAGTGGTTGGGGGTGCCCCTTGAATTGAATTGGATTACAACTTAACCATGTGATATGTCAGAAGTAAGTGCTTCTAACTACCCCTCTTCATTTGTACGTCAACTTCAAAGGACAATCTCATAAATAGGTTTGATGACCAGTCGACTTCAAGTTCTTCATGGGTAGACCCCTACTTAGACGAGGGGGTCAATTGATCTCACTATATTAGAGCCTAGTTTGGCTAAATTTGGTTTTTTGATTTATTGAATTATTTAGTTTTGTCCTTATTCAATTTTTTTTTGCATTTGTTATTTTTGGTCGATTTTTTGAGGTTTCTTGGCTTGTCTCGACGAGAGGAATCTAAAAAATATAAAATTATTAGCCAAACTTAAAGTTTTGTGAATAAAGACAAAAATAAACCAAATTGGTTTATTGGTTTATTTTTGGCTAATAATTTTATACTTTTTAGATTCCTCTCGTCGAGACAAGCCAAGAAATCTCAAAAAATCAATCGAAAACTAACAAATGCAAAAAAAAATTGAATAAGGACAAAACCAAATAATCCAATAAACCAAAAAACCAAATTTAGCGAAAGTCTACCTAGATTCTATACATACATGTATTTATATTTTTTGATATTTTGATAATTTGGCCCAAACATTGTATATTGAAATTATTATCTCTAGGTCGAGAAAATAGATGTCTAATTACCTTTAAAGTAAGTCACTCTCTTTTTGAATTTAGGTTTAAGGTTCATTTTCTTATTATAGGGTTTTAGTTTCATTGAGTACCTTGGGATTTAAGACACTTTTATAGAGTACTCTAGTCGTAGGGTACCCTAGTCATATGGGTCAGCTTAGGTTTAGGGTTCACTTTTCTATTACAAGGTTTTAGTGATTTAGACATTTTCGTAAAATACTCGAGGATTTTAAGCACTTTTATAGGATACCCTAGTCGTAGGGTACTCTTGTCATAAGAGTACCATAGAGTTTAGGTTTAGGATGCACATTTCTATTATACTAGTATTTTAGTGGTTTAGACACTTTCATATAGTATCGCTTTGACCTAATGAGAATTTTACAACATTGGGCTTGACCTAATTATAATTATGGGATCCAAAGGTGACCTGATAGTAAATGTCCCTTATTCTCTAGATTTTGCCTCGAGTAAAATGAAATATTTAAAAGCTTGCCTAAATGGTTTATTGAATCTCCCCTTATATTTTTTCTGTGGTCGCATCATTTTTTAACACTCTCATATGAAAAAAAGCGGAGCATTAGCGTATATTTTTCTTTGGTGCTCCCACTATTTTTTTAATTCCTCTCTTTCTCTCACTCTGTTTGCACAAGTAAAATGATATACCAATTTTTGCTTGTATAAATTGAGTAGATCTCTTTTGGTTTATATTATTCTAATGTACTCTATCCAAACAATTTCAATTGTCCTCTAAGAAAAGATGTGCAAAATTATCTTCGTACCAAATTAAAGAATGAGATCTTTAATTTGGTACAAAGAAAATCGAAAAATCATCTATGAAAGTACTTTAATTTTTATCTGAAAAATTACATGTACTTTTGGAGGAAACCATCAAAATTGGACGAAGGGAGTATATGTTGTAGAGTCTTGACTCCACTAATGAAACGTCCTGCGTCCGCCCTTAGAGTTCTTAACACACACACACACACACAAAAACCCTAATCATATGACACAAAACGGGAAACCACTTAAACCATAATCCTCCCCGTCCCCGGGCTCGATCCTTGACATCACAAATTTAAATAGTTTGCCATGTTTTCGAACAATCCTTTTTCTTCTCTGACTCATTTTGAGATTATTAATTATCCGTTGAAATATCATACTATACACAAAAATTTTAAAAAAAACCCAAATGATGAAAGTACCACAAGAAGCTGCGTTGATTTGAATTGTAGCAATATATTTAGTTTTACGTCGGATGTATAAACACACACCCGAGCAATGTATTTTCTCTTACGTTGATAACTTGATATATAGATACCCACACCCAGATAAGAAATCCGGGCCAAAAAATCTTTAGGGCTGGTTTGGGATAAAAGTGGATTATGGATTATTGGTTTTTTCGTTTCGTCTTTATTCAATTTTTTTTTGCATTTGTTAGTTTCTTGTCAAGATTTTGTGATTTATGGATTTTTCTTGGCGAGACGAATCTAATAAGTATAAAATTATGGTCAAAACTCAATTTTTTTTAAATAAAGCCAAAATAGGTGGATTATTGGCGAATAATCCACTTATATTGCTCATACAGGAATGAATAAAAGCTCCCTCGTGCATTATTTTGAATAATGAGTTGTGATTTGGTTACGGATATCCATTTTCGTTCTGTGATTAATAAAGAAGAAAATTGTCGGAGGGTGATGAGACAAACCTTGATCAGATCTTGGATGTTTTGAACCAAGAACTGCTGGTAGCTTGAAACGGTGTAGCTTTGACGCCTAAGTGGTGGGCCAAAATAGTTGACTACAAAATCATTTGTACCGGCGCTTATTAAGAACCCGGCCTTGTTGATTAGGTTTTGGGCTCTTTCCTTTCCAATGGCTTGCTCCACTCTTATTTTGTACTCTCTAAAATATTCCAATTGTTTTGATATTGGAATTACACCCTGAAAAATAAATATATCTAACACCATTTAATTCAAACAAACAAAAGAAAATTAAGACGGTATGTGTATGTTGATTGGGTGAACTGTGTGTGCTTCGAGGTTTTAAATATCGGTTTTTGCAAATTCCATATTAGTAGTTACACCCGATGTACCAGTGAGATGAAAAATCAGTCAATTTTTGCTATGTATTGATTTGTTTTCGATTATGAACTGGTTCATGGTTGTAGGGTAGATACTCGACTGTTATGGTTAATTTAGGCACTTTAAAAGTTTTTTCCCAATAATAATATTTGAAATTTCATGAACTGATGCCCCGGGCCGAACTCGGGGTTGCAATGGGTGTGTTTGGCACCTGTATTCCTCTCTTCTTTTTTTTTCATGTTTGTAGTACACTTTTGAATTTTTTTTATAAAATTATTGAAGTGTGGTATCCGCAAACCAGGCCAACTTGATAATCCTGTGTCTGCCACTGGATGCCTCCTACGTATCATTGGATACTCTCATACTGGTATTACTGCGACAGTCACCATTACTTGTTTCAATACCTTACCTAAAAACCTGGGTGGGCTTGTGTGTGTGTGTGTGAGAGAGAGAGAGAGAGAGGGAGATACGTATATTTGTGCTGTGAGGGGGTCATATCCAGTGCCAGCAGAAGCGAAACTAACTCCGGTCATCAGCTCCCCAATGCTAAGACTTTGATTCAAATATGGTGGAACATATTCTTTGAGACCCAGATATGAAGCTGTTCTAAGAGACAACGACAACAACAAAAAAGAAAAAAAAATTAGAAGAAGAATATTGTTTCAGTGGTAATTTGAGGATTAGAAGGCGCAATATTGTGTGTCGTGTTGTAATGAAATAATTTCTCTGTTTCCTTCTGCTAGTCTTCTTAAAAAAAAGGTCATTTATTGACAATTCAAGTTAAGAAAAATAAAGAAAAAACACATACTCCAATGCATTTTTTAATATAATTTCAAGCTTTTATACATTTTTCACACATTTAAATACATTTTTTAAATCTTTACGTATATTTTCTTGAGAAATTTTTTTTTTCGCGGATATATATATATACAGTGAGCTTCCAGTCAGGGAGCCCGGATTTAAGAAAAATTCGGACCTCATTGATTCCGATCAAATTTCGATGATCCGAACAGTCCAATGTGTTTAAAAGGTGTTTTTTAGGGCCCCCCGCAAGAAATCACCAAAAAAAATACCGGGAAGGGCTTGATCCGATCAGTTTTTCACAAAACTGCTATATGTACAGTTTTGTGAAAACGGCTTGGATCAAGCCTTTCTTGTTATTTTTTTTTGGTGATTTCTATTAGGGCCCTAAAAAATACCTTTTAAACACATTGGACTGTTCGGATTGTCGAAATTCGATAGGGAAAGTGGATGTCCGGATTTTTTTAAAATCCGTGCTCCCTGACTGGAAGGTCACTGTATATATATATATATATATATATATATATATATATATTTCAAAGTTTGCCCTGATTGAAAGGTCTACTTGAGCTCTTTTAGCAGCGGGAGCAAAAGAATTTGACGATTTATTAACTTTGGTCCAAAAAATGTACGATTGTAAACACTATCTATGGACGATGTAAACAGGTCATTTGGTGTCAAACTAGTGCACATCATTTTCATTAGAGTACATTTATTTCTCTTTTTTGGACGTACCTACAAAATCTGTAACGAGGCGGCCATTGGAAAACCTTCCGGTGGGAATGTGATTCTGAAAGTCTCTCCCATAAGGCTGAAAATTGCTTCTCACAACAGTTTGTATGTAGTTGTTGTTGCCAGGGTCGACCGTGGAGTCTCCGAATACGAAAATAGCTGAAACTGAGTTGTTTGAAGGCTTTTGTTTGGTTAGAGCTTGAGCTTCAGTTTTGAAAACAAGTACAAGAACAAATAGGATGGAAAAGAGTTGAAAAAAATGCCTGTAAGGCCTCATATTAAAGTCCGGCCTGGGCTTAAACTAACACAATGCAATACTGGTACCTTCTGCTTTATATAGCACACTTTAAGGGCTGCTCAATTTTATTCACCTACTTGGATGGACATTAGATCTCTCTTTCGTGTGGGACCCTGACAAAACTCCGGAAACAGGGAGCTTGGAGGGCGGCATCTAGTCGTCAAATGTGTTTTCAATAATCTTGATTTCATCAACGGCTTGGATGCACCCTACAGGGCCGCCCTCTACGCCCCCCGGATCCCAAAACTCCACTTCGTTGATCAAAATTGTTCTTTTACGTAAAACGATACTCCATCCGTCCCTAAATTTTTGATCTTTTTGGGATTGCGTGCTATTTTAGATTGCTTATATCTTTCTATTTATAACGTTTTATGTGATTTTGATTATACTTTGTTTAATAGAACTAATTAAAATCTATCAAATGAGATCCATATTGCATATTTTTTGTCATTTACATTGAAATATATAGACATTTGAAAATGACACACTGTCTAAAAAATGTCAAACTTTAAGGGATAGAGGGAGTACTATATATCTACTCCTTTTGGTAATTGTAAATTTATAAACAAATACCCCATCCATCCCCATTTCATGGTCCGAGTTAGCGTTTTTGGCCGTCCTAAAAATATTGTCTCGCTTCAAAACTAAATGGGTAATTGATAATGACTTTCCTCTTTTACCATTACATTTTGAAATTACTCATACTAAAAAAAAAGGTAATGATTGGAGGATAAAATGAGAAAAGTAGGTTTTTAAGAGTGCAATGATTGTATTTCCTTATTTAGTTTGAATTCAAAAAATAAACTATTAAATGGGGATAGAGAGAGCATATGCCAACAATAGAGTATGTTAACTCTAACGCCCCTATTTTGGAAATGTTAATTCATTTTATTTTATGAATAAAAATTCTTACAAACAATATTCAACCATAGGAATTACATAAATCTCTTTGCCAGTACATTTATTCTTTACTAGATAAGCTACGGTTATCTCTATTCATCGGCACGACTGACAGCCCTAACGGTACCCTGCCTAACTCCATAAGCTCCCATGCTGTAGAAAACCTTCTATTCATCTCTAAAGCCTAGCATAATACATCAGAGTAGCAAAACAATATCGTAGTATTATGCCAGGGTCACATAAGTGCTACATCGTGAGCGACAACGCTTAGCAGAAACCACTACCCCATATCTTTACACTAATAGTTATAAAAGATTTCGATAGAAATGAATAACAAAAGTTTAATAGTTCAACAATGAAACATGATGGGATACTCATATCAATGCAAACAAGTGTATCGCACGTATAGATTAGTGTCTTGTATTATCTTTCAGTGTCAGAGTTCTTCTTCGAATATTATCTAGTTTGGGCACTGTTCTGACCACCGAGTCACAGGCTAGTTCACTCCACTCCATGGATACTATTTCTGACTACCAGGTTAAAATGTCATTCCCTAGAAAGTAATGGTCCGTTTACATCTCTTTCAACTGACGATCGCCAAACTTTCCAATCGCACCCACACGAACATAGTCCTGTCCGTCTTGTCATCACGGACCGCCTCTGCATGATACAAGGTCCGTCCACAATACTGCTGTGCACGCTTAACTTTAACCACCATGTTCTCTCCGCAAAGATGGGACAATACTCAAGCTGCATTACCGTAATCCATTCAATTCCCTACTCATTCATATCTTATTCAAATTCTCATTTTGCATCTTGTCATTTCTCAAAACTTGTCGTATCGATTCTCGTAAAACATGTCTCGTGAATATGTAACTTTTCTTGTAAAATGTGTTTCGTAATTATGCAACTTTTCTCATAAAACGTGTCATGTAAAATCATGATTTCTCCTATGCGATCTTTTGAAAACTAGTCTAGGGTTTGTAGAAAATAGTATTTTAACAGCTACGTAGTTGCATTTAGGTACATAAGTTCACAGTCTTGTTACTCGTGACTACTCCGTAAGACTATATAATATAGTAACGATAAATCAACTTCACGTTTTTTCAAAACTAAACAGGCATTGTAAGGTCGTAAAAAATTTAAAAGTGCAAATACCATCTTGGTCATGATTTTAATAATATTGAAAATGAGTAGTTGGGATCTACTGACTAATTTTTTGAAAACCAATCAACTTATTAACGACGTGAAAATTATACGTAGTAAACCAAGCATTATAATAACTATAGAAAATACTACTACACTTAGGAATGGTGTCAAAGTGTCTACCTCAATTCCAGTGATTAGTTGGAAGACGCACAAGCCAAACAGAAATTCCCTAGGTAGCATAACAGCTACTTACTCCGTGAGAAAAAGAAAGACTTCTTTTTCTAGAAACACAAATGCTACTAACTTCCTACTACTTTTTAGATATAGTGGTGGTTGTGTTAGTGGAGCCTGATGGCCTTGCTCTTGAGTTTCTTGAAGAACAAGAAGAACTTCTAGAACTAGAAGCTTTTCTTCTCTCTAAAACACTAGAACTTATGAACTACAAAGAAATCCTAGAAATATGGTTGTGGAGGTGTGTGGACAAATGAGAGAATGCATGTGGTATTTATAGGGTACTTGTTCTTGGAGAACAAGTTGGAGAAAGCTTCATCACATGCACCTCCCTCTTTCCTCTCTTTCTCTCCCATTAATGAAGATTACACTAGGATTCTCTCCCATGTGCAAGAAAATCTCCCTAGGATTCACTAGGTATAGGTGAGCTCTGGAGAGGAAGAGAATATATTGTAGGGTTCTATGGGATTCCTTGGTACACATTATAGGATACATGTGAGACTATTGAGACATTTTCCCTCGGGAAAATAGATATCTCACTTCCTCATCATTTTTTAACTGTGTGGCTCAGATTTGGGGAACCAGTTTGGATTTTTCGTCCATGGACAATATCGATGGTTTTCTAGGCTACCCATCGACAATGGTGAGGGCGTCTTGTAGTGGCAACTGCGGCAGGAATGAGCTATAGCAAGATGCATACCATGGTTTATCCTTCAACCCCTACGAGCAAATCAGTGGGTTTCGACACCGGTGTTGTTTTTTATTGGGTAAATAGGTGCTATTTTTAGTGTTTTTAGTGCATTTTGTTTTTTTATATTGTTGTTTTGGGGACCAACATGTCCTTTGTAATAGTTTGTTATTGATTATGAATATCTATTTATGTTTGCTCACAAAAAAATCCACATGCTAGTACACTCACATAACTTGACGGGTCGGAATATTACTATATGGATTTTTTTTTAATCGGTAACAAATTTTATTAAAACTTGACAAAGGGAATATCAAGGTGAGAACCAAATACAGAGCACAGAGCAAAGTATAGGCAGGGAAAAAGATATTGAAAAAATCTTATTTAGCTAATCACGATTATTAATGCAATCACAGGAAATAAACAATAATCTATGAACATGCGATATACGTGGAAAACCCCGAATAGGGTAAAAACCACGGGAAGGAATCAAAACACTAAAAATAATGTTGTGTGATTACAATCGACCTATACTTACAATTGAAAATCCTCTCAATTGACCCAAGACCCGATTGCCGAATCCACGTTCATCGCACCAAGTGTTTGATTGCCGCAAACCTTGAATCCTCAAGCCTTCCGAGATACTTCCAGAAATCCACCAGAAGAACGATTGAATCAAAGGTTGAATAAGATCCTGGAGTATTTGATTTGGTTGCTCAAAACTTCATGCAAGAACTCCAAGCCATACCACAAAGATGCAAAAGCTGCAACCCTCTCTCTCTCTCTCTCTCCTTGTTCTTATTAACGTGAAAAATCGGCTGCACAAGAGATATGTCTTAAACCCTAGTTGTTGCCCTTTTATAACTTGTTTTGCTGCTTGCTTGAGCACATTGAAGGTGCTCGAGCACTTTCCTAACAGCCTACTTGATGGACTGAGACATGAAAAGTGCTTGAGCACAATGCTAGATTTTGCCAACAACTAACATGCTTGATATGGGAGAAAATTTTGCGCGAGCACTAGTACAAATATAACAAGATTCGTTTCACATCCTAAACAGACGCATCTAGAATAATGAAAATAAAAAGTACAACTCGATAAGGCATCATGGAATTGCCAACCGAAAAAGGAGCTCGGGCTATGGAGCTTACAGATATTCAGCGAAATGCTGAAGGAAAAAGTTACAAGTCACAGAGAAAGAAAAAAAAAACTTAATCGTAGAGGATCAACTAGTAGTCTAGAACATGTCTCCAACATTCCAAGATATGATAATCAGCTAAGGACATATCAATAGCAGCAACATGGTTCCTCAATTTCACCAGAAATAGCAAGAAATTAGTAGCATTAGTATTTGGCCATCATAGATAAATACCAACCACTAGCCTTCAATATCCACATAAACTCACTCCAAAGAACTGGGCCATCACCATAACATGAATATAAATCATCCAAGCATCAATATGATCAATACCAATGCATGGGCATCAGAAATGACAATAGTCATCATAAACAGACTGGGCAAAGGCAGCAACTTCGGAGTTGAAATATAATCTCCCATATAGCAACTAAACAATGACCAACAAGGAATTAAATCAGCATATATAGTGAAACCATCCAAATCTCAACATAAAGAAACCATCAAATCTCATCATAGTTAATGTCAACTTTTGGGACTTCAGAGGCCAGTATCCATCCAAACCTCAATATAGGTAGTGCTAAGGTTTGGGACTTTAGGGATCAGAATCAGCAACAACAAAGAGAAACAACAGGAGCAAAATTATCTTCCAATATTCAGTAACATTACAATAGTCATCAACATCCTTCCAACCACAATCTCTGAGAAAATCACAGTATTTTTCATACTCCTTAGATCAATATCGGAAGCATCCATATGATGGCAGAAAATTACTTAAAAAATAGCAGAAAGTTGATGTATCTCAGAGTTTTGAAGATAATAAATATCAGCAACAATATCATCTAACAGATCTAGATGAAAAAGTTGTCAAGGACAACTCCAAATAACAGCAGAACATGAGAAGAATCTGCATCACGACAAACAAAAAAATAGGACTCCCCGGACACAGTCATTCACTACGAAACCCTTTAGAAATAAAAACACCCCACCTTAAGAAAACTAGAACTAAAAACTATACCACCCCAACAAAGACACTGAAACAAATATCACCCGAAGACCTGAAGCTTAGAAATAAGAACCCACAAAAAAAAAAGCGTAACCAGTAAACTATCAAAACTCAAATGAAAACTAGACACAAGAAAGAGAAGCAAAAATAAAAGACATAAACCCATGTGAGACACCACAAAACCCAACCCAAACAAGAGAAAGCACAACTAAAGGTACCACTCACACACCCACACACACCCAAAAGATAATTCTGACCACCTCCAAATCAGAATTTAACTTTTCTGATGCCCTTCAAGCATCTCTTGAAGTCCTCAATAGAGTAATCCTTGCTATTATACTTCCCCTTTATCCATAGAGCCATTCTAGTCTTTGAAAAACCAACAAGTTCCTCTAACTCCCATACTTTGTTGTTGAAAATTGAGTCATTTCCAGAAGTCCAAATGGTCCAAGTCACAGATTTTTGAACTTGAAATTCTCCCAAAACTGAAACATACCTATTAAATTTGAAGGACAAGTCCATACCTTACCCCACCATGAGATTATTGCAAACCAAATTTCCCATGAAATCTAGCACTTAACTAGGAGATGTTTAGGGGATTTAGATTCAGAGATGCAAAAAGGGCCACTGACATTGTTATTATTTATGATTCCTGTCAGCTAACAATGTTTTAGCTGCTATGAAGTTTTGCACAACCAACTAGACAAAAGTTCAACTTTGGGTGGGCAAATATTCTTCCAAATGGAGGATAACTCTATGTTTTCAATGAATTCCTAATCCTCCCATTTTGTGTACACTGATTCTACAAAGAAATTCAAATCCTTAGTCCATCTCCATTAAAACAGTCCTCCCTACAATACTCTAATTGCATTGAGCTCAATATTTATTTAAGGATCCACACCTGTTCCAATTACCAATCATGAAGTCTTCTTCTTAACTGTAAATTCCATTGACCTTGTTCCTCAACATGTATCATGTCTGCCACCCAACCTTCCTATTGAGTGGAAGCTCTAAACAATAATGAGAAGGTTGCTTCAAGAGATTCATACCCCAACCATTTATGTTTCCAAAATTTAATATTTGTAGGAAAATTGAGCTTGAACTTGAAACCTTGTATAATACATTCACTCATGTCAAACATATCGGCCTATTTGGATGCCAAATTTGATTTTGGGTAGATTTCTAAATGAGGGTGGATTTGTATATGAGGTGTTTGGATGATTTTTTTAGAAGGGGGATTTTTAGGGTGAATATGATAGGAAAAGATGGCAAATGACTTAATTGCCCCTAATTTATTATTTTAATAAAGAAAATGGATTAATTTTATTATAATTACAATAAATACATAATAATTAAAAAATACACAATAACTACATAAAAATATTTAAACCAAATTTCAATTTAAAAAATAATTTCCAGAAAAAATAATAAATTAATTAGGAAGTGAAAATTTGTGAAATTAATAAAAGACAAACAATTATTAATATGAATGGTGAGTAGGTTAATATAAATACACATACACTAAACCTCCTATCCAAACCCTTAAAATCCGGACTTTGTCCACACCTCATATATATATATATATATATATATATATATATATATATATATATATATATATATATATATATATATATATATATATATATATAGGTTCCATTTCTCCTCCGGACATCCGGACCTCCGTGATTTGAGTATTTTTTTTACGATCCGATCCGTCCAATGTGTTTAGAAAGTGTTTTCAAGGGTTCACGTAGAAAATCTTCAAAAACAAAAAAATACCGTGAAGGGCTTGATCCAAGCAGTTCTTTGCAAAAACAAAAAAATACCGTGAAGGACTGTATACCCACACTTCAGATGTGATATTTGGTGGCGTGTGTCAGGCGGCATGTCAGGTGGCGTGTGTCAGGCGGCATGTCGTGGCGTCTTTGCAAAAAAGTCGGACAGACAGAGCAACGCTATCCGGGGTTATGGTGCGGCAAAGGCCCGGCCCCGACCACGGATTGGCCTAGGGAACCGATGGCGCGTGAGGCGCGTGGAGGGCTCGGAGCCCAACCAACCCCTTGCCTATAAAAGGCATACTCCCCCAACCTGGAGGGAAAAGGAGTTTTTACACAATGCTCAACCCTTCTCTCTCACTTTCTCTTTCTAAGTTTCCGGCAAACTTCTTCTTCTCCAGTCACTAACTTAACCATCGGAGTGCCTTCCCGGACCACCACCGTCCGGGCTAGGCACTAACGTGGTTGTCTACATGTGCAGGTGGTCACCACCGCGCAGCACCATCCTTTCCCACCGGGCGCAGGCCACTCAGATATTCCAACCCGTAAGGCTCGTGAGAGCTCACTCCGCCAAGAGAGTGCATACCTTAATTCTCGTGGCCGAACTTATCAAGGCCAGCGAAGGCCTTAGGCAAGGTTCATCCTAGCCCTCGGCTAGGCATGAGCGCTCGGATGGAGCGCTAGGCGAAAGCCCCAGACAAGGTTCATCTTAGCCCTCGGCTAGGCATGAGCCGGATGGAGGATGGGGCTTAAGACCCCAGTGCAAGGTTCATCCTAGCCCCGGCTAGGCATGAGCCGGGATGGAGATGGAGCGCCAGGCGAGGCCCCTGTGCAAGGTTCATCTTAGCCCCTCGCTAGGCATGAGCCGCAAAAACCAAGGTGGAGCCTTCAGGCGACTCCAAGAGGTTCACGGAAGGTTCACCCCGGAATCGACGCCCCCACACTCCCCCACCAATTAACTAAAAAGGCTGAGTTATGATCCAATAACCTTTTGATACCCAGACCACCAAACTTTTTATTCTTTGTAAATATGGATTTGGAAAAATATAAAGAACACAAACCAAAATTGAAAAAAATTCTTAAAAGACAACTCTAGAAACACTGAAGAAACTTATTTTAGAATTTTTTTTTCGCCTTTAGCAAATCTACTTGTACTTTTTTATTTCATTTCATCGAACAGTGCCATTCAATTAATCTAATTTTTTTCAAACATATCTTAGAAAAATTCAAATAAAACGAAACTAACAGCTATTCTCCAAATTCAGGCCAAACTAGCCCTTATCCCCCAGGTCCCAACATGCTAGGTTCTACTTCTCACCAAACACAGTATTTCGTAGATTGGTACATCTGCCCTAATCTCGTTTGGGTTTTGTCAAAACATTCCTAGTCTAAGTTCAAAAAAAAAAAAAAAAAGCATTGCTTGTCACAATTTGAGAAAAAAAGTACACTACTATGTAAATATGGTCTTTTAATTCCAGCAGCTTTTTTCATGTAGTCCTTGAGGGAGTCTGCCTGAGTGTGTAAGATCATTATCAACAATTTCTTTCTGGCATTAACTCTTTCCCATCTACCTACATTATACTGTCATCATCAATAACTTATATTGTAGTGGTTATTATTTGTAAGGAATTTATCAGTCTCTTGCGTAGTGATACAGCTCGTTTATTGCTAATTGAAGTACAGGAAACATTATGGATCAAAAAAAAAAGTACAGGAAACATTAAATATACTCTGAAGCTGCAACTCTTTCAGTAGTCTTCAATCAGGTTGTTTGACAGAACACAGAGAGAACTTGAAAATATTTATAAGAAGATGATGTAAACAGTTCACTGGGCTATATATTGTTTAAGATTCAAAAATTACAATAAAAATTGTGGAAGGTAAATAAAAATGAGTGAAATTGTATTGAAAGTGTAAAAAGTATATATACTGGAGTGTGTGTTTCTTTTGTCATTTTCTTTGCTTATAGAGAATCAATCATGTGTGTGTTTCCTTTGTCATTTTCTTTGCTTATTAAGAATCAATCGGCTGTCAATGGAAAACCCCTAATTTTTTTCCACTAAGGTTGGTTTTTGTGGGACAGCGCTTCTCCTGTTGGACCTCCTGGTGATGAGAGCGTGGGGGAATGAGCTCAGACTGATCTTGACGTGACTCCTGGTGGTGCGCCGGAGGTGTACCTGCACAAGGGGAACAACCACGTTAGTGCCTGGCCCGGACGGTGGTTGTCCGGGAAGGCACTCCGATGGCTAAGTAAGCGACGGGAAGAGTTACGAGATGGTGATCTAGAGAGAGAAAGTGCGGCCTGGGAGCTGAATGTAGAGAGAGAGAGGGTATTAGAGTTTACTTGTTGCTGCCCTTTTTACTGAGGCGAGGGGGAGCGTATTTATAGGTAAGGGTGCGGCGTGCCCACCACGCCTCGGGAAGGACTCCACGCCCATTCGCCGCTATCCCCTTCCGAGTCGTAGATATCCGTTGCGAATAGTGATTTAAATTACAACTGTTCCATTCCGAGAAATATTAACCTCACTTGATATCTTTATGGGTATACCGTGCGGGATTGATGGCTGCCGCGCGCGGGAAGCGGTGGGAGGTGGGCGCGTCGGATGGTCGGAATACATTAATGGGTAGAGCGGTGTCTGGCGACCTGCGTTGGCGATCCCTCTCCGGCTGGGAAAAACTCACTCCGGCGCTACAGCGGCGAGGGTTGAGCCATGCCGGATTGGGGTACAGGCGTCGGGCGCGGTACGCATCGGGTTCAGCGCGCTTTTCGTCGGTCCGACCGAGCATTGCAGTCGCGGCACTCCCGGAACCCAAATGGTGCGGCTGGGGCCCTCCGGACCCATTTTCGGCGCTACAATGACTCTACTTAGGTAAATGCGGGTGGGGGCCGGCGGCGACGCGGCGTTTATACATGCGGGCGCATTGCTCTAGAATAGGTGCGAGCACGTGTCGGGCCGTCCGCATCGCCGGTGCGGCGGTCGGAGGTGGCGTTTGGTGGCCGTCATAGAATTTGCGTGGCGTGCCGCTGCGATGTTGTCTACCGACGTGCGTTGTTGCTGGGATTCAGCGAAATGTTTTGGTCAGCGTGGGCCGGGTAATGCTTCCCTCCGGTTAGTTTACCGAGCCTCGCGTCTCGGAAGCTACGTATTGTATCAAGGTAGGCGGGGTAAGAACATCACATACTATAAATAGGGCTTGGGAAGGAGGAAGCGTGCAAATCCACTACCTTACTCTCTCATCACGCGTAGGAAATTTTTTAAGCAACGTAGCAGAATCCCAACCCGTTTTAGCCCGGATCTGCGTGTCACCAGCCCACTTCAACCACCAAAACTCAAGGTAAATCCCACTTCTCTTTCCCTTTTCTTGCTTTTCAATACTTTTTTAAATTGCATTTTGGGCGGTTTTGGCCGCTTTTTCGTTTTAAGCTTCGTATTTTGTTTTGGGTTGAGTTTCGGCCGGCGTCTTGTTGGCGTCTTGCATCTGGGAATCTGGAGACGCGAAACTCAATATGTTCTTCCGGCGCATTTCAGTGTTCAACGTGTTCCTCCGGAAAGGCCACGCTGGTTCTCACCGAGGCCCCCTCGATTTTTCGAACACACACACCACGCCCCTACTCTCCTGGCGGTCAGGGGTGGGCCCCCCTCGACTAGCCTTGTGTCCTTGTAATTTATTTCTCAATTTTCCCCCAGATATATAGGCGACGGGTTTCTCTTGTGCACCTTTCTAGGTTTCCCTACCGATGAGTAATGAGCCCATCGTTATATCATAGCGGGAGGGAAGACGAGGCCGCCTTCGGCTATCCCGAAGGCATTATCGTGAACTTGGGAATCGGCATGTGAACCGCCCCCTCGAAAGCGCACCTGCTAATCCCCCGCCCAAAACTATTACACCCGGAGGAGTATCGCAGATGGGAGGAAGAGAGGACCACTCCATTACCTGGCCTCAACCTCGACGCCTCAGCATCAAGTTGTCGTAGATCGCTTAACCAACGCGAGGCTCCTTTGCGCCCGCCGCTGATGTTGGCAACGAGGATGAAGCCGCCCCAGGTGGCGTGACCGAGCCCCATCCCACCGAGGAAGTAGAGGCCGAAGGCCAAGCCCAGGCGCAAAGACCCGAGACACCGAACCTTGCCCTCGGAGAGGATTGGGAGGAGGTCCCTCTCCCAAAATTCGGGACGACGAGCGTCTCTACGCCAAGGAATTCGATCCCAACATCCGCAGAGCGCCCGGGTGGCCTTTCAGTGGAGAGATACCAAATCCCTGAGGATGTGGAGGTGAGCTTCTTTCCGAGAGGCAGTGATGCGGGGCGGCCATATCACGGTACCCCTCATGGCCATCACCGAGGGCGGCCTTCGCTTTCCACTTCCAAAGATGGTCCAATAACCGCTTACTACTACGGCCCCTGCGCCCCCCCCAGGTCGTGGTCCACGGCTACGGAATCCGTTTCGATGCTGAGGTTGGCCGGGCTTCGGCGTCGACCTGATCACGACGTTCTTGGTATCTACCGACTGGCACTCAGTCCTCGGTTCCGACGGTATTACTTTTCCGTTCGGAACGAGCACCATCATCTGCTGGGGGACCTTTATGACCAGGAACACCAAGATAATTACGCGGTGGTGAGGGGAACTATTCCCGGCCCCGAGGAGCCCCCCTTTCATTATTTTAAATCACCGTACGAGGAGAACCTAGTAAAGTAGGACCATCTATTCTTCTTGTTTTCCTTTTCTTGCGCATTGATTAATCTTGTTTTGGTTTTACGTCGACGAAATTTGGTGTTTTATCCGTCATTGCGGTGGGCGCGTTGTTAATGGAGGTCGCTTTCGGTTCTCTGACGTCAGAGCCTTATACTCAGGGGCGTAGGTGGCACCTCTCCTCAAACTGCGGTAGATATCACGGGGTTCCCTCATGCAGAGCCTCCCGAAACCCTGATGGCAGGATGGGGTTGCGCTCTTAGAGCAGGATCGAGAGCAGCTTCAAGAGCGGGCTAGATTAGTCATGGCGGGGCGGATATACTCCGCGCTGCACTTAACTTGGGCAACGCGGCTGGGACTGCTGGCTGACCTCGCTTTCTGAAATGGGAAAAGACATCTCCGGGACCAAGAGGAAGAAACTAGGAGGGATGGTACGTAAGCGCCCATGGAAGATATATCCCGGCATCCCCTCGGGAACCAGCTGGAGGAAGGCCCCTCGGTTGGCGCTGGCGGAGGAGTTCCATCGGCCCAGGGGCCCCAACCGATGCAGCGCTCGAGCCGGGGTCGTGAAACGCCGCGGAGCGAGGCTCGAGAATCTGAACCACGCCCTGCGAACTGGGCCCCAGCGCTGGTAGCGCGGAGGAGTAGTCCTCCTCACCCGGCGAGACGGCGTTGAAGATCCGAGCGGTAGTCTGCGGAAGGGGCTGTACTCAGGTGGACATAATAAGTTGAATTGTATGACCTCCAGGCCAGGGGGACAGCTTTATGGGCTCACGAGAGCCTGGTGGTAAAGTTCTCTCACTCCACCAGGAGAGCCCCTCCTCTTTCAAGGTTTGAGCTTCGATGTAGACACAATGTTTGTTTTCTTTGTTTGAGGCCGAGCGGGCCTCCATTACCTCCACAAAGTAGCGCTGGCCTCAAGGCCTCGAGAACAAAGTGAGGGCTGGCTGTCAGGGCCTCGGCTCGGCTAAAGCGGGGACTTGGGAGGCAGGAAAGCGGTGGAGGGCTGGGCACAGGATAGTGGGAGGCGGTGGCCAAGATTGGCGGCGGGTAAGTGCCGGTGCAGGAGGCGACAAAGGTGCGGGGCAGTGCCGAGGCAGGGAACAACAGCGGCTCCCGAGCCTGCTCAGCGTTTATTATCTTTGTCCCACGCCGAGGCTAACGGCTTTCGGAGGGAGGAAGAAGGTGGAAGCAAGACGCCGCCGAGGCCAAGCGACATGGAGGCCCGTGGCTTTTGACAAAGTGGTACCGCCTGAAGGATCGCTTCCTGCTGCCTATACAAGGGGGTAGATGCACGCAACGCCCTCCGGATGCCGAGGCGGCCGATCATCCCACCGACTCCCCCCAGCCCCTGGTGCCGAGATGCCCATGGATGCCGCAGGACGCAGGCCGGGCGGGATGAAGGCACCCATTGTAGAGGATTAGGACGCCAGTTCACCCCATCTTCCCTATTTCTTTTTTTTTTTTTTTTTTGGGCAAAGTGCCATGATATGTAATGTAAACGTAGCCCCGGGCTCGTGATCATTTGTTTCTTGTCGGAGCCCCCAATTTTGATGTACTTGAACCTGAAATTGAAATGTTAATTCGTTTTTGTTTGTCTCGTTTGTTTGTCTTGCTCGTTACTTCAGATTTTCCTTGCAAAAAGAAACCAATTTAGGCCGTCACTAACATTTAACGTGATTCTCGCTTACGACTTTATACCCATGGTGTCAATAGCCCTCTTCGAGTAAGTGAACGAAGTTTCGCTACAATGTGGATTGCAAAGACTTTAGGCTTGGTAGTTCACCCAAGGCACCGCTGGGTGCTAAGCAGTCGAGACTAACCTACCCGGCCCAATGCATCAACCGAAAGCAAAGAGGGACGCTGATGGATTCATTGTCGGCTAAGGTTATCTGGATCGCCAAGATCCCCTAACTTAGCCGAAAGCACTAAGAGTTTGATAAATGTTCTGACCAATATGAACATTTTCCCAACGGGTCGCTCAACCAACGTGAAGATAATATTCATAACACGTGACGAGGGTGGTGACCGACCGGAGAAACAGTTATCAAAAAGAACACCCGTATACATTGGTTTCACCTCGGTGGGCGGAAAAGGAAAACTATCCGTAGTACTTCCTGGAGCTAGAGGCGCTCCACGGGTTGCCCCACGGGGCGTGTGCCATCCATCTCGCCACATCGGTAAGCTCGTGCTTCGCCTTGGCCGTGATCCCCAGATAGGCCTCCCACTGGGCATGAACTTTTCTTATTTTTCTTTTGGACCACCTCGCTTGGAGGACAAGGTCATCAACTTGAAGGGGCGATTTGTTACGCCCGTGTTATACCCACGCAACCTCTTTGCTGATACGCCGTGTAAGCCCGATATTTGCTTAAAATTAGGCTGTCACCGATATGGTTGAGCTCGAAGCAACATGCTCTAGATTGGTGGCCGGGTGGAAATCCCTTGATCCAAGGACCGCATTGGGGAGGGCGGTGGCGGGGAGCATCACGGTCCCGTGAGGCCATGGAGAAGGGCGTTCGCCCGTTCCCCGGCCATGGGGGTAGTCTGCGATAGCCCCTTTGGGACCTTGGGAGTTCTCCACCCATTTCCCCGCTTTGTTGGGTAATTGACGACTTGCCGGGCGGAGATGGATTTATTAGAGGCTTCGCCCGCCATTTCCTTTGGGAGTAAGCCACCGCCGAAAGTGATAGACCGGATGTTTTCTTCTTGCAGGCGTCTTTATGGCCTCGCCCACCGGAGGTGGGTGCCGTTGTCCCAAATGATAGCATAAGAACACCAAATCGGAAATTATGTTTTTCGAGAGGAAGTGCTCCACTTCGCAGGCATGTGAATGAGGGGCTCGCCTGCGACTCACTTGGTGAAATAGTCCGTGAGCGTGATGAGGTGTTTGAATCCTCCAGCGGTTGGGAGCACGCCTACAATATCAAGTCCCCATCGGGCAAAAGGCCACGGGTTTTAGGGAGAGGTAGGTTGATGTAAGAGGGGAGAGTGCCTCACGGCGGGGACCCTTGATTCCTCCGCGTAGTCCAAAATGAGGTCCGCATTTTAGACCCGCCGGTATTAACCACCGGACCTGACACGTGCTTTCGGCCAATGGCCGTCCCCTCCGGTGGCGCGACCATTCTTCTTAAGTGGAGCTCATTGAGTACCCGGGACCTCCTCCTGCATTACCCACGTAGGTCAGAGGCAATATGGCTGCGTGCCAGAAGGTTGTCCGATCGTCTGGGAGAAAATACAGTGCTTGCGCTGCTTATGGCCGGTGAAGCGCCTTTTTTGCTCCTGGGGAAGCACTTGCATCCGTGAAATCTGCCAAAATTGAGTCCATAAACCGACTGCCCAAGAAGCCCAGTCACGCATCGCGAATATCTATCAGGGCGCTCAAAGAAGCGAGGGATATCAAAGTTATGATAGGGGATCCGGAACACCAAGCTGTAGAAGGCGGCAAGGCTTTATCAGCGTAAACGTTGTACCGTAATGCAAAACTCAATCTTTGATCTTTTTGCAGGGTCCTGCATTTGAGAATCTTTGGCCTTCAAATCTCTTGCGGATATACGTCCTTGAAGTTGGTTTACCTGCTGAAGAATCGCTGGGCAAAGTTTGCTTCCATTCACCGAGTCAAGGCGAAAAGCGTAACCCGCTAATGAGAACTCATAAAACTGAAGTACATTAGTGGCAGGAAATACTCATCATGCGCGCTTCGTGGAGGGAGACCTTGAGCGAGTACTATGCGGCTCAGCCCACCGAAAGTTAGAGGCTCGTGGGCGTGCACTCATAGCCACGAGTGCGCCGGTGTGGGTGTCGCCGTCCTCGGTGGGGGGGATCTCTTGAGGGAGGTCCGTGGGCTGCGGCGGGGGCCGGGATGGTCTAGGATACTGTTTCTTTCTCTTTATTTGCCTCGGCATTCAAGCTCGGGGTGAGCTTCGGCTGACGAGAAATCGACCAATGCTTGCCGCGATGCGCCCGTTAGCGGTTCTGCCGGGGCCGTCAAAGTTTACCAACTCCGTATTGACCATCTACGAGGATCTACGGCACGAGAGATGGCCCTCGAAGTCGGCTTTGAGGGGGCTCGTGGCAGCGATAATGCGTGTGACATTGGAAGTATGGGGTGGCTTTGAAACTGCGTGGCGAGCTAGCCTGACTTCTGCTCGGCGGCGGATATCTGCGTCTCGGTAGGGAAAATATGGTCTTCTTTGGAATGGTAAACCCGAGTACAGCGATTCGTGCCCTCTGCCCGAACTAGTGCCCGGCGACTAACCCATATATTCAGGGCCAGAGGTAAGTGCAGATAGTCTGAGGGTGACGGGAGGTACGGCCATATCTCTTGGCTTCAGGCTAAAGCCTATCCGCACTCCTGGGGCTTCCATTGGAGCACATGCTCCCCACACCTAATATTTGAATCTTGATTGACTCGAAACGGTGACAACATGCGAGGACTTATTTTGGCGTTGAGGGGGCTGCACCATTCGGTGAGTGTTGCACGCACCTCCACGGTGGTGGTGGGGCGCAGAGGCCTGGTGGTGACGATTGGGGTGCCTCGATCCCCACGCCAGTGGCAGTGCAGGAACCTCCAGGAGGCACATTTTGGCGTTGACTGTGGTGGCCATGTCTTTCGTATGAAAGACCTTGCAGGAGGTAGTAGAGGTGATTCTCACATAATTTGCTTTATCACCATGTCATCAATGTGCATGCTCCATGATGTCCAGGAAATCTCTTCTCCCTGAACATCTTGGACACCATCGCATTGGTAGGTGGCTCCGTTCTTTAAGCCAAATGGCATCGCTTTGATAGCGATAGATACCCCTCAGTAAAGGCCCGTTTTTCCGCGTCTATGTGCGTCCATGGCTATCTGGTGATACCTCACATGCATCCTGGAAACTTAGCCTGGCGTGGCCGTAGCGTGGCATCCACCAAGCCGGTCAATCAGGGAAGTAATCTTTGGGAACAGCATCATTGGGTTTGTATAGTCCGCGCATACGCCATTTGCGCGTCTTTTTTCTTGACCACGGTGTTGGCCGTAGGGTGGGGGTAAACACTTCGGATGGCCTCGAGCTTCAGGCGACTTTTGGACTTAACCTTCATCCGCGGCGTCCAGAAGTGAATAGCCGAGGATCGCTGGGCGGCTACCCGCTACGGGTTTTCAGGCGGATCAGCGTTGAGTTTATCGCGTGTGTTGAAACGGGCTCCACGCTTGCGGCATTTAGAATGAAGTCGATGACATAAATCGGTATCCTTGGCTCCGGTAAATTTGGGTAAAACAGGACTGGGAAGCTGGGAGACCATGAAGGAAATATCTGGCTGCGTCCCGCCAGTTGATGCCAGGACTTTGAGGAGATCTGCGGCGCTTATACCAGTAGAACTCAAATTCGGTAGAGGTGGGGGTTGATGTCTGTCCCTTTGAACGCCAGCAACCCGACTCTCGCTACGTCGCTATTAGAGCGGTTACAAAACCGCTGGCGGGTATGCGGACACTTTCGTATGGTTTCACCGCCCGGACACTCACTGCGGAAGTGACGGAGAGCAGCGATGGAGTAAGGGAAGGCCTAACCGCCTTCGCGCGGGTGACCATCCGCTAAATGTAGCGTGCCGGCGGGGAGTCCACAACATTGAAATCCGGCTTCCAGGCGCGCATTCCTTGGCGGGAGGTGATGATGCTCCAAAGGTATACGGTACGGGGGTATGTAGAAGTTGTTGATCATCGTTAGTCACATGGCGCGAAGGCGAGAAAAATAGGATGTCCGGGCTCCCACGTCGACTAGAGATTCGCCGCTTGACGCCCATGTGGATCGATCTCAAGCATTTGAATTCACGGGCATCTTCATGGGGAGTTGTAGTCCTCCAGTCGGACTTCGGTGAAGAGATCGCGGTGAGGGTATTCTCGCTCCTGAACTTTCGCCGGGGGTTGTGCCAACGAGCACAAACCCCGCTATCCGGTATTTCTAGCTCCCCGGCATTGCCTCGCCGGTCCCCTCGGCGACCGCCATGTATTGTTGTAACGACCCCGCCCACCCCTTTGCCCACCCCTCAGTGGCCGGTTTCCGGGAGCGGGTAGTGGGGTGGTCCCCCGAGAGGAGTGGAGTCCGCCAGCGGCGCGATCCATTCATCTACCGCCCCCCATACCAAACGCCCAAATGTTCCTTAGGTCTCGGCAGTTTTGCCAGGTAGTGCCCCACTTCATTATGGTAGGTGCACTTTCCCTTTTCTCTGCCCCGACCCCATCTTTTCCTCGGGCGGAGGAACCAACGCCTTCCTTCCATCTCGGTCAATAATTTATATATTGGCATGATAAAGACGGTCTCCTCGGCTATGAAATCGATTTGTCGCTTACGGGGGCCTTTCCCATCCTCCTCCCCCGCGATCGTCACCGGCCTCGGCTTCCCCTTATCCCGGTAGCCTGCGCTACTTTTGCCGCCACCGTGCTCATTGCCTCGTTTCCGCGGCATTAATGTTGATTTGTTTCTTTCCCTTCTCTCGGGAGCTTGGCTATTAACCCCCCCGAGGCTTTATTGACAAGGAATTCTTCCAATTCGGTATCTGCCCACCACACGCATTTGAGCTCGGGTCATGTCCTTTGGGGATGCAACATGAGAAACCCTGAAGAGGTCCAAAGAATCCTCCAAGCCGTTTTTGAACGCAGGTGGCGCCACCTTACCGGTCGCAGCTTTTCAACCAGTCATGCACTTCCCAATGGCGGTAGATGTACTCCTTGAGGGTTTCTTCCCGCCCCCTATTTCATGTTTACAAGTCGTCGAGTGTCTTGGGTTGAGTGTTCTTGGTCCGCGGGCCGGGCGTGAGGCGTGGCAGCTCCCGGCTTCGTTGAAGTTGGCCTTGAGGCAATTTGTTGTACCACGTGCCAGGTGGCCCGGACTCATCGAAAGGTTTTGCACATGAGGGCATGCCCGTGCAGGTATAGCTGGGGAGACTGGCGTGCTGCTTTGCATGTGCATGATGGCATCGATGGTTGGCTCGTATTTGTGAACTTAGGAATTTTGAAGCCGGGGACGCTCATTTCCAGCGACCTCGACCCTGAGACTTGCTGGACCTCGGGGCTGGATTTGAATTTTCCGTTTTGGAGCCTCGTAGTCCATTAATACGTCACCATAGAAGCCCTCTTGGGGGACATCTGCTTTCATTCCGCATCTCATGACCATCCGGTGGTACGTTACCCTTCGGTCGGCGTTTCTTTGTCGTTCCTTGATTGTCGAATGCGTCATCCCTCGCGTGTTCGGTACAGATACCGTTGGGATGGTAAACATATCCCTGATCGCGTTCACGTTTCCATCGCTTTACCATTGGCGTTGATACCTTTCCACAGAGTAAAGCCTTGTTGGCGTGCCGCCCTCTACGAAAGCGCGCTCCTACTCTAGCGGTGCTTACTCGGGGTGAACCCCGGCGGGCATACGTCTCTGCCAGAGCCGCCTGAGGTGCACGTCGCCAGCGGAAACGATCGGCCGTAGTCACGATAGCACCTTTCGCCGATCGGTCCCGATGCGTTACGCGGGAAGCCTTGGCTGGAGGAGTGTTAAAGTGCCGGGGCCTCTGTTCAATTAACGCCATGCGGCGTGATTGGTATTTTACTCTGGGGCTGGGGTTCATGGCTGCGGCGGTGGCATCTCGGCGATTAACCATGGCGTTGAAAATCCTCTGGGAACATGGTCGCTTAGAGATGGCCGTCCATGGGTATAATGAAAGCGGCGTTTCCCGTTGTCTACTTGATAGTGGGCGGGGCGATACCCGGGGCCACTGGTCCCCTCACTCCTGCTTTCGGAGGATGCCTTCTGGAGATCGCCGTGGGCGCGGGCTTTGGTGGGCGGGGCGATCTCTTTCTTGAGCGGCCTCAAAAATTGCAGTCACAGCCTTCACTTTCAGGTGGCGGAGGGAAGCGGTAAGCCCGCCTGACGGTAGTGAGACAGCAGAGGGCAGCGTCGCCGCTTCCATGAGCGGATGTTTCCCATACAGGTTCTTTGGGGCGGCGGCGTCGAGATACTCAGTGGCCGGTCCCGCATCCGGTTAACGGTAGAGGGACAAAATAAGCCAAATCGCTCTAACTTGGTAGTTATCTTTGGAATTAAGTCGCGTAAACTCTCCGGTATTATCGAATCTTGCTTGGAAACGCCGAGATTCGTAGGCCTGTACGGGGGTAGAAAATGTTCCGCGATGGAAAGGAGCTGCTTAGCGAAGAATAAGTAGAGGTGGCTGGAACCAGCGATCCCGGCGTAGCCAATTGCATGGGGCAGCTTCTCACCGTGCCAGACCTCGGTAAAGGCGTGGGGAACTGAGCTCAGTACATTCTTAATCACGGTAGATGCGCGGAGGTGTACACTGAGGAACAACCGTTAAAATGCAGCGGGGCGGTGGATTTGTCAGGGAAGAGCACTAGGCTGGCTAATGGCGGCCAGGAAAAATTCACGAGATGGTGATCAGAGGAAAGTAAAACAGGAAATTTGGTGTAGAGGTATTAAGAACGCGTTGCGCTGTTTATAGGTAAGAGATGCGGCGTGCCACTTATACTTCGGGGAAGACTCCAGCCCGTCGCTATCCACCTTTTCGAAAGTCGCGTGGAGATATATTTACGCGATAGTGGCGTTTCATTTTTAAAGTAACCTCGCCGATATCGCCAGCCGATGAACACCCACTGAAGCGTAGTAGAATTGGCTTTCTCCACTTGCGAAATTAGAGGTGAGCGTGGGGTGATAAAGACCATTGTGGGCACCGGAAGGATGTCTCAACCAGAAGCCTCGACGCCGGCGCCGGCCTCGGGGAGGCCGGGGCGCCTCCTCGCCGAAGGCAATGAGGGTTCCTGTGAGCCATGCCCCGTTGGTGTTGCCGAGGCCCCTGGGAACGTCCTAGCCGAGCCCCTTGTTCGTACATCCAGTTGTACAACACTCGTCGATCCGACCGAACGTATCGATCCGCCGAGCCTCCCACCGAGCCCACAATATCATGGGCCCGGGGCCCTCCCACCCCAAATGCTACCTGGCCTTTTTCTTTGGCCTCTTTTTAGTAGATATATGTTAAGAGAATGATTTTTCTTGTATAGCATAATAAGCTAAAAAAACTACTGGGTAAAATTTTTAAAAAAATTAATAAGGAAGAAGATGAACCGAAGAGATAGGTAGAGAGCCCACGTGATAAAATACTTTTGGATGAGTGGTACAATGGGACAAGGGGTCCTTCTAGGTATATGGTACCGTATTATGCATCCCATATCATTCATTGTAAAAATGTACAGGATAAGATCAAATCTAAGTAATGACTCTCAAATGGAGTTGAATTTGATTCGAGTCATTATTTTCGCAAAGAATTACCAGATGAGTGCATGGCACGGCACATGCACATAGTGCACAAAAGGGCCCCAAATCTTGTACCAATGGATCCTTTGCATTAAAAAATATCACAACGGTATAGTTAAGCTCCTTTATGGGCATTGTTATCGCTTTCAGTTGTCAGAATCATACATTTTTATTTTTTAATTTTTATAATGAAGGAATAGCCCCACAACCAGGCTATTAATAGACCCAACTGTGTGACCTAAACTTCCGAAGAACTAGTGTGGCCAAATCAATCACCATCCCCCACTTACTACAATGGTACTCAATTGGTAGAAATCGAACCCTAGACATCAAGTACTATCCTCAAAGCCTAGCACTCCCCTAACATTTTTAGAAATCTTTAATCAAATAAATCTTTGCAAAAACTCTATTAATTAAATAAAACTCAATATATAGTCTGAAATACTATATAACTTTAAATAAAAATAAAATAATAAATTGGAACTCTTTTAACTAATGGATTTTGCTAACTACCGCTTATAACTACCTCTTTTTAGTACTTAATTTTGTATCTAATGCCAGACTATCATTACACTTCTCTATTGTCCACGTTATCTACCGTGAGTACCGTCCATTACGGACCCCCAAAAAAAAAAAAAAAAAAAAAAAAAGAAAATTGGTTTAAAGGCCAAGTTTGAGGCGCTTTTAAATAGTGTTTAGTCTAACCAAAATTATTTTAATGTTTTCAATACATCGATAGGAAATATTTGATTTACTTAAGGGACAAAATTGTATAAAAAATACCCTTAATGAATTAGAGTAAGAAAGCTGCACTAGGAGGAGTAAAACCGCGTGCTCTGACCAACGAAAGCGACATGCAACGAAAAGCGACGTGGTGAAAGCATTTATCAATGGAACAATGCTCTGTCCAAAGCAACGTAATGCTCTGACCCTTGGAACAATGAAAGCGACGTGACACTTTTCTTCATCAGCCAGACTCTCTCATGTAGCAGTGGGACAAAATTAATTCTTATTTTAGATTGGATTCATTTTAGGGTTGATTTTAAAAGGGTTTATCTTTATTCTTGGTAGGGTATAGTGGGTTTAGGTGTTTTTGGGTTTTAAGCGAAACTTAGGATACAACTTTTTTTCAATTATAGGGTTTTTAGTACATTTTGAAGCACTTTCATAGGAGTCTGCCAGTATTTTAGGCACTCAAGCGAAGTCTTGCACAGTATTTTTAGGCATTTCATAGGGTAAGATTCCCCAGGGTCTAGGTTTAGGGTGCACTTTTCAATTATAGGGTTTTTAGTAATTTAGGCACTTTCAGAATGGGGGGTTTTAGGGTTTTAAGTGCACTTTCAAGAACCTTGGGATTTTGGTTTGGGCACTTTCATTAGGTTTGGGGTTTAGGCACTTTCATTGACTAGTGGAGGCATTTTTGAATGTGTATATATTGGCCCTTTCCTTTTGCATTAAAAAAAGTTAATGTCCTTATTGAAATAAATACCCATTTACTATGTCCTTCCCAAAAACGGACTCAAAAAAAAAAATCTACCGCCCTAAGCACGTGGTTAGCATTTCTCGTGAATTAATAGCCTTCCAAACTCAACGTGGGCCTTAATATGAACGCATTTAAGCTGAAGATAGTGACAAATAGGATAAAAATTGTGTATGCAAATAGAGTACCGCACACGTAATGACTAAAATGCAAGATTTCAAAATAGCCTAAAAGTTGTTTTGGGATTGGTCCCAGCTCCCTCCCTCTCTCCTCTCTATACTCTTCTCTAAAAAATTCTGATTCATTCAAAACACTTTTGGATACTGATAAATCTAACATTGCAGACCACCCAACACCCAAGTTTGTTTAGGCAAATGGGGTTGTCCAAAAAGTTAAGTGAACTGTGAATCCAGTCCAAACCAAACCGACTGAACGATACGTTTTAGATTGGATCTGTTAATTAATGGTCCGGAAACAGATTAAAAGATTATAAAACAGTGATATCTGGTTCCGTCCATGACATTTCATTATGAAACCTTGATTAACCCGAACCATTATATATTTATAAATAATGCATAAAATACAAACATATATTTATGAATATTTGGTAAATAACAATAATTTTACTAAATGTGGTAAATTACTATTTTTAACTATTATACCTTGACGTGACATAGTGTAACCATATAAAACCTAAGGCTGAGTTTGGATGACGGCAATTTTGAGGGGGAATATGAATATGATACCTTTTTTTCATGATTTCAATGTTTGAAAAGACAAAACGAGAATGTCATGTCATGATTTCATGATTATAACGTTTGGAAGAGACAGGAATAGAAATGTAATTCCTAATGACATATTCAACCAGAAATCATATCCTCAAATAGAGTGGGAATCTAATCCCTCCCTTACACCATGAGAATCTTAGATTTCCGGCTTATTCATTAAGAAAATGAAATGCTGACTTTAATAAATTTCCAAAATAATTCTTTCCCGCGTAAGTTACCGAATTAATCCAAACACTAAAATAAAATTACTCCAAGTATTCAATTCCAATGAATTTGATTCTCAGTAATCATATTTATATTCTACACAAGAAAATTCCTAGGATTTTGATTCCTGGTAATTATATTTCTATTTATACTCAAGATTTCGGTCATCCAAACACAGCCCAAGGAAAAATGCTTGGTTTTTATTATGATTTGGAATTTAGCGTTTATGGAATGTACTCCGTGGATTGGGACTGAACAATGACTCATGAATTGGTTTGGAACCATGCCCTAGGATTTTGGTCCGGGCTCAAAGTACATTTTTTTAGAACCGTAACTCGTGAATTGGTCCACAAATTTATAGGAATCCATCTGGACCTTGGACACCCTTAGTGACAAACGGGACAGAATATGTTTTCAACCACCCTTTTTGATGTCCACTCTGTTATCTGGGCCAACATATGAACATAGGCCTTAAATGAGGACTAATTAGTTTTGGTCCAGTTTGGGACCATCCAAGTAGTCCTGTCCATTTAATCCATCTTTTGGGGTCGATTTTGGAAAAATATTAATCAAAATCGTTAATCTTGTAGAACACGTTAAGACGAATAATCATGTTGAAAATCAATTTGATTGAATTCCATTTGATATCTTGAGAAAATCGACTTTAAGCGAGAAAATATGGTTTGAAACTTCAATAGTTTTTTTTTTCTCGAACAAAATCGATACGTCTATATATTAATGGAATCCGATCAAACTAATTTTTGACATAAATATTCATCTCAAGAGTTCTAAAATATTAACGATTTCGATTAACATTTTTTGTCTGAAATGAACCCAAAAAATTGAAAAATTAGACGAGATTGGACAATTTGAAAAGTGAACCAAAACTCACTCCTTAAATGGGTCGTTGTATTTCAACAAGACGAGTTTCAAACCATTTAATTATTCTAAAAATCACTTATTTTTGCATTTTTCCAAACTTTCCTTTCCATATAGAAATTGATTGGTTCGACAATTTGTCTCGATAAGAAGAATAAAAAATAAAAATAAAAAACTTTAAAGGCTTATCTACTGTGTTAGTCCCTGTAGTTATCGGTATGTTTTAATTTGATCTTTGTATTTTTTTAGTGTCGTAATTTCATCTTTATAGTTATATGTAGGTTTCAATTTGGTCCTTATATTATTAAAATTTCCAATTTTGTCCCTAAGGTTTCTGATTTGTTCTAATGTAAATTTTTTCTAATTACAAAGCAGTCCTTTAGTTTTATATAATTATATATTATATATTATACCCCTAAAGTTTATATGTTTATATTTAATTTCATGAGTTAGTTTTTAAACACTTTAATGTTTTTCTTAAATGGGTTACAGTGAAGTCCTCCTAACCAATAAATAAGTATTTGAATTCTACATAATAAATCTATCTATTTTTGATATATTTGCAATAGTAGATTTATTATAGCTATTTCAAGTGATTTCTTCACGTAATTTGTTAAAGATAAAATATATTTACTTCATTTTCTATTTATATTAGTATGTAGAGGTGGTGATTTCGTTTTGTATGGGTAAGAAAGGGTATAAAGATTTGATCGATTTTTACTTTAGATTTTTGTTTTTTTCTTTACTAACAATTATGTGCCTTATTTTGCTTATTATTTCTAATTGATTACGATTTTGAATCTTTTAAGTTATTTTAATGGTCTTGTTTAAGTATTGTTATGTTTTTCAATTATGATTGTATAGAAGTGCTATTATTTAAATTGTCTGATTGTGATTCTTTAGTATATCTTATGCTCATAAATATTGTTGGTTTAACTGAAACCAAACTTTGATAGAAAATGGGGACCTAATATGAGATTATTTGGAATTGTAGTGAGGTTTTATACTATTTGTTAATAAATTTGTCCTTGAGGCTGTAATTTATAACTAGGATGATATTTTTGCATAGGACGTAATTGACACAAATTGAATACTTCAAAGATTAAATCGACTCAATTAAAACTTTAAGGACTAAAGTGGAACTTAATATTTGTTTGAGGACTAAATTGTCACAATTAAAATTTTGAGGAAAAAATTGAAACCTACCTATAAATATAAGAACTAGATGTAACACCCCGACTTTTTAATAACAAATAAAATGAAATAAAATATTAATATCAATAGTAATAATTATAAAATAGAATTAAACTTTTGGTGATTCGCTGATCGTGATAAGTAGAAAATATATTTTTGTAATTTAATGCCTATAAAATAAAAGGGTGTATTTTTCTGGGATGTGTCGAATTTTTGAACATTTTAGGACGTTATTTCAACCCTGCTAACTACATCAAGACATGAGAACGCGACAGGAGTCGCCGCGAGACAATTAAACTTCCGGAACTAGGCAAGGTGGCATCCTTCTATTGGATGCTTGGTGGCCAAGTAAAAAACCTTCCGGAAGTTAGGTGAGGTGGCTTGCTATGGATGGGTGAATCACCATGGTAATTAATAGGATTTGATCCTCTTATATTGTACAATGTATAGTATGCATAGTAATTAATAGGGGCTAATTCTTTTAGATTATGCAACGTATGTGGACCGGATGATATTACTCTATAGATAATTCTAGATTTAGGGTCCTTAGTATAAATATGGCTTTTGATTCCCCACACTTAGCACACACGCACCCCACCTGCTACGGCAACAAAAAGAGAGGAAGGAACAAAAAGGGTGGAAAAAAAGAAAAAAAAAGATAAAAAAAAGAAAGAAGAAGAGAAGATCCGAAAGAAAGAAAGAAAAGAAGAGCACAACAGTAGCCTTGAGAGGTGAGTTTTACTTCCTCCTTACTGTTGAAGAACACTTACACTTGCATTTAAATCTATAATTACGTAACAAGTAGAAGTAGGAAAATGGCTATGGCACAAGGACATTAGTTTTGCTTTTTTTTAATTCCTCAGGCAAATTGAAAGAACCAACTATAGGTCAAGATTGAAACAGTTCCCCTCTGATGTTAACTTCAAAAATCACAACATTCATTACACAGATTCATCAATATATATATATATATATATATATATATATATATATATATATATATATATATATATCGCATAAGCTGTCCTTGTTTTTTTTTTTTGGAGCTTCAAGTATAGTTTGAAAAAAAATAAGTAAAATAATATGGGAACAAATCGGTCCGTAAATCTGCAAAATTGATCATACACAAATTATTGAGTTTGTTGGGTTGATATAGGAAAAAAAAAATAAAATGAACCATGTTTCTCACACAGCTAGTGTTTCGGCTCGACTCGTCTTGAAGTTGGACCGAACCCGAGCTCTAGATTTTAGACTCATTTTAGTAATTTGAGCACACGTAGTATGTGTTAATGAATAATAAATAAAAAAAATTAATAAAAATAAAAAAATAACAAAGAGATAAATGAGTGGTTGTAAGGATGCAATTTGTAAACTTCACGTAGAGTTAGAACTCGTCAATTAGCTGATATAAACTTTAGCCTAATTTGGTGGTAACATAGGATGAATGTGTTATGTTTAGGAACGAGTTCTTCGGAGTAATTGATCATAAGTAGACTTCGACTGCAAAAGGTGAGTTATGAGTTATCCCTGTTACATGAGTTTTTCTTAAAAATTATGTTTTTAGCTTATTAAAATGTTTAATTTAACATACGAAATTCTTTTGTAGCAAATATACCATGGAGTTATGATATTTTACAGCATATGAAAATAGTATTAACGATACATCCGGACGATGTCCCTGAATCTGTGGGACGTTAAAGATACCAGTGGGAACGGTGTTATAAGGGCGGAATGGAAAGGGGCATAGCCAGGTGTCCAATTGAATTGATCAATTCAAGATGTTATTTTGGGGGTCGCTCCCTCATAGTTTAGCGAAATCGCCTCTGATGGTATATCGTATATGTTATGGCGTGTTATGTTATATACAGACTTGTTTATGAATTTTGGTTACAGCTGAAGCTAAGAAAAACTAATTCTATGACTTAAGCTTCACATATTGATGGAAAGTTTAGTTTAAATTCCATGGTAGATTATGTAACTTTGATAATTCATAATTTCACACAAGCAGTGGCTTATGTTGTTAAAATCTTTCCTTTTCAGGTAATCAAAATTAGAAGGACGGGCCAAGTACCTATATTATTAAGCTTATGGTCGTGTAGTCAATAAAGGAGAAATGTAACCCACGTTGACGTTAGTATAATGAATAAACGACTTTATTAATTTAGGTTTGCTTTCGCTGCTGTTAACTTATTATTATTTTTTTGAAAAAAAAAAAGATATCGACAAAGGCCTTTGGTGAGACAGACTCACTGGCCGGTCACGATATTTAAAATTCATTGGATTTGGGTCGTGACACTAAAATAGCAAATAAGCCAACTTTAAAATTAAAAAAAAGAAAAAGAGAAGACATGCTCAGTTCACAATTTTTATTTTGACATTCCTTTTGTAGATCCAAATTTTTACAAGTTTTCAATTCTTCTCAACCAAAGGAATTAAAAGGAAAAGTAAGTTGATCAAAAACAAAAAAAGAAAAAAAGGGTTCCTTGAAAACCAAAACAAGCCAAAAGGCCAAGTTTTATATGTTTTTACTTTTTTATAAAAAAAAAAAAAAAAAAAAACAGACTATAGTTTTTTAGTTTTTTGATTCCTCTTGAGAAAAACTACACAAGTGAATATATTGTGGCCAAGATTTGAAATTAAATTATTATAAAAATAATACAGTGCTAAAAAAAATGCATATAGAATAAGCGTTAAAATGTTAAAATGCACTGCTGATCAATAAACTTATACCCAAACTTGAACTAAAAAAAACATTTACCCTGCAGATCAATAAACTTATACACAAACTTGAACTAAAAAATGGTTATACACTTGCCCCTTAACTATCACACTTCTTCAAATTACCCCTAAACTCCAAAGTCTTATAAACCTTTCAACTTGGGCTCTTCATTAAGCTTAAATCACTTAAAGGTCCAAACATGAGATATTTTTGTACTACCTCCGTCCGCCTTTTTTGGTCCATTTTTGAAATCCGTGCCATTTTTTATTGTTTGTATCTTTCAATATGAATCTAAAAAATACTATGCAATATGGATCTTGTTTAATAGATTTCAATTAGTTCTATTAGACCAAGTTCGCAAAATAATGAAAACAATAATAAACTAAAAGATATAAGCAATAAAAAATGACATGAATTTAAAAAATGGACCAATAAAGGATGACAGAGGGAGTATCTTACTGTGCAAGACTCCGTGATTTTATTTTATTTTTTGAAAAAGATGAGTTTACAAATATTGATGGGAAGGATTTATGTTAGTGTCGCCAATTGAAAGCCCTTTGATATGCTCGCTTACTTGAAGGCAAATGATAGTTGTTTTCAAATACATGGATTGCATACACAATATTATTGACTATTCGAGTTACAATTACCTAAGTAATCTTTTCGAAGTTAAAGTTGATGAAGACAGTAGCGGAGCCAAGAATCAAAATCAGAGGGGCCGAATTATGAAAGAAATCTTGGTTCTATAATTTTTTTTTAAACTAAATCCAGTCATTTGAGTTTTATTGGTCAATTTTGGCAAATTAAAAAATTAATTTCGACTATTGTTTTTATGATATTCGATAACCGCAATATTATTATTGCACGGTTTATTCACTATAATTTAGTGTTTTTGAAATACAAAACTGTTCGTTCTTGTTAATTTTTTTAAAAAATATAAAAAATATAGTCCAAAATAGGAAATTGATTCTACTTATATACCTACATGAAGTAACATATCAAATCTCCGTACACATCATGAACATATGTATCAATGAATTTTTTGTTTTAAGTTACACGACCCTAGATATAAATTCCACTTCACCATTCTAGGCTTCAGCGACCGAGGAGCTTTTTCCTCTGCCAACTGACAGGCATCCAACATTGCCATATCTACGTACGGTTGTTTCTCATGCTTCCAGAGGCTATTCCATTTTTCCCTGATATTTTTGTTGAGTCAACGTATGTTTGCCCTTCATGATTGGAAACAATCTATTGATAAGTATGGTTTCTTTACAACATCTATTGTTTGGCATGTATAAGGATATACGCTTACCTGGTCATCTATATTTTGTTGTGACTGACGGAGGTTTTTGTGTACTGTGGTACTACACTTTAGTACTTTTGAATTTAGCCCACTTACAAGGGATTGGAGTTCACTTAACTAAAGTTTATACTTGCAAAAAATGAAAGGACCTGAAGGCTTTTTTCTCTTACCCTACACACATCCGCCCGTGGATGAAGACCAACTTTCAGTCAACCATGTCACTGAGAGATGGAATGAATTGGCTATGTCTATTGAAAAGACTATGGTGGTAAAACCAAAAGTCAGTAATCAACATAATCCTCTATAATAATTGAGACGGTTCAAATGTAACAATATTGTCTATTGAAAAGACAAGTTACATTTACATCATCTTTAATCAACATGATCCTCTATAATACTCCCTCTGCCCAATTTAAATGTTCTCTCAGGGGAAATCAAGCTTTTTAAGAAGTTCAAATTTTTGCTCTAAATTTCCAAAACTAACCGTAAAACTGTAAAGTCAATTAAATGTATTTAAATTATTTATATCCTTCAATATGGATCTCAAAAATATGTCATATGGATCTTGTTTTATAGATTTCAATTAATTCTATTATACAAAATTTTCAAAATCATGAAAAATATTATATGTTGAAAGATATTGTCAATTTAAGAATGATATGACTATAAAAAACTGTCAAATCAATTAGTAATTTTTAGGGGTAGAATTGAAAGTTTTGGTATGTTTTGATGGTTATTTATAGAAAGTGGACACTTATTTTGAGATGTAGAAAGGTGAATATTTAAAATGGGATGGAGGGAGTAATTGAGATCGTTCAAATGTAACAATATTGTCTATTGAAAAGACAAGTTACATTTACATATCTTTAATCAACATGATCCTCTATAATAATTGAGATTGTTCATTTTGTATACTTTGTCGGAGTTAATCTTGCAAAAAATCAAGGTAACTATAAGTTGATAAGCTAATGGTGAGAGCATTGTTATCTTGTAATAAGTGATTTTGATTCAATCTGTCAAGTCAATTTTTTTAAAAGAGAAATTTTAGGTATTTATTGAGCTCCGATATACATGATTTTTTCCATAGTTGAATTGTAACGACCCGAATTTTCGTAAATAAAATTTCTTTTAAAAGTTTAATTAATTAGTTTAAATTTCGGTTTATTGGAATATTTTTCTATTAAAATATTATTTAATTCCTTTAATTCGAATAAATAGAATTCTAGCCATGTATATGCACGTACTAGACCGAGTAACACATCCGTTACACTACCATAGCACCCGGGGACCGAGTTTAATACCCGAAACCTACCCAACCACCATCTTTACTCCATCCAACCACCTCGGTACAACCTAGTCTTGTCACCTTGGAACTTGGTGTTGACCAAGTTAGGGTTAGAGAGAGAGAGAGAGAGAGAGAGAGGGAGAGTGTGAGTATGTGCATGTAGTACACTTGCACATGCAAGTTTTATTGCAAGTTCACTTGCACAAGCAAGTTGAGGATTTAGGGTAGCTACTTAAGCCTACATTTTGTACCCAAACTAGTTAGAATCAGCCTTGTTATTTTAGGAGTAACCTATGCATACCCACACAATACATGTATTAGAACACAATCTACACAACCTAGACCTATTATGCTTAACCTTGCACTCTAAGTTTCCATGAAACATGGTTCCATGTTTTAAGGAGGAATATTCCCCCTACTTCTAGCCCATTAAGGCTACCTCATAGCTACTAGATGCTTTCACATGCATTTTGTGTATATCTAACCCTAAAAGCACCCCATAACTAAGGTGACCATGCAAAAACCTACACAACGAGAGACGTATTTTTCCCCCACTACTACTTCCCACGTTGGTTACCCATTGATTCCCACAATTCCTTTGCTTGCAAGTATAGAAACCTAGGACCTAACCCAAAAACATAGAGAACCAGCTTGTGTACTTGCCATGTGTCATTCAAATAGCTCACATTTTGCTCATTTGGACCACTTTTCACTTTCCATATATTGTTTGTCTCTTTTATTCCCCAACAAACCACCAACTTCTACCACCTTTTAGTCAACTTATTTTAGTTCTAATTAGCTACTTACTAAGTTAATTAGTAAGTAAGCTAGATAGATTAAGGAGCCTCCGCATCAAAGGATAGCTTTTCGACTTCCGGTTTACACCCGGAAAACAAGGTAGTTTACTAAAATAACCTTTTAATTAGTTATTTCTAGTTTCAATAAGTTGTTCTAATTAATTTTCTAAGCTTGATTGGGTTAATTTATGCATGTATAAAACTACTAAGCATGATACTTAGTGTTTAAGAAAGAGGATTTCATGTTGAAAGGTTAAAAAGAATGTTAATTAGGTTCCAAGTAGAGTGGTTCTTCATGAAATTAGAAGTGAGATTAGTAAGATTAGAATGATTAGAAGTTGATTATAAATGATTAGAAGATGTGTATTTTACTAGACAAGATTCTAGCATCATTATGTTGATATTTCTTGGAAAAACTAGTTAATTTTAGTTGATTAAGCTATTGATTGAAGATTAGATAATTTGTCTTGAAATAAGTGGATTCACTTATTAATGAGAGACTTAATTCTTACTAGAGAGAATTACCTAATTGTTCTATGAAATTTTTGTAAGAAAGTATGGGTTTTTAATAAATAAATATGAAAGAGAGTTTAATAAATTTTCTTCTAGAAAATTGTTACTAATAAATTAATTAGTAAGTATACTTTATGGTGAAAAAAAAGAAGAATAACTAGAGTTGATCAGACTTTTCCTAGAAAGAAGTTATGATATGAAAAAGATATTTTAATTAAGTTTATTAGAAAGAAAGTTTTCTAGAAATACAAAGAGTATATTTTTGGAAAAGGTTAAACACATATATAAATATATTTTTAGTAAGTCCATAATTAGATGAGTTAAATTTTTCGCAAGAAATTTCTAGAAAAAAAGTTATATTTAAATTATTTTAGAGAGAGCAAGTTGACTAGTTTTATTCCTTTTGAAAGAAATAAAATAGCTTGAAATAGAATAAGGAAGAAATGAGATTTTTGATGAGAAATAAAATTTGAGAGAATTGGAAAAAAAATATTATTTTGGAGAAAATTGGTGTATGATTTTATGTGGGAAAGTTTTTAGAGGAAATATTAATTTTGATAGAGTTGGTGTATTAGAAAGTATAATTTTAAGAGAGAAATGTCTATTTGGAGAAATACGAATCTTGGAATATTGCATGGGCATGAATTGAGAATGTGGCATTGAGCACGTATACAATACGAGAAATGAAAATGGATTTTTGAAACGAGAAATGAAATTTTCGGGAAATGAAATGAAATGAGATTTGAAAATGAAATGTGATGAGATGAATTGTTACCACCTCAAGTTCGCGGAGAGAACTTGGAGGAATGGTTTTGATGCTGCCAGGTATAAGACGAGAGAATACCTCCAGCCTCGGAGAGAACTTGATGATTGGTTGTAGCGTGCAAGACAACACACGTGAAACGGACCTCATAAAACAGCATCGATTAAGTTCGATATGAGACGGCGGAACGCGTCGCGTGAGTCGCGGGGACAGGCACCGCATAAATAGGTCCGTTGTTCGATGATGCACGACGGCCGGGGCCTCGAGCGGAAAGGTTGGTACTGTCAGCTGAAAGGAGACGTAAATGGACCAATAACTTTCGAATGGTGGAAGATATATGAAATTTGAAGAAGAATACTGAAAGAGGCACTGAATTGAGGAAAAATCGATTTTTGGGAAATTGTTGATAAATAAGTTAAATGTGAGAAACCGATTAAGATTTGTTTCAAGAAAATGACACGTGGCATACAATTACGGTGATAATCAAACGAGATATTGTTTTTACTCATTTATATTTACTTCGATCCGCGACGACACGCTATTTAGGTGCATTGCATGGTTTATCGCTCATAAGTTATATGCATTTTTGTATGCTTATTGTTCTAGAATTAGCTACTTAAAAGTTTAAAGATAGTAAAAAACTACTTTCTTTGCTCCATTCAGTTCGTGTAACCCCAAGATAATACCACGATGTTGTATGTCTGACTTGATATATTATGTCGATTATCTAAATGTATTATGGATTGGCCAATGGAGACTAGTCCTATGGAATAGGAAATCTTTGCCGCATCGTGGGATTAATTCTACAAGTAGTGAGGATATCTATTAATACACCCCTTCTTACTATTTATATAGTGATTAAGGATATTGTAATTTGTGTTGAAGTTTAAGGATTAAACTTAATTATGGTTGTAATAATGATATTTAACGTGCCCAAATTTTGAGGGCGTTACATGAACTCTCGACAAGCTCTTTAGAATGAATGAATAAAATCATTAAAGTGGGTCCGAAAAGGGTCTGAAAAAGCCAAACACATACGGTCCAATTTTTTTCCAACGTACGGAACAATAGCTCCATCCAATGCAACACGGGCTGTACATTTTACTGGGGTTCTCCGAAAACTAATTTTATTTTTAATGTGAAATGATTTTCACACTAAATTTGCACTTTTTTTTGTGGCTTTGTTTAAGTGAAATTATCAATTCGCCTCTCCTATGTAATAAAGTAAATGTAGAAGAAACTGTATTAAGACACGTAAAGGTAGACCGTAGCAATTGCATGTGATGTAACAGTAATGTAACAGTAGTGCGAGTATCGAGTAATTAAATGACTTCCTCCGGCCTCAATTTCTTTTTCTTCCATTTCAAAGTTTCCCAAAATATTTGTCCTACTTCTAAAAACATCCATCAAAATTGGGTTACTTTCCAATTTTACCCTTAAAAAGTATTTTTCTCATCTTAATTGGCTAGACTATTATCTTTTATTTTATAACGGTTTTTATGATTTTAAAAATTTTGTATAATAAAACTAATTGATATTTATCAAACAAGATCCATATTGAATATGTTTTGACTTTCATATAATAAATTAGTCTCACAAATTTGGTCACAGTAATATTGATTGGATTTAGGGACAAAATAGAAAAGTCAATACAAAGTTTTCACACTCCTTAAAAACTCATTTCCCCAAAAGGGGCCAAGAAATTGGGACGGAGGAAGTAACTACCTTGCTTGAATTTTTAAAAATCATTTTTTACAAAAAAAAAAAACTTTACAATGCTTGAATAACCTCTTAATGGTTGAGTATCGGACATTAATGGTCTTAAACCGGTCCATGAATCGAAAACAATCAAATAAGAGAAGCCAACTGATGTACATTCGATTTTTCATCTCACTGAGTATACCAGGATGGAACGAAATCAAAAGGTGCAAAAAGTGATATTGACCCATACGGTACATAATGACCAATATTTAATCCTCTAAAACCAAGCAAACCGCTATACTTCAGGTAAACAAACTTTTTATTTGTTAGTGTCATTTTATCTTCCATGGAACATCACTTCCGTTTTGTTACTATCCCGGTCAATGAATTAAGAAGAAGAAAATATTAGGTAACACAACTCCGAGCATAATTTTTTTCTTACCCCAAAGCCGGCTCCAGTTGAATCCCTCTTCGATGATTAGAACCGTTACTTTTATCAACATTGATTAACATTGATTTTTATGCAAGATTGTTTAAAAATAGTTCAATGCCGTATTAATACGAACTTGATCAAATAAGTACTGTTTGTTTTGATCCAAAAGTTCTTGTGAATTTCTAACGAATCAAAACAAAAAAAAAAAAGTCTAGAATTTCAGCCCAAGAAATGTCTCAATTCAATATTACCAGAATACGATTGGATTATTCCTTTGTCAAAGTACATACACTAAAAAAGTTATACAAAATCAAGGTTTGATCATCAACGATGTTGACTCCACAAAAGTAGGAAATTAATCATCCACTTTTTACGGGTGTGAACAAAATTGCTCTCACAATCCCATAAAAAGTGAAATGAGTGGTTTTTTTTTTATTTTTTATATCCAGGGCCTTGTAAAAGTCTAATTTTATTTTCATTGAGATTCCTCCGCCTTTCTCTCACTCTTTCTCTCTCTCCCCCTTTTTTCTCTCTTTCTCTTGCTATAAAAATATATATTGCATAGGATGGGGGCGTATAGAGCAGAGGACGATTATGATTACCTGTTCAAGGTGGTATTAATAGGAGATTCCGGCGTGGGAAAATCAAACCTATTGTCTCGATTCACCCGGAATGAGTTCAGCGTCGAGTCAAAATCCACAATTGGCGTCGAATTCGCCACTCGCAGCATTCATGTTGACAATAAGATCGTCAAGGCCCAGATTTGGGACACCGCCGGCCAAGAAAGGTTCTCTCTCTCCATATTCGTGTGTTCATGCATCTACACTATACCTATACCTATATTTTTGGGTAATACCTGCATGCATATAATTTATACGCATATTGAATATGATACATGCATAATAACGCATGTTATCGAGTTTTTGATTTGGGTATTCTTGGTTGAGGGACTAGACAGCCCCCGGTCTAGCCATTTGAGGTTCCTTCCGGGTCTATTTTGATAATTCAGACTGTTAAAGTTCAAGCCAAAAATTAAATTCATTGTCTGTCATTTGTTATGTTTTCAATTTATCTCAAAAGCAATATTGTAAATCGGGAACAACCCCAAGGCATTCGCAATTGGCCATGAGGTCGCATGTTCGATTTTCATGGAGGCCAACCATCCATTCCAAATCTTGAGGCTACTGAGGGTTATGTCTGGTCGTTACATATCAGGATCCCAGAATTCGTCGAGGTGCGCAAAAACGGAAAAATATGGATGGTTTCAATTATCATTGTGTAAAATGGAAACCATTTTTCTCAAGATGTTTCATTAAAGTTAATTTCGAAAAAATATAATCTACCTTATGGTGCCAAATTGGCATTGCTAAAGTTATTTTTCAACTATAGCGCTATTTCATGAAAAATGACATTCTTCAGCTAGTGTAATGCCATTTTGTCAACCTTCTTTCACCTTTGGAGGTGATGTGACAAGTTTTGCTAGAAACGATAAATATCATTACAAAAGCTGAAAGAGTATACAAGAAATGTTGTAAGAGGATACGGGAAGGGATCACTATTATTCAAATTTAGGGTTGGGCATTGTGTCGCGTCTTGCAGAGTTCATGTTGTGTCTTTGCAAGTTTTGTGCCTTTCTGAATTCGTGTCAAAAGGCCTCTTTTTAACGAGTTGACACAAAAAATTAAACCATTATCCGTGTGCTAATTGTGTAACGCGAGCTAATCCGTGTTTAACTTTTTTTTTTTGACAGCTGGTCGCGTCATATTCGTGTCAAAAAGTGGGCAACCCAAACCTTCTAATGTCGTGTCATGTTAATGGATCGTGTCCGGAATCCTCACCCGTACCCAAAACTACAAACAAATAAGTAATAATCCACAATCTGCTAGAGCAGAATCCGTACTATAATGAAACTTCGACGATATAATCATGAGCAAACCAATAGAATCTCGAGCTAGAATTGCTGGGACGGCATGTTGTAGACATGATGTCATGCCAAATTTCATCCTTTTTTTTGGTAAATGATTTCAAATTTGAAAGCAAGGATTGATATTACCAAAATTTGGCCAGAAGGGTGTCATTTGTTTTACCATTTTTTTTTTTGCTTTAGCAAAGCATTTGGCACACCTGTTGCTCTAATGTTTCACATTTCGTTTGATTCCTGAGAAATTAGAGGTCAAAATTGATGGCAATCACAAAACTTTGTAGGGGTGATGTTCCACTTTGGCTCTGGATCACAGGGAATTTATTCATTGTCAATTTTCTCCTGAATTTAGCAGTTAAGGCAAGTTTTGTGCATATAGTTTAACCGTAATTTGGACCACATGGGAAATCTGTTATTATTCAACTTACCGCTGCACAGATCGAGTTGCCTGCTGTTCAATGGTTAAGCCTTTCTCTGCACACTCTGAGAATCATCTCATTTGAAATTTTCTATGTCGAAGGTACCGTGCCATAACAAGCGCTTACTACCGAGGAGCCGTGGGCGCTCTACTCGTCTACGACGTGACCAGACACATCACTTTTGAAAACGTCGAGAGGTGGCTGAAGGAGCTCCGGGCCCACACGGATGCAAACATCGTGATCATGCTCGTCGGGAACAAGGCGGACCTCCGCCACCTCCGTGCAGTTTCGACAGAAGACGCTAGGGCCTTTTGCGAAAGAGAGAACAACTATTTCATGGAAACATCGGCTCTAGAGGCTTTAAACGTCGACAGTGCATTCACGGAAGTGCTGACGCAGATCTATAGGGTTGTCAGTAGGAAGGCGCTGGATATAGGTGATGATCCGGCGGCTTTGCCGAAGGGACGGACGATTGATATTGGGAATAGGGATGATGTATCAGCTGTCAAGAAAAGTGGGTGTTGCTCTGCTTAATGGGTCTCGAGTGATTTTCTATGTTGAAAGAGGTTCGGTTATCAGTAAACATAACAGAAATATGCTGTTAATGAGTTCGTCGAGAATGATGGAAAAATCAGGCTTTTGACTCTGGAAATGTGGGCAGAAAGCTGAATGTGTAAATAATTGCAGAGGATTTCCTTTGTTCTTCTCTGGATTTTTATTGCTTTTCCAAACAAGCATCCCTTTATTCTTATCTTCTTTTCCGTTTTGCCTACTTTCTTATATGCATATAGATAGGTGGGTGTGACTTACAATAGATGGTAGAACTAAGAACGTGGATGAACCAAAATTGATTTTAAAGGTGGTTATTCGGAAAGAAACTTTCTACATTCTCAAAACACAGATGGGTGTTGAGAGTTCCAAATTCGGAGACCGTTGTGCCCCGAGATGATGACAATCATGCATCCGTCTGGAAAACGCAGTACCCCCTTCGAAAAAGTTGGATCTTTATTTGAACTTTGAATTTGTGAAGAAAATGTATCAGGGAAACAACAGGGAAAATTCCGCAGTTATGAACCTCCCCATTGTTTGAACATCCATCATCTGTGTTTAGTGTTATACCTCCTCCACAAGCCAAGGATTTCATAAAAAGACAACACTACGATATAAAGTATATCACTGAAAAATGCTCTACAACTATGGAATCTGATAAGAAAGTAGTCTTATATATCGACATGATGAAAGCAACTGCTGCCCAAAATAAGACAAAACGATTGAGATGTATGCATAAAACTCTCCATATACTACACACATCATGAAATGTTATGCTGAGGACTTCTAAAAACTCCGATCCACTCGTCTATGAACCAAGTCATTAGAAAGGAAGCTTATCCTTGGAGACGTGGCTGGGCCATGGTTTCTCTTGTTTTCGTCTGGTATCTGCAATCATCGAGGTTTAGAAATCGAAGAAGTTGTGAATGTGGAAAAGTGCAAGCACATACCGATCAAAAATCAGCAATGCAATGTGATGCAACAATTAGCACAAAATAAAAGATCAAGCTATTTGCTCTAAAAGCAAATATAACAAATGAACTTTTCCAACATGTGGTCAGCTAGGGAAGGAACACCTGCAATCAAGTGATGTCGATAACCCCTGTTTGATGAACACAATAAAGGAAGGAAAGGAAGAAAAGGAGTTGGTACTAAAGTCATTTAATAATGTGTACTATGCAGCAGCACGTCATTTAACAATGGAGGCATCCATGGGTTTTGAAGCTGGCATGCCAATTTTGGCAATTACAAAAGTGTTGCCAGCAGGCAAGAGAATTATCTTGCCACATGAGGGTTTGGGTCTCCTATTGCCAAAATTTTCGAAAATCAGCTATAGCTTTTCCCAACCAATGGAGATACTCAGGGGCGGGTGTGTGTGTGTGCGTGTGTGTTGGGTTGGGGGGCAAGAAGTGGCTTGGGTCCCTGCACACGCAGCACACCCCCCAATTATCGCATTATTTCTACTGTGTTTTTCCTTGAAAAAACGTATACCACTCATTTTCTTCCAAAAGGTATACTTAATCCACTTCGATCTTTTTTGTTGTATGCAAGCTAGAAATGTACTTCACGATATTCATTTTGGTTACTTTTTGGCATTTATTCCACTGTCATTAAAATTTAAGGATGAGATTAGTAAATATTTTATGTGTGATTTGGTCCCGCCACACCATGATAACAAAGCCTTTTTGAAGGAATTTAAAGGAGTGTACTATCACAATGTTCTCAAAAGGAATATAGGACGACTAGCCAAACATTAACAACATTTCACGCTAAACGTCAGAAAAATCAGGGGTCCCTCAAGTGTGCAGCATACCATCTGATGGCTGCAGTCTTTATCAAACTAGTATGCATTTGAATTTGTCAGGAGAAACCCAAACATAAAAAGACTCATTCCAAGGGTATGCACCATGCATAAGGAAATATACACAAACCTCACAGAAAACCCTTCATTAATGGTCACCCCAACATAAGATAACTGGCTGAAATAGGTGTAGAGGTTGAGGGAGTGAAGAGAGGAATCAAGATAGACTATGCAAACTATGTTTCGATCCTGAGACAAAGTTATTCTTTATTTGTCCCATTATGATTATGTCAATCGACAATACCATGTCTACAAGTCTACATTCATAGGTCATAAAGAGGCAGGATACCAGGTCCATCTAGAGACATGTACATGGTGTTCATTTCAACCCAGAAAAAATGGGTATTTGTGAGTGTAGCATGCAAGGGGAATAATAGTCCTTGAATCAAAATGGCAAAAGTAGAACTTGGATGTAATTACTTGGGCAGTTTGTAAAGTCCACACATTCATGAAGCGAGGAATCCTGATGCATTTGCAACTGAATAGTACACAATTGGATAAACCTAGCATAAGTGACCGGTGGTTTGATGTGGACTTCAAACATCACCCTTAATGTTTGAAGAACGAAGGAACTAGAAAGAATGTTAGAAGCACCTTCTTCTAGAGGGATCATTTATAAAGAGATGTATTCAGACAAAGAGCTAAGATAGGTCTTATCTCACTAGTCACTCACTACAATCCTGCCCTTACTCATCAATATGAGGTTGAGGACCTGTAGGCATGCGTAAGAACTACACTAAGCTGGGAAATAGAGAATGATAATCGCTTTTGTTGTTTGAGAGAGAGAGAGAGAAGTGTAGGGTGTTAACGAACCCAAACACAAAAGACTTTATTCATATTATGAGAGAGAAGAATACAATATGTAGCTAGGCAATGTGGGACAAAAGCTATTCTAACACTTCCCCCAGCAGTAGTAGCCGAAAATCACTTGAGTGGCCTATAAAGCACTTGATATGACCCAAGTTTGCTAAAAAGATTGCTAGAAGGCACACCTAAATGTTCCATTAAGCAGATCCATGAACTCTAACTGGACTATCAGTTCCTTGTCAGCCACGAGGAAATCTGTGACTTGAGAAGGGGCATTGTTTATGAAGTTAATCTCCCATGAAGAATGATGCTCATGGATATAATCAATTGGTTTTTTATTATACCAATTGGGCAGTAAGTGCAAATTTTCAGATTCTGAGTATTAGAATTTGCCATCTTGCTTTAAAATGCTATAAAAGCCAAACCGTTTCAATTCTTGAACCTTCATGTTAAATAAAAAGCACCCAATAATTGTCGACGTAGGTAGATCCATCCCTAACTAAGAAAACCATCTTGTAGTTATTGCACTATAAAAATATGATATGCCATCAATTGATTGATACCTATGAGCTCTAATGGAAAATCAAGTGGTTGTGAAAGCATACAGTATGCAGTATGTCAGTATTTCACTATTAAAGACAAGGCATGCCGGAATCAAAGCTCGCCAATTCAGTTGTCTAAGACCGAAGGGGGTGATATACATAGATGATCAGAAGAAAACATTGCAACGTTGTTAGAAGGATAGATATTGCAAAATACTAGTCTATTGCCACATTACTATAATCGGGCCCAGCTCAGTGGAAACATAAGCTGGCCCCGGACACCCGGGTTAATAAAACAAGATTAACATACAAAGCAAATAAGAAATTGAATTTAGCCCAACAACTGGGGATTCATGATTATCATAATAAGCACATATATAAACCGTAAATCAAAACACGCGCACAGAATCTACCCCAATCTTGCTCTCGCTAGTTTTTGAATTGTAGTTTGGGATGTTATCAAAAGAAGCTCTCCGGATCACTATCACAATCACGCACACACATTATGCTCCCTATAGCCTAGAATTGCGTACACCACTACCCCATTCACAACACAATTGAGTAGAAAAATACCTTAGACATACACAAACCCATAGAGGGGCAAAAAAAAAACAAAAATTGAACAAATTGAATCAACTGACCAGCAATTCAGGAGGGTTCACGATTTAGGGGTATCAACCGCATCACGAGGCTTAGACGTAAGAGTCGGAGGCACAGGTGGGGACGGAACGTCATGCCCTTCCTCCTCCTGCAGCCGCTGTTGTTGTTGTTGTTGTTTCTTCGTCGTTTCGCCTCCAAGGGAGGGTAGAGGATTGGAGCCTTTGACGATCCAACCGAGGGCGAAGAAAGCCAGACCCGCGAGTATGGCGGATCCCCACGCTTGCGAGTACCACCTGCTGTACTGCCTCGTGGCGTACTTCCACTGCCCCCTCAGGGTCGCCGGGTCCGGATTAATCGGGTCGGGAGGATTCGGGTAGTGGGGGTGTTTGTGAGCATTGCTGCTCCCGTTGTACCCGATTTCCGGCGGGTTCGGGTAGCGGTGTTTCTGAGCAGAAGCAGAATCAGCAGCAGTTCCATTGTGATTGGTTTCTGTTGGAACCCTAGAATTTGAAGAGGAAGAAGGAGAGTTTTTAGGGTTTTGATTGTCGGTCATGGTTGGGAATTTTTGGAGGGGATAGCAAAGAGTTGTTCTTGATTATATTAAACTCGAGTTTTTTTTTAAAACATCCCTTAAACTTTCATCCATTTCTCTACTTAGTACTTGAACTTTCAAAACTCCTTATGTAGTCCTTGAACTATTTAACTTGAAGTCGCGTATATATACCCCTCCGCTTAACTTCCGTTAGTTTACTGACGGAAAACGATGATGCTACAATACCACAAATGATCACGCCCCATACCCAGGGTAAAAATGTCACTCCACCTCCTCCTTCCATTCAACGTTGTTAAAAAATAAACCCAAATTTCCTGATCCACGTCGATGATGCAATTCACAGCTTGTTAGAGAGAGATTTATACATATACGATGTAGACACGAGAGAATTTTTTTTTGGGATTATGGCATCGGGTCATTTCCATGAACTTTCAAAACCATTCCATTTCGGGTCATTTCCATGACCTAAATCAGAAAATTTTTGAACCGTCTGTGGGTCCTCTTTTTGTAACATAATCGTGTCCACTTTTTGTAATAGTTCATACCAAATCGGTTTTTTTAACAAATAATTTTCAAATCTAATTGGGCACGTGCATAGAGCTTTTTGAATCATTAGTTTTTTACTTTATTATGAACTTAACTGCTATTACTTAACTTTCAAAACTCTTTTTTTTTTGTAAAACCAGGTGCCAATTGGAAAAGGCCGGAGAATTTGTATGGGGAGAGAGAGAGAGGTAGGTAGGTTTGTTTTATGCATGCTCTGTTTTTTGCAGAATCTGGAGGGAACTGGGTAGTGTATTGGGGCCAATTGGAAAGGGCAGGGGAAGGAGGGACAATTTTAGCCTGGGTATGGGGCGTGATCAGCTGTGGCGCGCACACGTATGTTTTCCGTCCATAAAACTAACGGAAGTTAACAAAGGGACTACATGCACTTCAAGTTAAATAGTTCAAGGACTACATAAAGAGTTTTTAAAGTTCAAGTACTAAGTAGAGAAATGGGTTAAAGTTTAAGGGATGTTTTGAAAAAAAACTCTATTAAACTCTGATTGTTCCAGATGCATATATGAAGTACAGTAAAAATCAAGGAAAGAATCGAATCTGTGGCATCCTCTGATCTTGTTTAAGGGTTGACTCTGTAAAATGGTGGAAATTTTGGAGTGAATGCCGACCGCCATGCCAAATGCATCTGCCACCTGCCTAGTGCTAATAGCTAAACCAACACACTACAGACAGAGTCCAAGCGTCGAGAAATTTTTTAGTACCTAATGCGCACCACGTGGTACACCGCAGCCAATCGCAGTGCGCCAATTGGACCATCCTCTACGTCAGTTGAAAAGGGTCGGATGCCCTGATCCGTTTGACTCCGTTAGCATCGAAAACGGGGGAAACCAACACTTTGTTTGGATAGGTTTTGAAAAGAATTTTTTGAGAAGAATTTTTTAGATAGTGTTTAGTTGAATTTTAAAAAATGAGAATAATGAAATACTCCAATGATTAGAAAGAGATAGAGAGAGAAATGAAATGATAAGATAATAAATAGAGAGAAATTTTTTGAAAAGAAAGAATCTTTTGGAATTTTTTTTTTGAAAATGGGTAAAGAAGAGAAGTGAACAAGAACAGCCAACGTGTATTCAATCAAGTACTCCCTCCATTCCAATTTGCTTACCACTTGTGAGAGTGCGTGTATTTTACACGCAAAAAATAACATGTTTATGAAAACATTTTTGGAAAAAAATTCACCAAAATTTTCTTCTCAATGAGATCTTTAAATTGATATAAAGTTTGTCAAAAAAAATAATGCTAGTACATTATTTTTTGTGTGCAAAATGCACACACTCCCATGAAGGGCAAGCAAATTGGGACAGATTGGGATCGCAGTAGGGATGACAATTTCACCCAAAACCGATGGATACCCGAATCAAACCAACACTATTGGGAAGGTTTTTTTTTATTTTTTCCTACCCATGGGGCGGGTTTAGTTATTGAAATATGATACCCGGCGGGTTTGGATTTGGGTTTTGTCTTACCAAGTATTTGGTCAAACCCAAACCGAATCCAAACCAACCCATATAATGGTACTTATAGGATATGTTAGCTATCCCCGTGTCTTGTATTGCTTCTGAGTCGACATTTAGCACTAGTGGTAGATTGGTGACTCCGTATCGTAGTAGCTTCATCCCAAGACAATGGAGGTATTGATAGTACTTTTTATTTTATTTTACTGTACAATCATTTTCTTTCATATGTTCATTAATGAAATAAATATTAATGCGGGTTTAGTGCGGTTCAGATAACATCCAAATCCATTGGTTTGGTTATGGTGTACTAAAAATTATACCTGTCGGATATCTGTTTGGATTTGGGTTTGAATAAATACTTTGGGTTTGGGTATGATAATCGCAAAACCCAGACCAAACCAATCCATTGTCATCCCTAGGGGGGGTGTTACGCAGTTGGTGTTGTGCACCATATTGTGTTACTTGCGTAGTGTATCAACCTTCCAATGCTGTAGGGTTGATACGCTGTTCAACACCCACCCTGGATCCATCAATTTCAAAAGCCCCATGCAAGAACTCTATTTTTGAAGCAAGCCATTTATCCGGGAGTGGGGTTGGTGTTGTGCGGCAGTGCATAGCACCCGTGCTAGGCAATGGTTACGAGGCCCATCCAGGGTCTCGTTGTTTAATTCAAACCGTTCGTTTTATTCGTCTCGTTGAGTATGTAGTCCACATAAAATTTCAGGTTGATCTGACAATGGTAACAATTTGATCAATGACCATTTAAATTACAGTTTTGTGGAAAAAAATCACCTATAACAGGTTCTTGAACTGTTTTGTTTCCATGAAAATGCAATCCCAAAACATAATTACCGATGTCTGATAAACCTAAATTTTTACTTTGACTACATACTCGTCAAGAGGAACAAAATGAACAGTTAGGATCAAATAATGAGACCCCAGGTGGGCCCCGTAACCACCGTGCAGTATGGGTGTTGTACATTTCAGCACAACACTAACCCCGCAACCCATTAATCCCTAGAAAAATAGAAAAAAAAAATTATCTAAAAATTCAATCCAAAAAATTTATTGACTCTATAACTAGGTAGCCAAACTTATAGGGTGAGTTGTTGATCAATAGGTTAATTAGCCAATTTACCCGGTCCATTAGGTGAGGGTGGGAGGTGGGGTTGGGGATGGAGGGGAAGTTGTGGGTGGGAGCCGGGGAGGGAGGGGACACTGATGGGCGAGAGTGATGGGGTGGTTGTGGGTAAGATTTTTAGGGAAGGTGCAGGGGCTTAGGCGAAGCAAGTGGTGGTGAAGAGAGAGAAGAGGAAGAAGTGGAAGAAGGTACAGGAAGCTATCGCAGTTTTTTTTTTCTTTCTTTTCCAAAACTACGTTGTTTTTGGGCCTATTGTAGCACTCCATTGTGTACATATGGAAACCTTGTAGTGTAGGGTCACACTATAATCCTTTAGTGCAGTATCCGATCCGTCTATCACACCATCAATGGTCTTGATTTCGTTTTGGCTCTTTTTCAGTTCCTCATGAGGTACATCATGAGTCTTGATTCCTTTTGGTCACATGACTCACGTCGAGAGAAGGTTCCGTCTATCGCACAATCAATGGTCTTGATTTTCCTTTTGGCTCTTTTTCAATTCCTCACGAGGTACATCATGAGTCTTGATTCCTTTTGGTCACATGACTCACATTGAGAGAAGGCTCCATCTATCGCACAATCAATGGTCTTGATTTCCTTTCGGCTCTTTTTCAATTCCTCACGAGGTACATCATGAGTCTTGATTCCTTTTGGTCACATGACTCACGTTGAGAGAAGGCTGCTATAACTGGTCGCCTCTCCTTCCATTCTTTTAGGTTCAGGAGAAAAAAGAAATCCAATGCTCTTGATGGCCTCGTGTGGGAATCTTCTTTCATAGTTGAAATCGCTCACTTTTTGGAGTGTTGAGAATACTATTTTTTTTAAAAATGTTGTCAATCAAATATTGACAGAAATGATTTTTTGACGTGATGTTCTCAGCTAACCAGCACTAAACAATAAATTATTCTAATCATCAACATGAATAATAGGACCCCCTGAGAGTCCCATTCCTATTCGGTAGTATATCCAAAGAAAATCTGGGACGTGTAGAAAATACTTTACACACCTGTTTGGTTTTTTAAAAAAAATTTATAACTGACCTGTTTGATTTGTTTATATTTGTTCAATTACTTAAAGATACGCAAATCGGCAAATGTACACAACGGAGTGCCCCAATAGAGTGATTTTTATCAGCCAATGAGTTTTCCAAACTGAGAATAAACAATGGAGTGAACACTCATTTTTACTGCACTAGGAATATAGTTTTTTTTTTTTTTTTTAAGAAAACTCATCCTCAATATAATTTACCAAAAAAATATATAGAAAAATTACAGAGCGATTTTATCAACCTCTGATCTTATATCATTCTAAAAATAAAATCTTGTTATTGTCTGCTCAATAGTACAAAAACAAAAAACAAAACGCACTGTAGTGCATCTTTTACACTTTTAATCTATTTGCACCTACTTTATTAATTTTTCACACATTTCAACATATACTTTTCAATATTAACATAAGACCATAGACTAATGCTAGCATTTTTCCTATAAATTACTCCCGCCACCCCAAAATGAAAATGGATGTCCAAAACTACTATTCACACTCCATATTGCATATATAATTTTTTTTTTTGAAATTGCATATATAATTCACTATAGCTTAAAAATTATAAATGATTTTTCAAAGGGACTCGCAAAAAATCAACTCCATTAGATGCGCATAAGTGGTTTATCCAAAATCCACCCACTAACAATGTATGCGTACCTAACGATGTGTAATTTTTGCATTTTCACATTTTGATAGTCCCTACTAGAGGGGACTAGATAAAAATACTCCCTTCCAATTTTGATAGTCCCATACAAAAAGACATGTAATTTTTTGATAAAAAAATTAAATATTACTCCCTCCGTCCCTTTTTAAATGTGTTACTTGAGATTTTGCGTCATTTTCAACGGCTTATAACTTTTAATGTGAACCTCAAAACATATGCATTATGGATCTTGTTTGATAGATCCTAATTATTTCTATTATACAAAATTTTCAAAATCATAAAAGCTATTATAAATTAAAAGTTATAAGCCGTTGAAAATGGCACAGAATCCCAAGTAACACATTTAAAAAGGGACGGAGGGAGTATAAACAGAAGTGCTTTATTTTGTATCTAAAAATTAAACCCTTTTTTCACAAGGGACTATCAAAATATATCGGAGAGAGTAGTAACCGAGAGGAACTTCTTCTCCCAAAGTTAAAACAAATAAATAAAAAAAAGGATGGGAAAGTTTGGTAAAGGATTGGATGGGGATCCAGCTTACAACGTATTGCTACTTGGAAAAAAGTAAAACAAGGTTATTTTGGTCAATTCGCAAAACTCCTCAAATCAGTCCAGAAGGATAGAGTGACACTAGGTATGCAGTTGCTAGCAATGCCGTACTCTATGGGAGCCCGTGTAATGCACCGTGACCACCCAATGGGTGATTTGTAGCTTTTGCCAAACAAGAAAAATAAATGCCTGGGAAATAATCACCAGACGCCAGTTTAAATGGTCCCGAGAAATTCCCTGCACAGCAATATTGATAACCAGATTACCAAAAAAACCAATCACCCTTTTCATCCCCCTTGTTTTATGGGAATCAAAGAGCAAATCATGTTTTCATTGAAGAAAACATCTGCCATAAGTGCGTAAAGCAAGAAAAAAACTAGTCTTTCCCCCTGCTCCCTTACGGGTGTGGTTCAATATAGTGCAAACCATCTGTATTACTTAGCAGAATCCTTTTACATATATGGAGACCTTACCGCACTCATTTACCGAATAGGCAAATAAGAGGATACAACTTAAGATTAGTATTAAAATAGCACTTCTGTTGAAGATAATGCATGGTCACAGTTTACATAGATGCCAACCTGGGCATAATAACGTCTTTGATGGTGAACCAACTAAAAGAGCAAATATTTTGTCCAACCATAGTGAGGCTGAAGAAAATTTCCTGGCAAGCTATATTCTTATCATTTGCGAGCTTCAGTTTTCTTCTGTTCTTTGGCTGCAACAAGTATGATACATATCAGTGTCCTTGTCATAAAATGCCAATGAAAATGAAAACAACACTAATCTCATGACATTACCAGCTTTTTCTTCCTCTCTTTTTTTGGCAGCCTCAGCCCTTTGTTGTCGTATAAGCGCCAACCTATCTGCAAGACAAACATATATAACAAAGAACATGATGTAGGTCCTGTGGGCACATGATGAACAATGCAAACGAGGAGAGAGAGAGAGAGAGAGAGAGAGAGAGAGAGAGAGAGAGAGATATTGAAGATAATGTAAATGGAGAAGACAAAAAAACAAGAATAGAGAGGTAACAGAGACTGCTCAGACTGGTGAGTTATGGGGCCTATTTATACTGATTTTAGCTTGGTTCGGGTGATGCACTGGGGAATATGCTTTCATGCTGGAGAATTATATGTCCCAACAGGAAGGAATGGAAATTATGGGAGGGAGCAGATTTGGATGTTTTTAGCAGAGTCACTGCGTATTATTACCAAAGGTTAGGCTTGTCCTCAATGTTCCCCTTCCCAAACACCCATTAATGGGTACCAACTAGGCGTTTGTTTTTAGCAGATTTGGATGTTTGATGGACTATTTAGAATGAACACAAACTCTGAAACTTTTTGCAAACATGAAGTTACCAAATTTTAGTCTGAAAGGATCCTTTGCTCTTTTCTCTGTCTATACTCTTTTGTGTTTAACACAGCTCAGAAAAGAGGCAGCAATTAAGTAACTAAAGACCAAACCATACCTAAATCTTTCCTTGCTTGCTCTGTTTTCCCTTGTTCTTGCAGCCGCATGTACCTCTCATGAGATTTCTGTTTCTCTATCTCTTCTCTGTAGACAATACAGACGACCAAGATAGAATGCAATGTTTTCAGTTGTAAATATCACAAAACTGATAAAATTCCAACATGATGGAGGACAGAAGATAAGCAACTCAACTGCCGAGTGCTGGTAGAGATGATGCATGGCTGTAGTTTAATTACTCAAAAGAACAATAAAAAATGGTGATTTGCTTCAATGAAGAAAGATAAACCAAGTTGACAATGGAAAAATACCAATCTAGTCAAATCTGAGATCGATCTTAAGGGCGAGTGCAAAGAGGGTAAACCCAGGTCACAAGATTTCCGCAAACTGACTTCTCTCAAAGCAAAACCATGAATTCATATATGGCAGGCCAAGTGCTTACCAATGAACCCTCTTATCAAACTTCCCTTTCGTTCCAACAGAGGTATTCAGCCACCTTTCTGAAAGCCCAAATTAGCTAAGCACAAATCCCGTTTCAGCCATTGCATGTATTGTTAGCACAAGTGACCCATGCATCTACTCATGGGCAGGTATCTTGGTCATAAACTTCACAACCGACGCAAGCCTCAAGCCAACAAACCCGACAGGGTTGTCTAAGAACTTAAATTGAGTAGTGAGTACCAATCAAGGAATTTGTGGACCAAAACATGTTTGACACTGTGAAAGAATACCTTGAAATACGAATAACCATATAAATGCATAGTAGGACACAGAATTTGCCAGGATGGCATAGGTTGCAGCACAAACTGCTTGTGTGTGAAAGAATTTAAGGATGAAAATGTAAAAAAGAGGAGGAAAAAAAAAACAGAACAGGTGGGTCTTCAAGTGCAGAGAGAAGGCTGAGTGCTTGAGACACTAGGAATCCTCGAACCAACAAGTGATGATGTAAAACAAAAAAATCACGCATCGAGATAACAAGGAAATACATATGCTATTGTGCTTATAAAATTATAGGTTCGTATCTACATATTGGAAATATTACTTGCTTTTTAACCTTGCCAATGGAACATACAAAATTATGGGAAGCTGGGGGAAGGAGAGGGGGAGTCTTTGCTTGATGATAGAACGATTTAATCGAGAGTGACCATATAACAGAGGAAAGTATATGAAGACTAACGAACCTCTCACGTCTTGAAAGTTCAGTAGTTTTCTCAACCTGCAAAATAAAAGCATCAGATAGTACTTTTTATCAGGCATCTTTATCAAATTAAACAACTGCAAAAAAAATTGACAACTTACATCAACATCCCTAGCTTTCAAGTTCTTTGGCTTCACCAAATTAGGATTCTCTATCTCAATAACACCCTGGGTGCCCTTCCGCTTCTTTAATTGACAAGGAAAAGACGAGCTGATTTAGACTGACCAGTCATTCGAATAGATCAAGGTAGATGAATAGAATGACGTATAATAGAGAAAAACAAGTCACAAATCTACTCACTTCAGATTCTTCCTCAGACTCCTCTCCAGATTCTTCTTCAGATCTCTCTTCTTCCTCTTCCTCTTTAGCTTCTGCCTACAATACGAAACAGATCATATAAGATGCATCTGGAAGTAGAATTAACTCGAACAAATAGCGGTATGGTGAGGGTGTACAGGGATGACATCTAAGATATCAGTGTTCCAGCACTGAAAAATTCAAATGTCCCCACTTTATGAACCTTTTGTAGTAGACCTCACCTGTCAACAGGACTCCTTGTCCTCCTAGAAGGTCCAAAGTTTGTAGACACGTGAGCGTCCACAGTTTATTCAACATATGGGCACAAAGGTAGTATGTATTCACCAAGGCCTCATATAGTCACATTTTTTTGCCTATCAAATTCTGTAACTGATCAAATTCTTATGTCTCTTCTAAATGCATAGACATTCCTTTACACAGACAGTATTCATGTCCAAAAATGGCAAGCGTATAAACACAGACTACAGAAGTCCCATATGCAGATTTTGAAGAACATTTCCATCTCCAACACTGCATTTAAATGCCAAAAATCAGTCACTACACGGACATCCCCATCTATGTCCGCATTAGAAATACTGCGGTTGCCACAAAATATTTGGGTTTGTAGACCCAATTATTGTGGGTAGTTTTCCTGATCCTTTGCGCATGCATACACACAAAAAAAAAAAAAACATTACCAATACGGCGCCTTTCTAAATGATGAATTTCCACCTTCAGATGCCATGTGAAAGGGGAAAAAAGGAACAAAAAAACAATCTTGCAGTGCTAAACATAATCGGAAAAGCATAGGTCATAAGACAAAAATTACCTGTTTAAATGTGCGAGGACGAGCCGATGTACCAGCAACTGGTGACCATTTAAGTCAATCAGAAAAGCATAAGAAATTAATCAGTACTTAATTCCAAGTGTCACCAACATCCTCCATATTAGACACCAACCCGCCCACCCAAAAGAGTGAATAAATTTTACCCACCACATCAATAGAGAGTAAGAGAGTTCTACATGAGCAAAAACCAGAGGTATCAAAATAACCTCAAGTACCAAGAAAGTCCTCATGGATAAAGCAAATGTAACTGGCTCTAAAGTTTCTTCTTTCTTTTCTCTAATATTCACCCTCCTAAACAAGTGTGATCTTTTAGCAAAAATAACATTCCAACATCAAACCTATGTGCTACACTGGGTACACTGATACTTTCAGAATGCCAGTGTTGCATGAATAACCAAATCAATAAGTAAAGTGAACATTTAGTGAACTAATAGTGCTACGCTATCCATACTTCTTATTCTACCCTCACGCTATGATAGACAAGTAGCACGCTAGGATAGTGAATTCCAGAAGAAAGATAGTTTTTCTCAAAGCTAACTTTAGGCAAAGAAGAGGCTAAAATCATTCTTTCAATCAGTTTGCTTCGACCACTAACCCAGTATGCTACCAGTACGAGTAAGTTACCATTTCCTTCTCAGATTTAGGGTCCTCCTCACTAAAGTTATCTAGACGGCATAAGTGTCGAGTATCATCTTTTTCATTATGTATTGTATCAGGATACGTACCGAAAGAAACGTTAACAAGAGTAAATATAAGTCAAAACAAACTGATATAACTTATATAACTGATCTAACATGCAAAATCTAGTATTAAAAAATAACTATTATGGCATAAATTCAGCCACAAATGGCTGTCTAATAACAAAATCACATAGTTATAAGGTATTCCAAAAAAGAAATATTAGTTAACAGTATAAATTGTGTGCATATCGTTATATTTTTAAAAAAATATCAGTTGCCATTCGGAATACTTGTCGCTTTTTCCTCTAAAGTTAAGCGTGTCTAATCAAAGTATAAGTGTAATTGTACGATTTTAACAGCACAAATTTCCACCCGCATGGTTGACCAATCGACCACTACTAAATGTTTTTACTAGCAACAGTTACAGTAGATACAGACTATGTTGTTATTAAATCAATCAACTGATGTAGCACAGAGAACACTCACCAGAATCTTCAACATGTTAGCGAACTATAAGCAATTCACAAGCAGGAAGGGGGCAAAAAACACAACTACCGAAACAAATCGACAAGAGAATTCAACACAGGAGACAAAACTTCAGAAGTCAAACCAAATCACAACCGCAAAGAAGTCAATTAACCATCAAACAGTCCCACCACATAAACATGTTCACCAAACTCAAGCTATGCCAGACATTAAAACGAATCGAAAAACTCACACGCAATACATGTACTATAGAAATCGAATGGGAAAAGGGGGGCTTACGCATCTCTTCAGGAGTGGAGAACTGGCGTCGACCGGTGGGCTTGCCCTTGAACTTTCCTCTCCCCATTCTCTCTGTGTATTCGGTGTGCGGCGGTGGTATCGATCAAGTTAGAGAGAGAGAGAGAGAGAGAGAGAGAGAGAGAGGAAAATGTAAAACGCTAAGAAGAATCGGATCGGAGAGAGAAGAAGCAGATGCTTCTTTTACTGGAATGGGGTTGGAATTGAGGAAACTCGATTTGGATCTTCTCTTTCTTCTGGTATATATTCCCGAAAGAAACCCTAGTCGTCTTTTTATTATCTCTCACAAAAGCAAATATATTAGTAGATATATTACGTAATAAGTAATAACGATAGAGAAGAATCTTTCTTGTGCGTGCGTGAACTTGGATCGGCTTGGATGAATAAATGCGAATCGCATCCACTACAGCGTCCAACGGGTCCCACCACCATTCTATTCCACGGCCTATAATAAAAATTTGAAAATTCATCAATGAGGGATGGTTCACCGGTAGAAAATTGGGTTCAAGAATTAGGGTGAGTTTTTCAATAGATTTTATAAAATTAATTGCTAATTTTATCTATTTGTGAAGACATATAATAAAATTTGTGAATTTTTGCACTCAAATATCTCAAGACTTTATCAAATGTCTTCACGAATGAATAAAATCAAGAAATTAATTTTATTAAAATTCATTGAAGAACTCACTCTTAAAAGATATGGCTCTAATTAACCGGTTTGGCCTATTCAAGTGTTGATTGAGTGAAATGAACCATATCTCCGGCTGGTTTTCTTGTTTTCACAAATAATATAGCACTACGCTACTTGGAATAGGAATAATGAAGCAAAGCGGATACACAGGCGGGAAGATATAGCTCCATGTTCAAGGCATCAATTGAGTGAAATGAGTTTTATCCCCCAAACATGCTTAGAATGAATTTTTTTCAAAGATAAGAAAAAGAAATCCGTTTTGTCCTTTATATGAAAAAATATTCATTATTATGAAGAACTCAATGGGTCCTTCCCCCTTGAATCAGACAAAGAAACCAGGGGATCCCAAAGCTCTAACGCTTTATACTACAGGGATGAACCCAATCCGGAATATGAGCTGAAAGAAACCAATCACAAGAATACAAGTTACAGAACCTATTAACCAAAGAAAAATCCTTCTGGTAGTATCAGCCAAGCCATTTAACCCACTTTCCTCCACAATTTATCAAATGGTCATGCTATGTCTACCAGTGGTGGAAGCAAGAATAAAATTCGAGAGTGGCACTAATGTTTATGTGTGTTGTCCACAGTGGAGTAACGCTAATAAGGAAACAGATCCTTTCTCTGCCTATAAAAGAGCTCATAGTCTTCCATCAAATCATGACATTAGCTAGTATAGAGGGCAAGAGAGAGAAACTTGTATTCCACCTAAGGCATAATGCTCTTGGTAAAATTACGATTGCTTCAATTAATTATTGGATCGCTCAAGTTCCACTTAACGAATTCGACTACGTCGTCCTTGATTCTTTAATTTCCATTTAACAATTATATAGTGATGATCATGATAGATCTACATCCTGGCTTAAACGTAGGACGTAAGGACGTTAATTATCTAACACCATTGAAAAATAATTTACATGTGGTATCAGAGCCCATTGTTTTAGAACATCATGATTTTCCATAGCCACGATTTAATTAGGTTTTATTTTGCTTCGGACCTAGACCGGCGATTGGTTTCGTTGATGTTAATATAGTTGGTTAGTGAATTGATTAACAATGGGCATGAATAGTTTATGTGCATAACTCAAGCCGAATTAGCCTTTGAACAATTGATGTAGATTTTTATTAATTGATATGATTTTGCCACCTATCAGTGCATTAAGGAATTGTATTAATGGTGAAAGTTCACTGAGTTTTGAGACCATCAAAGTTTTGCACGATTGTTAGTTCTCGTGTGACTTGCGATATTTACTAGTTCGATCCTATCAATGTGTTTAGGCCTTACCCATCTACTTATACATGATATCTGATAGGATACTGGATGTTACTCTTCATCATTGACATGAGTCCATTGGATACATATATTATGATATAGTTGATGCTTGATTTCAAATGTATTTCATGATGAATGCCATGTATTTTAATAACTTGTCCCCTAATTTTGTATAATCGGACTGCTTATGTATTTGTGGACAATTTATTTTTATTCACCAAATGGTTATGTGAAAAATTATTGTTTCGGATGATAATCTACATTATGGTTGATTTGGTAGTCACCGAAGCGGCCCAATCCTAATAGTTTGTAGATATGTGATGTTGTAGAATTTATTTGTGAATAATTTGTTATTCACCTTTTATGTCCATAAAGAAATTTACTGATTTGGAATCTATATATATTATTTGAGATTTGGTAGTCACCAAAGTGACCTAGATCATAATTGGTTATAGATATCAAATTTAATTATTGAATCGTGAAAAATATTAGATTCACCTAATGTCCGTGGCCGTGGGAAATCATTAGTAGTGATAAAAAAAATTATCTCCTAAAGTTCATGCAAAGGTCATTATCTTGATTGAAATCCATATTAAGTCACGATTCGGTAGTCGCCAAAGTGAACCAACCGGAATGTTTCGTAGAGTTCAATTAAAATTAATGAACTTAACACTTATTGATTTGATATTTATATTACGATACAGTTTGTTAGTCACCAAAGTGGCCTAACCGAAATGACTCATAATTATCAAGTTATATATGAAATTTACTCCCATTTCTAAGTGTTAAGAATAATGACTTTGCAAATTGTAATTCTCTAGTCACATGGATATTAGGTAGGCCCAAAGGTGCACCACTTCTAAGTGACTAGTGAATTAGAATATGATAATTTATAAGTATTAGCAATTGAGATTGGAATGAATACTCAAAGGCAACAAACCTACTTAATTGCATATCCTTATCAATTAGTCCTATTGGTGATAGAGAATCACCATGACAGTTAATAGTGTAACTTCAGATGAACCCAAAGACATATCACTGTTACTTATTATTGTTTGGACAAAATTTAGTTTGTCAACTTATTGGTAACTCAAGGTACTATCGTCGTGAGCATAAATATAATTATGTGTACATTGTCAATTTTTTTTTCACATTCACATGCTTGGTCTGTTTAGTTTAATTTAATGTTTGAGTTTTTCATGTTGAACAAACAAGATTAGTTTCATTTTGAACACTACATCTTGATAAAGGTTGCTTTTGTGAGAAATTATTTATTTTCTTTAAAGTTTAAAGTGTGTGAAATAATTTTAATTTATATTCATAAAGTTTGAATAAAATGAAACAGACTAAGCCTTATGTTTATGTGAATATCTAAAGTGAGCACTATTATGTTTATTGTGCATGAAATGTTTGAGAGTGCCATTGAAATGTTATATTTGGCTACTCAACTAAAGTACTTGAGAATTAACGCAGGGGAAGCCTAAATGGGATATGACGTTAGCACTATGTGATGTTAATGAGTCTATTAATGATTTTAGACTCGGAAATTGAAATGGATAATGATAGATGTCACTTGTGTAAATAGTTGGGGCATTATCAAAAAATTTGTCAGAAATGTGGAAATGAATTGAAAGGGGAAAGTAGTTATTATTGTTGCATGTTTTGAATCAAACCTAGCTAATTGAATTGCTCTTAAGTATAAAGTGATTTGATTGTGAGCTACTGCTTGTGTTTATAATTAGATGCAGAGATTTAAAATTATTGAAACACAAGCCCATTGGATTCTGAAGAATTCAATTAAAATTTAAAAAATGGTTTTGTGACTTTATTGCTAAAAAATTGGTCATCATATGTGTAACCCGTTTGTGTCAAACATTTAATGTTCCTTATACCTTACCTTGATTTTGGTGTTAAGTTTTTTCAAGGATACACAAATTTATTTTGGTTGAAAATACCTATTATTGTGTTATGAATTTTATTATGATTGCACAAAAAAAAGTTTGATGACCATTTTACTAAAAAATCTCCTTATTATGCATCATAATATTAATTTGGTAAATCAGCCTCATGAATGGAAATTACTTCATCTTGTGACATAAATTATTGAAACATAGTTTCAAGAAATGTAGTGAGATTTGCATTAAGTACAAGCCAATCATGTACATTATGAAGTAAGTCATAAGAAATTATGCATTTCTTAAAGTAATTCATATACACCTATTCTATCACACGTAGATGACTTTTACACATTATGTCAAATTTTCTATTGCATGAAGATCTCAATTAATGAATACTCTCAAGTTGCACAATATTGAGGTACGAAGGGCAAATAGAAAAATAATGTAAAAATCATCTGATAAGATATGGGTGATAGATATTATTGAAGGATGCTTCATACTGCAGAATGTAGTAGCTGAAAGGTAATTTACATTATAGACATGGTTACAAAGTATGTTTGTAACTCCAAAATACCCATCATGTAGTGGATGGACAATTCTCTAAAGACTGCTGTATTAATATAATTAGGTTTCTTGTAAGGCAGTTTCAGTACTTCTTTTGAACTGTGGATGAGAAGGAAATCGGGTTATAACAACTGAACGTTTAATGTTGTTCAACAAAGGCTAGAATTTGTAGTTCACATAAAAACAGTTTGAATTTTAGTATGATCATGAGTGACATTATTAGTTACTTTGAAAAATTCAAAGCATGTGAGTTTTACTATCTAACCATAGTACGAGAATCATGGAAATCGATCTTTCAGATTCCTTAAGAATGGTGAAATCATTGGGAGTGATAAGCCATGTAATGTGGTTACTTAAAAGTTAGGGTATTAGTTCCTTTACTCATAACTTAGAATAATATTGTTGTTCTTATAGTTGGCAAACAACATAATGACATGGAACGGCAAAGTAAGTTGTCAATCACTCCATAATGACATTGATACCAATGAAGAAAGTGTAGAATAATCATAGAGGACATTGGTTTCTTATGTTTGTTGATACCATTGGTTTCTTTGGATTTAAAGGAAAACACTATTTGTAGACACCCCAATTTTTGATAACTCGTGCACCCCCAATGATGAAAAGAACGCGCAAAATATACCCTGGAATAGTTGCTTGAGTCGGATGGATCAAAAGAACCAAAAACCCAAACCCACCTGAACCGTACGGCCCAAAACCTAGAACCGTACGACTTACAATTCTCTTTGCACCGTGCGGTGTAGCAATGTGCACCGTACGGTATACTTTTGACGATGTATGGCACCCTTGTCCCATCAATAGGATTCCCGCGTTTGCTTTAGAGCAATGATACAATTTCTAGCATACAGGAATCACCCAAATCATGAGATCGTCCGATGCTTCATCTATATAAGCTATGAGAAGGGAAGGCCGAAAGGGCCGATTCTCCAATTCTCAGCAAAATCTCCCTCAAAACAAAACTTACCATCTCCTCATTATTCTGTCAAAAATCATTCCTGATTCAAATCATACACAAAACCCTTCCTTCCATAAGCGAACAACTACCATTTCCAGCCTCCAAATCAATCCTTCTCAAAGACTTTGGTCTTGACAGAGCAAACCCAGAGGTATAAAAATTCGCGTTCAAATCACAACAATCTTCTGAGGGGAGCTCCGTAGCTCTTCCTCGAGTCTAAAAGGAGATTTTTCAACAAATTTCGAGCCTCTCGGGTAAATATCGTGCGACATCATCCATTGTCGTGGGATGTCGTCCCTGGAAACGAGGTATATTTGTTCATTAAAACCATTTTCTAAACCTAATTTTATCAACAAATAACTTTATTTTTACACCAAAAATAGAGATTGGTTTCAACCGAACAAAAGGAAAACTTTTTGAAAAATACATTGCATAGAAACACCGTACGACATCCTTGTGGCACTGCGCGGTGTACATTTGGACACCGTATGGTGTCACTGGAAAAATATTTTGGATGTTCTGTTTTCGGAAACCCGAGGCTCTGTTTTTTGGTTAAAACCAATGGGTCAAATTGTAGTTTACCCCCTTTACTTCATGTTCTTGCACTTGAACCCCTCTTAGTTTTTTTTTTTTTTTTTTTGCGTTTATATGCTTGATTGCGTGTTATTTTGATTTACTTTTACTATTTGTCTCTTTTAAGCTCGTTATTTCTTGATATATTGTTTATGTGTTTTAAAAGTTTTCAATAAAATGTTTTCAGAAAAATCCCACAAAAATTTAGTAAAGACCAGAAAGTTATGGGCACACGGGGTGTATTTTTCGAACAAAACCTTCCCCGTGGGTAACCTGGCTTCCGAACCCAAATCTCTCTTTCTCGCAGATCAAACCCTTTTTTAGCTGCACAAGAATCATTATTTTTCTAAACGGTTTCTCAGGTACCTAACATTTTCTAGAAATTAAACCCCGGGTGGCGACTCTAAAATTTTCTTTTTCCTAAAGTCGCCCCTTTTCAAAACAAAATCAAAAGAGTGGCACCGTCCACACTATTAACTTGTGTATATCAGTGGGAGTAGTTTATATTTTTGACATATATATATATATATATATATATATATATATATATATATGTTGACAGTGTTTTGCTTGCTATATTTTGACAATGTTTTGCTTGTTAGTCGAAGCTAAACTTAAAAAAGGGGACAGCGTGCAGTGGTCTTAGAGTATTTTGGTATCAATGAGGCACTCACTGGGCCACTATGCATTGAGAGTTAAGAGGATGGCTTTTTTTAAAAAAAAAGTGGTCCTTATGATTTGCAATTAAAAAAATTTCTCATTAACTTTTGAACTAAAGAATTTATGCTCACATTAAGAAAGTTTGATGATTTTGAGTTTATTAGCTACTTAGATTTTTTAGATTTTTTTTGAAGCCTTGATAGTATAGAGTCTACTTTTGATTAGCTGCTCTTATTTTGTGAATGAGCAAACAAAAGTATTAAAGTAGTTGTCGTTGTTTCATTTGTTATGATGGTTGAGTTGTGGCATTCTTTGAGGCCACATTTCATGAATAGCAGTTGAGAAATTAATCTTAGGACTTGGGGTTGTCAACACCATTACCTTGTCGCTAAGAGTTTTATGATTCCACAACTATTTTCTTTTAAAGAAAAGTTTTAGAAACAAAAGTGTCACTAAATGCATAAACACATAGCTTATGTTGCAAAATTCCACTTATGAAGAGGTTAGTGCGAAGACGTTTAAGATATGTCAATTGGGCAACTCTAGCATATCTCATAATAGTTGTATGGATTGCATTATGATGATGTTATTCGATGTACGAGGATAAATCCGCGTAACCCTGGATCACGTGCTTCCTTGAATCAACCCTGGATTTGCGAGACAGAAAAAGGGTTAGAGCACCTTTGCCTCTCGTTGGCAAAGGCCCTCCGATGCCTAAGTTAGTATTACGTACTTGAGAGCTTAAATTATAATGCGTATGAAAGTAGGTTTTCACCGCGTACCTTTTGTCATGGTTATTGCCTTGTATTTATAGGTGTAGATGTCCTTCACTTTAGGCATCTCGTGCCACGATTTCCTATTCTCTTTAGGAGTCCTTTTCTCAATAGGACTTTCCTATCAAGGGACAGCTTCCTTATATTGCTAGATCTCGTCTAGCAGTAGTCTTTCTTTCCATATAGGATTCATTCCTATATGGGGTCTATTCCCATCCACATTAGGAATGTTCATGTCAATCCCTTATTTTACGGGATTGCTCCTCATCTCGTAAGGTACCGCTTATAGAATATTCTGGAATGTTTCACCGCCCTTCTACGTATGGCGGCCGAGCTTACACGTGGCTTCTGAGTAACTCGATACATAGTTCGGGTTCATCACGCGTAAATGGACTATGTATTCGGCAGCTGCCAAACTATATCAGTAGCTCCCCATTTCGGGCCATATGAGGGCATCCCGTACTTTCACCCCAGAGCTAGTGCATTACGATGCATTTACTTCAATTAGATTCGACCATTCGCAGGGTCAATCCGGTCGGCATAGGGACTAACGAACTCCACATGTGGTGCGAGCTAATGTCATCAACCCTCTTCGTGGCGGTCATCTTAGACCGTGCCATGCATAATAATATGTCGGAGTTTTTCCCTCTCCAATTGCTCCCCACGCTCATTCTTTGTTTCCGCGCCCGGCCCGTGCACCCGCGAGCTCTAAACTCGGATGCTTTCTTACGCGCCTCCCTCCGCGTGGGTAGTGCGTGCGGCCGCGTCAAATCTTGGCGACCCTCTGGTAGCTCGGATAATCTCAAAAGGGCGATTTTCTTGACATTTACACATCGTCACATCCCACTTTCATGGGGTTTTGGGGGTAATCATTATTCTTCCCCAAAACCCTTTTAAAAGCCGAGAAATTGCTCATTTCTCTGTTTACTTCGCTTTTCGGAGCAGAAGAAGAGAAAAACCCCTGCCGCCATTAACAACACTCAAGCCCTCTCGCAACCGTAGCCCCTTTTCTCCGCTCCGTCCCTTTGGAAAATTCCCTCCGCCACGCGTTGGAGACCATCTCACTAGTTCTATCCCTTCCACGTAAGTCTACCATCCGGACTTCCATTTCCATTCTTGTGTTTCTTCCTGTTTCTATTTTCTGGGTTTCAATTTTCGAAACCCTAGGTTTCTTAGCGAAAATGGGAAAACACAGGGCTCTACTGAGTACCCCAGACAAAATTTTAGAGTTTCGTAGGAAGTACGAGATCCCTGCCGACGTTCAATTCCAGATAGACAACCGTTGGGATCTGAAAGAACATGGTCGATGAAAACCAAGATCCATATCCCGGCCGATATTCATAGTCCAGGGGCCTTAGGTTCCCCTTCACCCCTTCTTCCGTGAGGTGTGCTCTAGATGCCACCTAAACCCAATGCAAAAGCAAGTCCTAATTTCGTTAGGGTAGTTATGGGCACAATAGCCCTAAATAGGCTATTGGGCCTAGAACTTGGTCAGGTGGGACTTACACTACCTTTATAAGCGTAGTTCCTTCAGTTGATAATACCTACTACTTTAAAGCCAGGGACCCTAACCAAAAGCTTATCACCGACCTGCCAAATTCTTCCAAGGGTGGGGCGGATGACTATCTCAGAAGTCACCGGGTAACCCAGGAGCCCGAGATGCCGGGGATGACCATCGCTTTGCATGCCCCACAACTCCGGCATCAGCGTTAGTACCTTTGTACCTGCATTTACCCTTTATTTTTTCCTTTAGAAATTATAACTGACTGTTTCTTCTTTTATGTGGGTTTTCTGTTGTTGCAGCGGACAATCTTAACCACGGTGGTCGCCTTATCCACGGCAATCTCCACCGTGAGGATATTGCTTGGGCTCTTTACTTCGACGGCTTCCCTCCACCCCTTGCTGGTCTCCGACGTCTTTGCCCACCTATACGGACTATACCCCCACATATTGGGGTGGTGTCAGACGGAGAGGAGAAGGGAGAACAAGACGTCCGTGGCCTCCTCCAGCTCCCGGTTGCCACACGCCTTGCTGGGGAATTAAGGACTGGTCGATCCAGGAGAGGCCAAACTAGGAGGATCCCAACGTTCTCGAGCTCGGCCGATCTTCGCCCCGGCGGAGTTACTTTCGCCCACATCCCAGAGATCCCCACAGCCATCCCTATCCTTAACCGACCTGCCGAGGAACCCAGCACTTCTGGACAAATCTTTGAAGAAGGGGAAGAAGAAGACCCTCTCCACCGTGTTATCATCCGTTCCGCTTGCAGGCATTACGCGGTTTGGCTGATTGGACGACTCCGGTTATTATTCCCTTCACCGCACCGTGGAGAGATGCCTCGACAACCCATCAACTTGCTAGGGATGAAATTTGAACCTCGGCGGAGCTTCCCGTGCTCCACTGCGGCCAAGGCCATAATTCCGTCCCCAAGCGCCCCCCTCCTCGGCTCGATACCGGGAGGGACAAGAGGCCGTTAGAGAGTCCTCATCATGCTCAACCCCTCCTACAAAGGAGAAGGACGGGGGACACGGGCTCGAGCCAACCCCTCTCCAACTCCCCTCCTCTTGTTCAACCTTGGACCCCAATGCTTACTCGCCCTGATGGCACTTCCTTAAATGTGATCGACAAGATTGCCTCCATGGATGTTGCTTACGGCGTTTTCTCGAAATTTTTCTCCCCCCTTGACATGGGCCAGAGAAAAGGGGAACTCCTACGGCGACCTCATGAAATCCATCTTTCAATCCAGCGCTAAGGTAAAGAAAGAGGAGCCTCACCTTACTGTTTTCCTTGTACTTTTATTCACCCATTTACTGGTTGCTCCTTACTTGCCAGATCATGCAAAAGGCGTCTGTTGGTTTGGAGAGAGCTAAGGAAGCTGAGAAGGAACTAAAAAAGGAACAAAGGAGGGCGGAGAAAGCAGAGAAAGAGAGTGCTCAACATGCTCAGCTGCTAAAAGCTGCTCGGGAAGAGGCCGAGGGACTATGAAGGGATAACACCGGCTAAAGGCTAAGGTCAAGAGGTCGAAGCGGCACTTCGGCAAAGAATCCTTGCCGGGACAGAGGCTAAGGCCGGCCGAGTATGATCGTGCTGTTGACGTGATTACGGACAACTACAAAGCACAAATGCCACCGCTCAAGATGCCGCTCGCGCACCGCGGAGGTGCCTTTTACCAAGCTCGGGCGGGATCCTTCTTCCCCACACCGGATCGGAGATGGAGCTTCCTAGCGCAGGTGGCTATTGCCCACGCTTAACTGGATACCGGGCTCACCGATCTCCTCAAGTCCAACCTCGGTACCGCGTTGTCGAATCGTATTCAGCTGCATGAAGCCATCAATGATCTTACCATCGCAGGGCGACGCTAATGGCGTTCGGTGGTGCTCTTCGGGGTGACAACCTTGTCCTCATCTTGCTTGATCTTTGTCTTTGATAAAGGAAGAGGCTTGAAGCCTGCTGTTAGATTTGTCCTTTATTATGTAAAAACTCAACTGTTGGCCCTGTGTGGTCTTGGTGTGGCCGGATGTGGCCTTTCAATACTTTTAATTCCTCTATTGCTGGTGTTTGTTTTAAGTAATTCCGTACTTTTTCCATGTATCTTTAGAAGTTTATAAAGCTAAGTTTCGCCACTTTTAATTTGCAATTGTTGTCATAAGCATAAGTTTTTTCATACTTAGGGGATTTTTTGCAATATTCGTTGCACACCTAAGTGTCATCGTACTTAAGTTTTTCTTGCAATATTCGTTGCACACCTAAGTGTCTTCGTACTTAGGTTTTTCTTGCAATATTCGTTGCACACCTAAGTGTCTTCGTACTTAGGTTTTTCTTGCAATATTCGCTTTGCACATCTAAGTGTTCTCTTTACTTAGAAATTGTTTGTAATACTCATATCCTCCTCTCCCCCCAATAGGAATCCAAATTGCGAAGTAGAAATTTCGGTTCGTATTAATCATGCTAGGAAAAAGTAAAATTTCATTAATATCAAAAGAAAGCTGAAAAACTAATGTTGGTGATTTTACTCGTAATCCCAACTAGGTACTAAAAAACAAGTGCGAATTTATTCGTATTCACCAAAGAGAGGTGTGATTGTATTCGTAATCACACACGCATGTTACTGGAAAAATCTCCTAAGGTTTTGGACATTCCACGGCCGTGGAACTGGGTCTCCATCCAGGTCGGCCAAACGGTAGGCCCCAATGCCAGCAATCCCCACGATCTTGTATGGGCCTTCCCAATTCGGTCCAAGCTTCCCATCAGTGGCTATCTTGGTGTTGGCCAAAACTTTCCTTAGGACTAGATCTCCCACTCAATTCCCTTGGGCCGGACCTTCTTGTTGTAGCTCCTTCAGAAAGCCGCTCCCATAAGCCGCCAAGGTGATGAGTGCACGCCCTCCTCTCCTCCTCAAGAAGTCAAGTTCGCCGTGAGGGCCTTATCGTTGCCCCCTGACTCGACGAGGTTAGTACGAATGGTTGGCAAACCAGTTTCCAAAGGAATCACTGCTTCCGTCCCATATGCAAGGGAATACGGCGTCTCTCCCGTAGATCGCCGTGGGGTGGTCCTGTATGCCCAAAGCACGGGGAGTTCGCCGCCACCTTCCCTTCTTTTTCTCCAATCTCTTCTTGAGGCTCTTTAATACAGTTTTATTTGAGGCCTCGGCCTGTCCGTTACTTTGTGGGTACGCAGGGGTCGAGTAGTAATTCCTGATACCGTACTGGGCACAGAAGGCCTTGAATTTATTGCCGAACTGGGATCCGTTATCTGAGATAATGGAGTAGGGAACTCCAAACCTTGTGATTATCTTGTTCCACACAAATCTTTCCACCATTGCTTCTGTGATTTTTGCAAGAGCTTCCCCCTCTATCCATTTTGTGAAATAGTCGGTACCAATAAGTAGGAATTTTCGTTTTCCTGTTGCCATAGGGAGGGGACCTACGATGTCCAATCCCCACTGGGCAAATGGCCACGGACTAGTTAAAGGTAGCAAATCCTCAGCTGGTGCTCGGATCAAAGGGGAGAACTTCTGACACTTTTCACAAGTTTTGACAAAGGCCTTCGCATCCTCCTGCATGTATGGCCACCAATACCCCTGGGATATTGCTCGGTGGGCTATAGACCTCCCACCAGTGTGCCCTCCACAAGTTCCAAAGATGAATTTAAGAAAGAAATTTACGGACTGTGGCAGGTGTACACACAATAGGTATGGACCAAGGAAAGACTTTTACAGAAAGCTTACATTCGGAGAAAGCCAAAAGCGTCTTGATTTGGTCTTGATTTTGTGTGCCTCCCTCTTGTCCTCTGGCAAGGTCCCATCTCGTAGGTATGCCACTATTGGGTCCATCCAGCTCGGTCCCATCTCGGTTTCCATCACGACCTCCACAGATCGGCCAATGCTTGGTTCGCCCAGATAGTCTACTGTCACCATGCGGCGATATTCTGTTTTGACGGCTGAGCCCAGGCAAGCCAGTGAGTCTGCATGTGCATTTTGACCCGAGCTGATCTGCTGGATGTGGATCGTATGGAATTTATCGAGCAAATCCTTTCTTTGCATCAGTCTGTGCCATCTTCTAAACTTTTAGGCGTATTCTCCCAAAGCCGTTAACAACTAACGTGGAGTCGCAAAATATTCTCAATTTGCTAACCTTGAGTTCTAGGGCACTTTTTAGTCCAAATGATCGAGCCGTGATTCTGCCACATTGTTGGTGGCACTAAATCCTAGCCGTGGCGCTTTGCTCCGAGCCAACCATTCCTTCCGGTGAGAAAAGCACAACTCTGCTCGGATCCTTTGTTGCAGTGACTCGTCAACGTAAAGCTTCCATTCGTTAGATTCGGATCGCCACCTCCCTTGTTTGCTTGGGATTTCCAATTTGCTCCTTCTCGTGGAGCACAAAGGGGTGCTATCGTTTGAGGAAACTCAAAGAACGGTCCGCTAAAATCTGCCTTTTGATTGCCGTCCTAGGCCGAGCATCCAGGTCAAACTGACTCCGCCTATTGACCATTTGGAGATTCTTCCAGAGAAGTCCGCCTTTCCGAGTAAGGCCCTTAGTGGATATTCAAAGTGAGTATGGTGATGGGATGTTGTAGAAGTAATGTGGCAGCTTCCTTGATGCCACAATAAGTGGCGTATACCAACTTCTCCAATGGCGTGTAGCGTGTCTCAAAGATCTAACAACGCTTTGCTCACGGCGTAAACCGGAGCCCGCCCAGGCCCCTTTATTCGTGAAGGACTGAAATGACAAAGATGATCGATATCGCTAAGTATAGTACCAACCGCCCCCCGCTGGAGTAGAGAGTAATGGCGGTGATGATAGGTAGCTTTTTAACTTCCGAAAGCTTGTTCCTGCTTTCGGCTCCCCATTCATAGCCTTCTCTTCTTGGTTGAAAGAAAGGTCTCGCGGCCGATCCAAGATTTACCGATGAAACGATTAAGAGCTGCCGCCATTCCCTGTCAATCTTTGGACCTCCTTCGGGTCTTTGGGCTTTGAAGGGCTTACGCGAGCCGAAATTTGGTGCAGGTTGGCTTCAATTCCCCTCTTAGTCACTAAGTGCCCTAGAAACTTCCCCGAAATGACTCAAGGCACATTTTGAGGCGTTTAATTTTAGCTTGTATTTTCTCGGAATGCTAAAAGTTACCTTCAAGTCGGCGAGGTGATCGATTTCGACTTGCTTTTGACCACCATGTAAATCGATGTAGACTTCCATAGTCTTGCCGAAATGATCCTTGAAATTTTAGTAACTAGCCTCCCGATAGGTTGCTCGGATTCCTTAGCCCAAATGGCATAACTTTGTAACATGAGGCCTCTTGGTGAAATGAAAGATGTTTTCTCCCCGATCGGGGCTCATACATGGCTATTTGATGGTATCCTCGGTCGCAGCGTCAAGGAAACTCATCCTTTCATAGCGATGTAGGCGTCTACTAGCCGATCGATCCTGGGGAGTGGAAAAGCTGTCTTTTGGGCATGCCTTGTTGAAATTTGGTGAAATCCACAATGACCCTCCACTTTCCATTCTTCTTTTTTTACTACGACCGTGTTAGCCAACCAATGCGGATAGCTTACTTCACCATATGGCGCCCGCTTCTAGTAGCCGTTCTACCTCTTCGATCACGCACCGTCTGCGTCTTTGTGGTGCCGACCTCCTTTGCTTTTTACAACCGGGCTTGTCTTTGAGGGTCCACGCTTCAAATGGTGACGGATGACTTCGGGGATCTATCCCGGCATCTCACAGGGGGTCCATGCAAACACATCAATGTGGCTTTTAAGAAAAGCGACCAGATCTCTTTTCCTCCCTCGGAGATGGTCTCCATGCGTCGGGGAAATACCTCTCTGCATCGTCTTCACGACCTGCACCTTTATGCTCAGTCCTTCTACCATCTTCTTGGTGGGATCGCCACCGACGCCTCTTCTAGTTGTTTTTGGTTTGGAACTTCAACTGCTTGTACCCGGCTTCGGCTCTTGGGGATTTTCTCAGACCATGGTGAAGCATTGATCGACCACCTTCGGTTACCCTTGATGCACTCTATTCCATCGCTTTACGGGGTATTTGATCTTACGGTGGTAAGTGGAAGACACCGCCCTCATTTTATGCATCCATGTCCTTCCTATAATCACGCGTTATAGGGCGAAGGGATGTCCACCACAAGAAAATCTGTCTTCAAGATATCGATCCTCGCTTTCGGACAGTAGTGTGACCTTTCCTCTTGGCCACACCGCTTTGTGAGCTAAAACCAACCAAGGGGACAAGGCACTTTTGTAGTGAACCTATTGGCGCTTCCATCCTCTTGAAGGTGTTATAGTACATGATTTCTAGGTCTTTGGCCCCCGGTCCACTAGTATTTTCTCCACGCCATAGTCCCCTATTCAGTAGGGTGATAACTAACGCGTCATTATGGGGTATCGTTACTCCATCCGGTCATCGTCGATTGAAGGTGATCGGGTGCAGGGGCTTCCCCTACCCTCTCTTCATGCCGAAGCTTCATGACTTGCTTTACCCGCCCATCAATCCTTTGGACATGTCTTATCTCGTTGTTAGATATCACGGAGCAACCAATCCATGTATCATATGGATTGTCCCCTTTGGCCCTTTCTCGTAGTCTATCTCTTCTACTAAATCAAAGATCATTCTTCCGCCACCAAGAACTCCTTCCCGGATGGCCCTCGATACTTTCTCGTCCCAAGAACTTCTTGTATTCCACGCAAATCCTCGGTCATGTGCCCCCAATCCCCGTGGTAGCCGCAATGCCGATTGGTGGCCCTCCTTTCTCCGGGTTCCCGTCATCTTTGGAGGTCTCCCGAACCACCGCCGCGTTCTTGATCCCTGTACAAAGATTTTGTATATTGGGATGTTGAAAGTAGTCATGATCTTTGAAGTATGACTTGGGGTCCGCTCGACTTTATCTTTCTTTTCTTTGGCGTAATCCTTCCTTCCCATCATGAAGTCCTTCTTGTATACCTTTGACTCCATCGCCTTCTTCTCTGAACCGCGTGGTTTGTCCAACCACGATCTTGCCTCCGACTGCGGGGATGTCGTCTTCTACCCGTGCGTGCTCTGTATCCTCTCCATCAATTTGCCCACAGATTTGACTGGATGCATGGTAAGCGATTCTCGTAACTTACTATGCGGGCAAACTTTGTTTTGAGCGTTGCCCGCGTACTCCTCACTACAATTTTCAATTTAGTTGAAGGTTTCCCGATGGCGTTTTGAGTATTGGACGCAGTCTCTTAGTCCCCTCCTGTCTCATAGAGGTTAGCGTATCAAATGTTTTCGAGCCGGCGCTTGTGAGAAAACGGCGGTGAACTCCTGCGCGGTTGTTGCCCAACATAGGATGGATCCTTACGGGGAGCTTATGGTACCAACTAAGTGCCACTTTCCCCATGGATGGGAACATTTTGCATAACAGTAGCGTCATCCATTCATGCATAAACATAGCCTATTTGGTAGTCTTTGGATGTGGGCCCACAGGGATCATCTTGGTTTCATAGGGGATGAATCTTTGAGTGTTTCACCACGCTTTCGGCGTTTTCTCTCCTTGCGTTATCCGATGGGCCAAAGGTGACTTGGAGATCTGACCTAGGGCCTCTTTAGCTGCTTCTCGTGCAGTTGTGTGGCCTCCCTCAGCTCGGTCAGTTCGGCCAACGTCCCTCTTTTTCTCATACTGCACAGGGATTAGCTCGTTGGAACCAGATCTTTCATATCTGTCCCTGGCGTGCTTCCTCCTTTCTCTTTTTTCAACAGAAACACTCCTCTCTCTCCTTTTTAGGTGGAGAAGGGTGGAGGGCGTTGCGTGATGGTGGCCTTTCTTTTCACTGCTCATGTCGTGCGGATCTCGTCCCGAGGCGTAGGTCTTTTCTTTTTCCCCGAGCCTTTTTTTGGTCCCGAATCTCGTTCTCGCCGAGTGACCTCACGGGCGGTTCCTGCGCCTCTTTCTCGCTTTCATCAAGGCTATCTTCCCTTTCGCGATTCCTTTCGGTTTGGGGACCATCTTTCTTTGGAGGGCTCCTTCCCTGCTCACGTCGGGTAGGGTCTTCTCCATTCCTCGGTGGTGTTTTTGAGCGTCTTCTCCTTGGGGAACCGCGGAGTTCTAAACGTGTGTCCTTAAATTTTGGGATCTCTGGGATCTCCCCTAGGTTAAACCTCCTGGTTGATGGTTTTTCAGTGGCCTTTTGAGAACCAAGGGAGCTTTGTCCACTTTTGTGTTCTTTCTTGTAGTATACACAAGCGTGGTACCATCGTCTTCTGCATCCCTTCGTTGTGGAGTGCACAGAAGGGGCTCCGAATGTACCATGATTGATCTTTGCTGTAGGGGATCAAGCTTTTCTGCCCGATTTCCCACAGACGGCGCCAATTGTACGAGGATAAATCCGCGTAACCCTGGATCACGTGCTTCCTTGAATCAACCCTGGATCTGCGAGACAGAAAAAGGGTTAGAGCACCTTTGCCTCTCGTTGGCAAAGGCCCTCCGATGCCTAAGTTAGTATCACGTACTTGAGAGCTTAAATTATAATGCATTATGAAAGTAGGTTTTCACCGCGTGCACCTTTTGTCATGGTTATTGCCTTGTATTTATAGGTGTAGATGTCCTTCACTTTAGGCATCTCGTTTGCCACTATTTCCTATTCTCTTTAGGAGTCCTTTTCTCAATAGGACTTTCCTATCAAGGGGCAAACTTCCTTATATTGCTAGATCTCGTCTAGCAGTAGTCTTTCTTTCCATATAGGATTCATTCCTATATGGGGTCTATTCCCATCCACATTAGGAATGTTCATGTCAATCCCTTATTTTACGGGATTGCTCCTCATCTCGTAAGGTACCGCTTATAGAATATTCTGGAATGTTTCACCGCCCTTCTCGTGGCGGTGCCGAGCTTACACGTAGCTCGGAGTAACTCGTACATAGTTCAGTTCATCACGCCGAGCTGGACTATGTATTCCAGAACGCTTGCCAAACTATATCCGTAGCTCCCACAGCTCGGCCATATCAGGGGCATCCCCTTGTGCCTTACGCCGAGCTAGTGCATTCTGATGCATTTACTTCAATTCGATTCCTGACCCTATTCATGGTCAATCCAGATCGGCATAGGGACTAACGAACTCCCTATGTGGTGCCGAGCTAATCGCCCTCTCGTGGCGGTCATCTTAGACACGTGCCCTGCCTTATAATAGGGTAATCAGATTTTTCCCTCTCCATTCGACACTTGAGAGATCTCATTTATGTGTTTCTGATAAATTCTTGTAATGAATTGTGTACATACATATATGTAAATGATTAACGATTGTAGGAATAGTCTTTTACAAAAGACACAATCGTTGGACCTTTTAGATATACTCCTCACTAATTGACCATGTTAGACAAATCGCTAGTGTTATAGTACATGGAAGGGACTATGTTGTCTATTAGATGTAGAAATGCCTTGACTTGCATTAGTGAGTTGTTTAATAATGGTATCATGACAGTGACCAAATGATGACAAGCGTTGATGTAGTTTAATGCGTGACTAAAGTTAATTTCGTTAAATATGATAAAAGTATCATATGGGCCAAGTGGGAGAATGTAAGATTATTTCCTTAAATGACCCACGTTATAGCACATATGCTAATTATATAATGACGAGATTATGAATGATATTATGTAGGAGTGAAAAAAAAAATCGACAAGATCCGAACCAACCGAAAAACCAAAAATTCGGTTCAGTGTTCGACCAATCCAATCTGGCAAAAAACCCAAAAAAATCGAACTGAAAAAACCAAAATACATCTCGGTTCAGTTTCGGTTTCCCGGGAAAAACCAAAAAAACAAAAACCACCCCTATGTGGACTGAAAACCATACAACTCTAATAAAATGAGATAATGGAATCCTATTTTATAAATAATTCCATGCAACTCTAATAAAATGCATGCCTTAATTGTAAAAAGCAACACAACTTGTATTATAATAACTTAATAAGCATATAATACAAATCTTAACGCCGAACTGAAAAAACTGGAAAAAAAAAGAGGAAAAAAACCGAACTACCCCGAACCAATCGGTCTATTATTTTTTTGAGTTGGGATCGGTTTCCAGCAAAATCACCTCGAACCTATCGGTTTTGTCCCGAACACCCCAAAAACCAAACCGACCGATTTTCACCCCTAATATTATGTTCCCTAATTGATTGGTCAAATTGATGGAATGATTACTTAATATCTTACTTTGATGGAAAGTAGATTAATCACTAATAAGGAAACATGTCCTCTCTTTGCCTATAAAAGAGCTCATAGTCGCCCATCAAATTATGGAATCTGGGGGAGGCGTTGTGCGGTAGGTGTTGTACGTCATGTTATGCGGCAAAACTACGTCGTTTTGCTCATTTTCTTAGTATATCCAAGGCCTTATTTGGAGAGTTAAGTGTGTGGTTAAATTTTAGGGGATTTAAGCTCTTTGGGGTAGGGTATAGTGGGTTTAGGCACTTCAGGTTTAGGATTTAGGCACTTTGTAATGGTTTTTGTCTTCCTCCAAACAAGGAACTTGGAAGCTTTGGAAGTGTGCACAAAAATCAACCAAAATGACGTAGTAGTTTTGCCGCACAACACCTACCGCATTAAACTCACCCCGGATCCAATTTGACACTAATTTTCTAGTATAGAGGGCAAGAGAGAGAAACTTATATTCGACCTAGGGCATAATGCTCTTGGTAAAGTTACGGCTGCTTCAATTAATTATTGGATCGCTCAAGTTCTACATTGACGAATCTGAGTACGCCGTGCTTGATTCTTTAATTTCCATTTAATGATTATATAGTGATGATCATGATAGTTCTAGATCTTGGCCTTTTGACTAAGATCAAAATGTTAAAGTTTGGTATTCATAGGCCGGTCCAAAGTAAGCTAATGTGAGAAGACAAAGCTCAATTAAGTATTGCAATGACCAAACTTCGCCTACTTTTATGAAAATGATATTGTTCTTTTGTCGAGTTGTATTAAACTATTTTTTATTTCTATTTCAATATCTTTCTAAATTTTGTTATTCTAATATTTCACTACTACTTTACAAAAAAACAAAATTTAATACTACTTTAAAAAAAAATTAGTCAAGAAGAACTCAAATATCAAAACTCCCAATGCTTTTTTTGTTGGGTTTTTACTGTGATGAAAGTTTGTTTTAAATAACCTTTTTAAAAGAATAAAATTAAAATAGGCCATGCAAAGCTATATGTGTATTATAAAAGTAATAAACTAATAAGTAGCATGTGAATAATGACTTAAACAAAAGAAGTGAAGCACTGTTATTTCTCTACAACTTTTGATCAATTTAGATAGCTTGGTGTGGAGCAAATTTTGAAATTTTTCTGTAATGTCTCTCTACTTTATTCAAAAGAGAAGTAGAGAGGTAGATAAGGATGCTTTTAGTTGTATAGGTGGACAACAGACCATCTCTCTCTAAAATTAATGTGTAATGACCCTAATTTGTTTGGAAAATAAAATTTTCGTTTATTAAATTAATTTTTCTTTTACTTAAAATATTTTCTTTGTTAATAACTATTTTGGGTCAATAATTATTTTTCTACCGGTATATATATGTGTACACTATTATATACTACTAGATTTTCCTAGGATTTTTTTTAATCAAGATTTTCCTAGGAGTTGTTAGCTATGTGCTTGCACATGGAAGGAGGGAGGAAGCTTCTTAATTACTTAGTTACCAAGAATAAGTACACTATGCATGTATATGTAGTACCAAGAATCACTTAAACTGAAACCCTAAGATTTTCCTATGATTCTCCCATTAAAGCCAATAGATCTCCATGATTAAAACTAGATTTGCTACCCTAAGATTTTCCTATGATTCTCCCATTAAAGCCAATAGATCTCCATGATTAAAACTAGATTTGCTAAGATTCACCTAGGATTCTCCATGATTAAGCCTAGATTTTCCATGATTGAACCTAGTATTCTCTATGATGGGCCTACGATTTGTTAGGATTGTGTTGTACTTCTAAATCTAGGAATCTTCATATTTTGCACTTGTGTATATGCAAGTGTACATACATATGTGTCTAGGACCAAAAATCCCTAACTTAGATTTTTCCCTAGATTTTCTTACACAGAATATTCTTTACATAAATGGTCGATTTCCTAGGATTCTACTAGATTTTCCTAGCCTAATGGACTTGCGGCTATTTGTGTACCCTTGCTCCAAAAACCCTTTCAAGTGGGGATTTTCTACTACAAATCCTAACCCTTATTCCCCACATCTGTCCTTCATTACAAAGGGAATATATTCCCTCATGATTACTAAGAATATATTCCCTCATGATTACTTAGATTCTCCCTAGATTTAGACATAGGCCTATTGTTGTGTGTAAAACTAGTACCCAAAACTCCCTAAAACAAAGGTGGACATGCAAATCATGCACTAACTAGTGCACTAGATTTTTACTAGGAAGTTTCCTAGCACTTTCGTACTAGATCTCCTAAGTACAAAAACCCATCATTAGCTAGGATTTTTTACAACGGCGTGTCGTGAGATTAATAATTTCATTTTCTCATAAGGAGTATCGAGTCAGTCTTTTGCATTTTTCGTGGCATCTTAAATTTCTCTGGGGATGTTTTATGGTTCTTTTTAAGTTTCTAAGTGTCTTTTAGTTTTTGAAGAGTCAAACACATTTTTCAATTAGCCTTTGGTCTAGTCTTAGTCTATTAATTATTGTCTTGGAAATGTTAGTTGTTTTATTTTCCTATGCTTGGAGGGATGGTCCAAGTAATCTATTTAAAACCTACGTGATGAATGACATGGGAGAGAGTTGTGTGTTTGAGATAGCCTTTGGCTCATGAAGACTAGTTCTTCTTTTATGTTTTGTATCTCTTTGGTGGATTCCATTGAGTGGTGAGCATTTCCTACGCCCTGTATCCCTTTTTAGACATCTCGGGTGGTGATATTTGTATCCCATTGGTGTTTCTAATTAGGTGGTGAGCGACTATCCCTTTATCTTTCCCCTTCTACCATATCCGGCATCAGTTTGGTATCAGAGCTTCGGGTTCAATGACAAGTTATTGTTGCGTGCAATTTCAAATAATGTCGGATGAAATCTTTTCAAACAATGATTCTTTTTCTTCACTATCAGCAATGGATTGGTTCATGCCACCAATATATGATGAATACACCGGGGATGGGCTCTTGATTGTTCACAAGAAGCATGGGTCTATTGAAAAGGTTCAAGACTCCGCACTCTCACCAAAGTCAACGTTGGGTTTTACCAAACAGAAAAATGAAGATTGGGATTGGAGGAAGGAGTCAAACTTCAAACAATATATCAAAATTCTAGTGGCAGCAACTTTGGAGACCAAATTTGATTGGTCTAACCCTCCTATTTATGGTGAAAATCTGGAAAAGGAAGTTGGATTGGACAAAAGAAACAACATTGACGCTGTTGTTAAAAAGTATTTTGAGGATTTTGAAATTTTCCTTTTTCATTATGATGGTCGATCTAGAGAATGGGATCACTTTGAGTGGTCGAAAAGGATGGGTCATATCAGTGCAAGAAAACAAACAAAATGGTGGTATGCGAAGAGATTTCTACATCCTGATATTGTAGAAGCTTATGACTACATTTTCACTCCTAGGAATCACGTTTTGGTACTATATCCAGGAACAACTACATTGTTTAGAGCAACTGTTGTTCGCGCAAGATCGAGAAGGAAAAGAAAAAAAGAAAAGGAAAGGAAAGAAAGTCCACCATGTTGCAAACTTCAAGCAAAGAAATCGGCGAAGATTTGAGGACAAATCTGTTTCAACCAAGAGAGTTTGACAACGGAGTATCGTGAGATTAATAGTTTTGTTTTCTCATAAGAAGTATCGAGTCAGTCTTTTGCATTTTTCATGGCGTCTTAAATTTCTTTGGGGATGTTTTATGGTTCCTTTTAAGTTCCTAAGTGTCTTTTAGTTTTTTGCGAGTCAAACACATTTTTCAATTAGTCTCTGGTCTAGTCTTAGTCTATTAATTATTGTCTTGGAGATGTTAGTTGTTTTCTTTTCCTATGCTTGGAGGGATGTTCCAAGTAATCTATTTAAACTTATGTGGTGAATGACATGGGAGAGTTGTGCGTTTGAGATAGCCTTTGGCTCGTGAAGACTAGTTCTTCTTTTATGTTTTGTATCTCTTTGGTGGATTCCATTGAGTGGTTAGCTTTTTTTATGCCCTGTATCCCTTTTTAGACACCGTGGGTGGTGATATCTGTATCCCGTTGGCGTTTCTAATTGGGTGGTGACGACTATCCCTTTGTCCCTTTTATCTATTTACCTTTATCTTTTCCCTTCTACCATATCCAACATCAATTTTGTTCCCTAAAATCTCACAAAATCTAGGATTTTATTCCTTACATTTAATTTAGGAAATTTTCTAGAAATTGGAGCACATGGAGGGGAAGGGGAGGCCGGCCATTTGGAGGGGGAGGGGGTGCCCAATTTTTCCTATAAACAGAGGTCATTCCTCACTTGTTTTCTTACACCAAAATCACTCCTCACTTTGTAGTCTTGTAGTAGCATTCTAGAGAGAGAAGCTTTCATGCTTTCTTGAGTTTCAAGAAGAAACTCAACCTTGTTCTTCCATCTTCAACGAGAAACCACCTCCCACCACCACACAAAATCACCCTCCAATCCTTAAAGTAGTAGTAAAGTTGTTAGAAAGTTGTTCGAGCCGCTAAAGTCTAGTCGTTACTCCGCTCACCAATCAACCTAGCTTTTTCGTCTTCCAACTAACACTCGAAACTAAAGTAAGATATTTCAACCCTAATCTTAATCTAGTTATTTATTTTCACGTAGTTGTTATAATGCTCAAGTTTTTACTTAAAGTTTCTAGTCATTACTTGCTTTATTTTCATAAAGTAAAAATTGTCGAAGATTGATAAAATCACTTTTCAAAATCACGTCGTTATAATGCCCAATTAAAAATTGACTTATCAAATTTACGTTGTTATAATGCCCGACTAAATTTTGAAAAGAGAAATATAGAAGTTACTATGCCTGCTCAGAAATCAACTTTTCGAAAATACATTGTTATAATGCCCAACTGATTTTTGAAACGATAATGTGGTTGATTGAACTTTTTGAACGACATGAGATTTTCCTAAAGTACTTCCATAGAAATGTTTTGACTAACTTTAAACTGTAGAATGACCCAAGGCTAACACCCTTGAAAGTCTGTCAAAAAGTTGAGCTTTGCGCTAACTAAGACAAGAATAGTGATTCTAACTAGACTTATCCGACCATCCGATCTGGGACTTCCCTAGTTATTTCATTCGTCAAGTGAAGGTCACATATGAAAACAAAAGGTTTATAATGTGACTACGAAGTTGATCAATGCAATTTTCTGTTAACCCTAGATTAGTTTTAAAAAGAAATGCGCGTAGAAAGATTGTAATTTTTTGTGACACGATTTTCGAGAAAAGATGCATAAACATGAAAAAAGTTTTATAAATCATACTGCATATTCATGAGACGATACGGTATTGACATAACACAATTTTTGAGAAAAGATACACGATTACAAAACAAGTTTTATAAACCATGCTGCATATTCACGTCATGATTCGGTATTGACACGACATGGTTTTTGAGAAAATGAACGATTGATTGATTGTCGAGAAATGAGATGAGAATGAAAATAGATTGATTGATGGAATTGAATACGGTAGTGCTGTTGTCGTGCCGCCCTTCATGATAAGCGTGAATTTAATTGATACAGTAGTACAACTTGAGCACTATCCCAACTTCGCGGAGAGAATTTGGTTGTCTTTGGTGCTAAGTGTGTACAACACATAGTGAACGGACCTTGAAACGTACTGTGGGGATTAGTAAGACAAGACAACTAGGACTATGTCACGTGTGTGTGCAGGGTAAACGAACTTTGTAAACAGGCTATTAAGATCGATGAGACAAGACAGCCGAGACTCAAGCTGAAAGGTCAATAATCGTCAATTGAGAGGAGACAAAAACAAGCCAATAACTTTCGAGTGATGAACTGTAGGCCCGGTGGTCAAAAGTAGTACCATAGAGGAGTGGAGTGAATTGATTGTTGACCTGGAGGGCGGAAACAACACCCAAACTTTGTTAAATTTGAAGAAGAATACCAACATTGAAAAGATGATACGAGACAAAGTTTATGTGCGCACGATATACTCTGATCTGCATAGACACTGACACATGCGTATTTCATGAAAGATAATGTTTTTTGTTAAACTCCCGCCATTATTTTCCGGTTATATATTGTTCTAGAATTGCTAGTTTAAGGTTTGGGTAGAGCAGTCTGTTGGGCATTATCGCTCACGATGTTGCCTTTGCGACTCTAACGTATTATGCTAGACTACCGAGATGAATAGGAGGAATTCTACAACTTGGAGGAGTACAAAGCAGGACAGGACACCACCGGTATTGATGGTCATGCCATGAAGTAGAGAAACCCTAGACGTTCTTGCAATAAATAAAAGTATTGGCAGGAATATTTCTGTAATTTCCTTTTTGTATACTGTTGTAAGACTTTTATTTATTATTAATGTAATAAATATAACGTTTCCAAAATTTGGGGCGTTACATAATGTGTAGATTTCAACTTATACTATCAGGTCAAAATGTTAGCATAATACCAAAAATCTAATTTTTCTCCCGAATAAAAGACGATTACTATTTGCTTAGATGTCATACACTATTATTAACAAATACAACACAGCTTCCTAACGAGAAATAGAAGATACATTTCATGAATCTTTTATAACTAACGTATCATGTCAAGTTGTCATGTTCATCATTTCTCTCTCCTGATTTTCATAGACCCTTTAACAGAGATACTAAATTTCTACTATGTGCTAAGATTAAAAATCTTGCAATTCTCAGTCTAATTCAACAATTGAACGATAATTCCTACTGCAATTGGTTAATAAATTTGGATCCACTATTTTTACCATGTTCAATTACATTTACGGCCCATTTGGATGGCGTATTAGTTTTAGAGGGATTAAATAGTAAGGGTGATAAAATAGTCAGGGAGATTAAATAAGAAGGGTGGGCCCACATTGATGTGAAAGTTAAAAAGGGGGATTAAATAGTAAATGGCTTAGATGAGTGATAAAAAGGGGGATAATGAGGATGAATGATGTAAAATCATGTCAAAAGACTTTCTTGTCCTTGGTGATGCATATATCAAACTATGCATTTATATAATTATTTAAAAACCAAAATTAATTAATTTCATATAATTTTAAACATTTAAGTCATAATACTTAATTGTAATATTAATTTTATTAAAAAAAATTATTTTTATTTGTAACTTACAATATTTATTTTAAGTTAATACACGAATTATAATTTCAAATTCTAAAGTATAAATTTTTTCAAATTTTTTGTATCGAATTAAAGATCTCTTGTAGTAGTTTAATTTGGTGCAAACAAAAATTAAAATTATGCGTGGAAGTACTTTATTTTTTTTATTCGAAGGAAATTGCATAGGGGTATGGAGGTAAACATAAACACCCTCCCCCTTACTTATATTTGATCAGGGAGGGGCCTGCCTATTTATTACCTACACCAATTAGTCATGGGTCAATTTTGGATGCCAAACAAGGTATTAAAGAGGAGAAGTGGTACTAGTTAGCCCAACCCCTTCATCCCTCTTCCATATCCCTTGTCCAAACATGCCCTTAAGGAGCAGTGGACACTAGTTAAGTGACCAATTTTAAGGGATAATTTCAAAAAAAAACTCTAAACTTTGACCTCAATATCAAATATACTCCTAAACTTTCAAAAAACTCAATCGTACTTAGAGATGGCCATCTCGGCCGACCTGCCCCAATCCAAACCGTCTCCTCCCCGGATGGATAGGGGATTCGGGGATTTTTTCCGGGATGGGGATTATTTTAAAAAAAAATTCGGGGATCGGGTAAGGGATGGTATTGTTAGTCCCTCCCCAATCCCCCGTCCCTCCCCACATCCTCATTCACTCATATATATTAATATATATATATATATATATATATATATATATATATATATATATATATATGTGTGCATAGGTATAATATATATTTATATTATAAGTTTATTAAATTTCTTTTCCTAGATAATAAGTATGTGACTTAAAGTTAGGGTTACCATCACACTTCACATCTGCCCCCTTTGGAAATTGGAATTTTGGATTTGCCCATCTCCTTCTCATCTCTAAACTCTCACCCAAAACCCAGGTCGTCTCAACTTTCATGTCTGGTACTCTCTCTCTCTCTCTCTCTCTCTCTCTCATTTAGGGTTATTGCTAGATATCAGAGATGTCTCAAAGGAGGCAAAAGCTAGTGACACCAGTCACATCACGCTCAAACCTCCTGATTATATGCATTTGAGCAAGAGGATCATCTTCTGTTTCGGTTAAAAAAATATGTACCTCTTTCATATATATGACGAGTGCATGAATTTTTGGATCCCCAATTCCCCGTGGGGATCTCCGTTCCCCGCATCGGGGTGGAGATGGAGGTTAAAACAAAAACAGTTTTGAATTTTTTTAATTTTCAAAAAATATTTTTTGTAAACAACTTTTGAAAATAGATTTTTTTTTTTTACATTACTTTGGGAAGAAGAGGGAGGGAGAGAGAGTGTGTGTGTTGAGGTACATGTGTCGACTGATCACAAAAAAAAGGTACATGTGTCACATTTTAAGTGGAATTGGAGCTACATAAGTATATTTAACGGAGTCTAACGACCAAGTCAGCAAATTCCATTAGCACTTTGACGAATTCAGATGATAGGAGTATATTTGATTAATGAAGCAAAGTTTAGGAGTACGATTGAGTTTTTTGAAAGTTTAAGAGTATATTTGATATTGAGGTCAAAGTTTGGGAGATTTTTTGAAATTTTCCCCTAATTTAAAGTGAGAAGTAATGTTCTGTAATATCCCAAATTTTTTTAAAAAATAAAATTTGTGATATTTGTATATACTAATTTTACTAATTTAATTTTACTCAATTTTGACTTTTGTTGACCAATTGCGGGTCTCCTGGCGAGCGCATTGTAATGCGTGTTCTACTTTCAAGATTTTTTCCAAACGATTCTAAGCACACGGTGACGTTGCCCACGATTTTCCAAGTTCGCATGAATATTTTGGTAATTTTCTAAGACCGAAACCTGGACAATTCGAACACTGCTCGGAGTAAATTGTACTGCATTGTGCTACATCGCGTGCCGCGGGGCCCCTCCAAATTACTCTCACACTCCACCAACCACACTTCCTTCCACCACTCATCCCACTTACTCCCACACTCCACATAACACTCCCCTCCACCACTCATCCCACCTACCACCACCCTACTTCCTCTACATAAACCCACCAACCCCATTCCCCTTATAATTTTCGGCAGAGAAGAGAGGAATATGGAGAAAGGCTGGAAAAGAGGAAGAAAGGAGGAGAAGAAGAGAAAAAGAAGCAAGAACACCTACCCATTTTCGTTCATATCACGTACACATTTTTACAGCCATTGCTCATAGGTACAGTCATTTTTAGGATTAGGTTTCTTCATAGAAGTTGTAGAGGGCGTCGAGAACTTCGATTTCGACACAAGAATCATCCAAATCGGTTGAGTTTTGAGTGAGTTATAGCCTTCCAAAGTTCAGTAAAAATCTCGGGTACCTTTTTCCAGACAGCTCTCTGCTCCTCCGTAAATCTCCATTTTTCTCCTCGTTAAAGTGGATTTCGGGTTTAGGTTCCTTCATGAAGATTGTAGATCACTTCAATCTCTTCGTTTTAGGTTCGAGAATCACTCAAAACCGTTGAGAAATGACCACTTTATTGCGGCCCGAAGTTTCTGGTCTAGCCAAACCGAGTAGCTCACTGAACCTTTACAAATCTTCATTTTTCTCATTGTTAGAGTGCGTTTTAGGCTTAGAATTCTTCATCAACATTGTAGAGAACTTCGAGAGCTTCGTTTTAGACACAAGAATCGCTGGAAACGGACGAGGTTTGAACCCGATATCGCAGCCCAAAGATTCTGTTTGCCACTTGAAATACCGCCGGACTTTGTCGTCGAGCTTTTCGTCCGGACCAAAGGTAGAAACTCGTACCCACCCTATTCCAAGATTTTGAATGTGTTATAATGGTCTAGGAGTAATTTAGAGTTGATGGGTTAAAGCCCCAATTCAAGGGTTTCACGAAACCCGAGCCAAAAACGATGTATGTCTGTAAACTTTATTTTCGTGCTTAGTAAACTCTAGATCCATCTTGGTTCATGTTGTTAATTATTCCAAGCATGTTTAATACTTTAATAACTTTTTATATGAGTTTCTCCATAAAATTATTGTGTTTAACCTTGTTCTTGATTGTTGTGTTAAAGTTAGATGTTTAAAGTGTAATTTTGTGAAATTTGGCGTGCGTACTTGTGTGTCAATTACGAAACCTATTTTTATAACCTAAATGTCACTACTGTAATTTTAGGAGTGTAACGAAATGACCAGAATTCCCTTCGGGTGTAAAATGACCATTTTGCCCTTGTGTGTGTAAATTACATAATGTGTAGTTTTATACTTAGTAAGAAAATCAAGGAATTGTGTTTTGTGACAAGTTAGGACTTTATTAACCAAAATAAAGTATTTTTACGTATTTACCATTGTCGGTGGCAAAATTACATTTTTTCCCTTGTATTATGTTATTTTACAAAAAGGCCCCCAGAGTTTGTAAAATTACACTAAGGACCCTAGAGTCGTGAAATTATATTGGGCACCCTTGTACTTACTTAAAATGACGTTGGCGACCCTTACTTCCCTTAAATTACATTTTGACCCCAATAGTTTAGTAAATTACATTTTGGCCCCTGTAGATTGAATTTATTACGTTTAGACCCCTGGTTTTCGATTACTTGAATTTCGTGAACTTGTGAATTGAGATATTTGGTTTTGACCCTTGAGATATTGTTATAGCTTTGCTTCTGCTGTTAAGTGCACTTTCCATAAACGTGTTGAATGTTAGAATGGACAACTAGGTTTCCGGGTTGGGTGATCGTACACGGATATCACATAGACGATAAGGTTAATGAAAAAGTGAAATGAAATTGATTATGGGGAGTCACCCCAAGATTTGTTGAATGGCAGTCAGCCAAGTGATGAATTGATTATGGGGAGTCACCCCGAGATTTGTTGAATGGCAGTCAGCCAAGTGATTTTGTTTTGGAGGAATATTTGGCAGACTGCCAGGATTTCGAAACCCTAGGGTATGACACTCTGTGATTTGCTTCATTTGAATTCTGAGGCGTTAAAAGGATGGATGTATTATAGACCGAGTCACGGCTATATACCTCTGAGAGCCGCGGTTGTCACTTTCGTAGCCCGATTAGGTACAAATCGGTCCCCTCGGGAAATTCATCCTTGTGAGGCGAATCGCAGTTGGATTAAGTAAGTAACTTATACCTTACGCGGGGGCTCCCGGTCGGGGGCAAGCAAGGGGGGAGTATATCACAGTTTGGTCATATTCCTTAGTGGTTAACCGGGAGGAAAGTTCTCTAGGTTGAGAACTTAGATGAACATGTAAGTTAATGGCTAGTAACGAAATCAGCTATGTGTTTAATTTCCGTTCTACAATTTATCTCCTGTTTAATTCCTTTAATTATTGTTTTTCAATCATATATGTTGTACGTGTATGTTAAGCAAGGGTTGAGTAGCTATTGAGTGATTTATCGCTCACGGTGTTACACTTCGTGTGACCCTGGTATAATACTATGATGTTGCTTTGCGACTCGGATGTATTATGCTAGACTTTTGAGATGAACAGGAAGAGCACTACAGTTTGGAGGTCTACAGAGCTAAGGAGGACACCGCCAGAGTTGACAACTATACCACAGAGTAGAGATAACCCTAGCATACCTAGTAGTGAATAATTGTACTTGGCAAGGAGATTAATGTATTTTTACTTGGTAAAATATTGTTGTAAAACTTATTATTTCTTTTAATAAATTTAACGTACCCAAAAATCGGGGTCGTTACATGTTCACCCTTCCAAGTTGGGAGTGCAATTATATTCATCCATGTTCGGAAAAAAACTGTCACGACCCAAATTCAATGGATTTGGATTTCGTGACCAGCCAGTGAGTCCGTTTCACCTAAGGCCTCTATCATTCCCTTATACCCTTTTTCTTATAAGAAAAAAAAAACGTAAATAAATATTAGCATACGTGGAAGCATAATCTGATAATCATAAATCATTGAAGTTCTTCTATTTACTAAGCTAACAGCAACTTGGCTACGTTCCTCCCCCATTCATAATATAGCCGTAGCTTCAGCTTAATAGTACTAATACTCGGTCCGTTCCTCTAATTTTGATTACCTGAAAGGAAAGATTTCAACAACATAAGCCACTGCTTGTATGAGATTATGAATTATCAAGGTTACATGGTCTACCATGGAATCTTTAAACAAAACTTTTCGTCAATGAATCATAAGTCATGGAACTAGTTTTTCATAGGCTTCAACTATAACCAAAATCATGGCATGATCGTTTTTCATGGCTTCAACTGGAACCAAAACTCGTAAACAAACTTATATAACATAACATGCCATAATTATATACGATATACCATCCGACGATTTTTGTGCCAGCTATGAGGGAGCAACCCCCGATGCGCATAAAGTGAATTGATCAATTCAGTTGAACACCTGGTCGTGCCCTTTTCCATTCCGCCCTTATAACACCGTTTCCATTGGTATCTTTAACGTCCCCTAGATTTAGGGACATCGTCCGGATGTATCGTTAATACTATTTTCATAAACTGCAAAATATCATAATTCCATGGTATATTTGCTACAAAAGAATTTCATATGTTAAAATAAACAATAGAATAAGCTGAAAACATAGAATTTTTCGAAATACTCATGTAGTAGAGATAATTCATAACTCACCTGTTGCGTCTGAAACTATCGTAAAATTATTGAGACGTACCGAGTCCTAGAATAACACGTTAAAAATTAGAAATAATACAATTGCAGCTTTCAAATTATAATCCTAGCTAAATACATGTGTATGGTTTCATGGGATTCCATTTTAGAAATTTACAGGGTAGTGTTTGGTTCTTTTACTTCTTTGCAATGGAAAATAATTGTGTGCGAGCGTGCCAGAGAGAGTTTGAATCTCCTCCCTCAGATTAACTTTGGAAAAACCAAATCTAATTAGGGGATTGTGTTTTATTGGTTCAATTGCCTCAATTAAGAGGATTTTTTCAACAAGTGAAGAAATGTAAACCAACAAACTTAGGAAATCGAAGAACAAAAAAGAAACAAGACACTTCGATTAATGAATCAAAGATAAACTTACTTCGAAATTGTCTTCAACTTCAAATACAAGAACTTCGAACGGTTGATTGCTACAGGAACAATCGAGATAGGGGTGATTGTTACAGGAACAATTGAAATTAATCCTAACTACTTCCTAATCTACTTCGAACTGAGTTCGAAATCCTAAACTACTTTGCCAATGAACAAACCAAGCATCAGTTTTTTGATAGCTGTTTGTTGAAGATTTGTCCGGGGGTTTTCACTCTTTGATTTCTTCTATTTATAGATGCCGCTTTGCGATTGAACCTCCCCGCCAATGAATTTGAACATCGGCTTGCTTCAACTCTAACTTCCACTCCTCGAAGTTGGCGGTTTGCTCCTTCCTCCACGTCTGAATTTGAATTCTTCTAAATCTTCCTCTAAAAGCTTTGATTTTGAATCTGTATATTTGTTTAAACAAACTCAAATGATTAAGCGTTAAGATGAATAACTGCCTTTCTATAAGTATTCCACGTGTTATAACTGCCAATTTGCCTTGTTTCCCAAGTTCACACGTGGAACTTATATATTTAACAGTTAATCCCCTAGCTTTGAGGTCAATTCTTTCCAATAACGATGGTTCGTAACTGCTAATAACCGTTTTTATATTTGAACACGATACGACATCGTATTTACTCAAATATGTTCTTTTAATCCAATGTGTCTGTATCGACGAGTAATTGCCAACGTTTGGCACTCTTGATTACGTGTTAATTAATCATTGGATTGGTTAATTTTAGATGTAAACATACTCCCCACATTAACATCTTTGTTCAAAGGATTTGAATAAGTGTTAATGTGCCCTTTGCCGCTTCGAATTCCCGTAAGCTTCCAAAGCAGAAGTTATTGGCAGTTCTAATCACACTCCATGATGCAGTTAACAATAAATCTCTTCATTCTCATGAGGGATTCATGGATAGTGGGCAGTTAAAACCCACGTTCCCGATTTTGCTAGAATTTGAATCGTTTAAACTAACAACTCTGTTTATAAAAGGACTTAATCACTGGCAAAAATCAATCACCAATTTCCTTTGTAAACCGATCTTCATCTTAATTTAACCATGGCTGATATTTCTGGCACTCAAAATGCCTTCGAAAATTTGGTTCTAAATGATTCAACTTCTACTGACACTAGAAACATTGTGACGCATAAACCCTTTCTATGGGGTTTACCATCTGAGATAGTGGTGGTAAGAATGGATGATCCTGCTGGCTATAAAGGCTGGAGCCATTATCGTTCATTGGCTATGAGCAAATACTTATCCCCTTTCATCAGACGAGATCCCAACATAATGCTGCTTGACAGCCTCATAGCCACTTGTTTAACCTCTGGCTTCTTTAAAGTTCATGAAGATGAAAGGTCAGGCTTTGCTGGGTATGGAGAACTTAAGCAAAGGGCTAGTACTCAATTCATATACTGGTTGCATGAGGTTCGAAGGCCTCATTTCGAAGGAAACTTCATTGATCCTGCCAATCTTTCCCTTCGAGACCTTCCCGAGAATACGGATTGGTTCGAAGAACTAAAGAATATCAAGTTCGATCCTACTCCTTATCATGCTAACTTTTCTTATTCTTTTTATCCCCATTCTGATTCCCTCAAAGCCAAAGAATTATTGGCTGCTTTTGCGTTTTTGGATGTAAGTATTCTTGAAGAAGATGTTCCTTTTAAGAACTTTTTATGGGCTTGTGAAACTCTTCAATTTAACATCCAAATTAGCCCTTTCCTTCACTCTTTTCTGAGTCAGCTTCCTCTGCTTCGAATGTGGATGAAGAACAACGCTGCTTCATTTGGGTTTAATCAAGACCTTAGTGATTACGAAGTGCTTCATGATCAGATCTCCAAACTTCATAAAAAGGTGGAGAACCTTAAAGGGTGTTCCTTCGACATGCCTACTAACGTTTCAAAAAGGCTTCAAAGGAGGTTTAAAAGTCACGTGAAAAGAAATGCTCTCAAATTGGCCAAGTTCGAAGTCAACGCCAAGACTCTGGTTTTGAAAATCAGGCCATTGATTGAGAAGAAGCTCAAATTTGATGAAGAAAACAGAGTTAGAATGATGGAAAAGGAATTTTTTAGCTTCACTTGGGCACGATTCCATGCCTTAGTGACTTGGAGCTTTCCTCATTATTTCCAAGTCATTCCTACTCCAACAGTTTCTTCGCTACCAGTAGATGCTTAATCCCCTCTATGTAATAGGATTTTATAGCATGTACTTTCTTTTTATCTGAAGTTTTATGAAATATCAGTTCTTTGTATGGTTTGCTATACACTCTTAAATGCTTTTCGAAGCACCTAATTATGCTTTAAACCAGCTCGAACTTTTAAGCAAAAATTGATAAAATACATTTCATGAGAATAAACCAAAAAAATGGTTCGAAGCATGAAATGATTTAAAAATCTAAAAATAATTATCAACCAAACGTTGAAACTAAACGTGGGCCGAAAAAATAATCACAGGCCCAATAACTTTAAAACGGATACTTGGCCCGAAACACTGCACCGCTTCCTCGTAACGTATAAAATCTAGGGCTTGGAACGTTTTCATTACGCGTTCAAACTTTCAAACACTTTGCTCTCCCTCTCTTTCTCTCTCATCACTGCATCCATGGCTTCTGAGAGTGTTAACCAAATGGGTACCTCTTCGCTTGTTCTTCGAAGATACGTTGAAGAAGAGATGTCAAACTCAGGCAGCGATTTGCATAGCCAAGTCTTCATAACGAACCCTGATAGAACTGATACCCACATTTTAGGGCCTGCATTCTTCGATCTGCCTCTCAAGTTTACGTCATGCTACCCTATCTTAGAAGAAGGTAGGCTTATAAAGGATTAGGAACTAAATTTTGCAGAATGGCCTGCAAGGAACTTTGTATGCTGGCCAGTCCAAGATAATGATTGGGGTGACTGGACTGATCATATTTCAAAGTATAAGAGGACTAATTTGGAGGAGATTGGACTCTGGCACATTATTGCTCTACTTCAAAATGGTATTCCTCAAAACCTTGCACTTATACACGCTGCCCTAGCTTTTTGGGATTCGTCATTTAATTATTTCCGATTTAACTGCGGGATGATGGCTCCCACGGTTTTAGATGTATCATTTCTCACTGGACTTCCCCCATTTGGTCCAATGGTTGATATTTCCAAGTCCATCGACGTTCCGCCTTTGGCAATCATGAAAACCTCAGGCTCACACGCCTCATATGGAAGTTTTCTTAGAAATGAGGCCAAATTCGAAGATGGAGTATCTGATAGAGAGTTTTTTGAATATCTTCTGTACACCTTCTGTAAAATGATCTTCTGTCATAGTGGTAAGAAGATTATGCTTGAATTTGCCCCTTTGGCATATTGCCTTTCTCAGGGTCAGAAGTTTGACTTGGCTTCACACTTCTTGGGATACGTTTATAAGATAGGATCTGACAGCCAATCGAAACCACTTATGTTTAACGTAGGGGGCCCTCTTTGGTTCTTACAACTGTGGATTCTGGCGTATTTTCCAATATTCGAAGTTGCTATTTCAGAACCTGTTAATATTTATGGGGATAAATTCAAAGTTATGGCTACCAAACCCTTAACATTGGTTGAATATCTGCAATATTTTCTCAAAATGAGGGAAGATAAAGAAGAAACAGAATTTCGACCTTTCACTGACTGGAGTATTGGGCCTTCCTGGATAAAAGAAATGATGGAAAATAGAGGTGCCAATACCTTTGCTGCTGCTTGGGGAAGTATTTTACTTCCAAGAGAGCTTTTCATAGGTGGGATTGTTGGTGGCCGCAGCATGCACTCACTTTGGAGACTTATTGTCCCGACGGTTTGCCGAGATGTTTTTGGTATGGTACAAGCCATTCCATGTCCTTATCCCGGAGAAGTTAATGTTCCTCTTTATGTTAGAAAGAAAGTGGATAAGAATGTACTTTCACGTCTAAATGTGGGGTATAGAAAATCTAGAGCTACCTTCAAGCCCTTCCAATTTTCAATGGACAGTCCCATTTTCACTAACCTTTCCCGTTGGTGGCATAACGTTATGGATCTATACACTCAGACCCCTTCAGCACAAGGTTTTGCAAACCATATTGGGTGTCCTATTACACATGAAGGTGAGACGCATTCTAGTTCACTTTCTGTATCAGATGATGGATTTGGTGTTGAAAGAAGAAGCAAATCCCAACAAGAACAAAGGGAAACAACACCAGATATACAATCTTCTGCTTTGATACCTGTCGCTTTAAATGTTAAACCACTTCAATCAGTACCACAAATTGTGACTAGATCTCAACAAACAAGAACCCCTCCTCCTTCTCCATCAGGTGAATCTCTTATTGTTTGTGTGATTTCAACAACTTAATTCTTTTCTGATTCTTACTTACTATTCATCTTGCAGAATCTATCCCTAAGAAAAGGGTGAGAAAAGTGAGAGAGACTGTTCAGACTTCTGTTTCTCCAGGTTCAAAGTCAAGTATCTCTTTTATCTCATCTAGTCCTGTCAACTTTGTGCTCTTTACTAACCATTACTTTCTTGTCCTTTCAAAACCAAAGAAGAAACTTTAGCATCAAAGAAAAAACTTAGCCAAGAAGAGGCCAAATCTGCTGAAGTTTATGAGGCTTCGAAATGGAGAAGAATAATATTAACTGAAGAACCAGAAGAAGGAGAAAAGATAGAAGACATTACCATAGGCCAATTTGTGAAGGGTAAGCTGTTATGTTTTTAATTTCACCATGGCCCTTTGGATTTACTTTCACATTTCTCAATTTTATATGTCGATCTATTTTCAGAAAGGAGGACAAAGCTCAAGCATGCTGAAGCTTCTAAATCACCTATACAAGCACCTGGGCCTGAAGCTGTAGACTCTCAATCGAAGCTTGA